>JABSTQ010002505.1:0-439106 GCA_013358835.2 Ixodes persulcatus | reverse complement strand
TTGTTCCACACGTTGCCTTCGTGTGACCGTGCCATTCTACGGCGAGCCACCATGGCTTCGAGCTGCCACTGTCACCGTTGTTACTCGTGACCAATCGCAACTTCAGCGCTGGTGGTACCGCGGTGTGAGAATCGCGCTTCATAACTCATGGATGATAGGCTTCAAAATAAAGATGCTTGCCTATAATTCCTGTTGTGAAAAAATAAGTAAGGCTCTAATACTGTCGTATAGAGCAAAACTAGAATTACTTACGCGTCGCGGACCCAGCCTCGTGCTGCGTTCTACAACGATCATTCAGATGACAGCCATTTTGATAGGCACCAGAGCGCCCCCTATTGGTCGTGAAAGTCGAATATAAGAACTAGTCTTCTGTAGGTAGCGAATTGCGCGAGTTGGTAAACGTTATACATGATTGAAAGCCACTCAAACAACGACGACGGAGTGAAGACAACAAACACGACAGGACGAAGCTGTTCTCGCAACTAAAGTTTTGTTAGTGAAATTAACAGAAAGAAAACAGCGTAGCCGACACTGATTACATCAACAAAAACATACTTATCTATCAGGCACTACACAATCTTTGGAGCTAAAGCGGTTCACACACCGCTATTCATATTAGCGTGCAAAGAACAAACCTCTATCTGATAGCGCTACCGGCGGCGCACTGTCAGCTGTCACAAAATTGCTCTCTTTGTTACCGGTGTCCGATGTTCTGATTTTTACTTGCGGCTTCATAATTTGCAGAATGGGTGACTACTAATTTTTGAGGAATTAGTGAATTTGCCCAATGAACTTCAAGAATTTTACAAAACAGGACGACATATTTTAATGAAGTGACGAATTCAAATTGTGTTAAATTGCCACGTGTGACGCAGAATCCGCAAAGCTAAGAAAAAAAAATCGGTGAGCTTTTCTTCGCATCCGCTCAAAGGCCGGTGAGCTTTTCTCCGGTGAGCTTGACTCCATTGAGCTTTTCTCCGGTGAGCCTTTCTCCGCCGCCCACGTTAGCGTAGCGAATGTGCTTTAATTGTACGGTTCTGGAGGTCCCGGGCCAAAAGCAGAAGTATTTCTTTTTACGGTGAGAACGACGAACGTGAAAACAAAAATGGGGAAGAAGCAAAACGCGAACCCAAGCTGTAGCGGGATGGGCGGAATCGATGGCGGTTGTGGCGGCTCCCGAGAGCTTCCGATAAGCGACTCGCCGGTAGCGACTTGCCGATTGCCCGCATGCGACAAGCGATTACCAACGTTCACAGTGCGGGCGATCGGCGAGTCGTTCGACGAGTAGCTTATACGAAGCTCTCGGGAGCCGCCATGATTCAGTGCACCCCGGCACAGCTCGGATAGCTCGGATTCGCGTTTCGCTGCCTTCCCATTTTCGCTGTCTCACAGATACCCTTGCGTCGTCGTTGCGACATGAAAAAAAGACTGGTTATGTCGACCTGGCTCCCCGGAACCGCACAAAGAAGCCCAATCGCTACATCGGCGCGCACTCGCTGGAGCTACCGCGTCGCAGTACATATTACCTGTCAAGAAGTGTCACGGATTTGGGCCGAGTTCTTTATCGGACGCTTTTTCAAATCGGGGTGCTGCGTTTAAAAAGCAATGGGTATTCTTAATTAGCGCTGACCAGAGCCGCCGTAGAGACCTCCGTCACTCTGTATCCATGGCCGCTACCTAGAGAGCCTGACCCTGAAGTAAGAGTTTGTTCAACTGCTCGCCTGGGGTACGTGTTTAAGGGTGCCATTAAATTGCAAACATTTTATGTGGCTCTATGGGGCTACGGGGGATTTCTAAACGTAACTCCGGTTATAAACAGCCCTGGACAGGCTTGAATATTTTACGCCAACACGTTTTCTTTAGACACCGCTTTTGTTCCGATAGGAGAAGTATTTTTTAACCCTTTCTCTACCTTAGACGACCGGGGTTCGTCCACACTGTTTGTACCGCTCCCCCCGAAGACGAGCTGGGCTCGTCCACGTTGATTCGGGCTCCACTACACTACCATAGACGAACTGGGCTAGTCCACGTGTTTCTAGTTAGCTTTGTCGTGGATAGATGGCGCTTCACGGAAAATGAAGACATGGGAAATTCCTGAATTTGGCGGAAAATTGTTCCAACCCAGGAAACAGGGGATTTAAAAATGGCGGCGTCAACTTCTGGTCGCTGCGTTCGTAGTGACGATCTTGCCTCAAAATTGGGGAAAAAACGAAAATATTGTGACGTCTCTTCCGACTCGGAAGACGAGGAAATAAATCTTTTATCGGACAGCGAGAGCGATGCAACTGAGTTATTGGATTTTAGCTCAGACTACTCCGATTTCGATGAGGACATCGTGTCGGCGTGTCGGCATTGGACTAGAAAAAACGTAAAAAATCCTCCTCCTGCCCCTCCACGTTTTGTGTTCACTTTGCGTGCAAGGTGATGTGAACTGTCTGCAGTACTGCTACACCCGGCCTGAACGTCCATGTGCAAGGTGATGTGAACTGTCTGCGGTAATGCAGTGAAGCCGAACTTTAGTCCCCTTTTCTTTTGCAGTATGTTCAAAGATCTCTTATATAATTAATTTTTTGGCATTTGTTTTTGGCCTTTATATTGCATATTAAATCTATGGGGCACATAAAAAAATTCGGTATTTTCAAATCGTTTTTTTTTTTTAAGTTTTGCGGAAGGCAAAGGGTTAAAAGCGAAAAAGGGTATAACCGCCATCTCTAACGCCGCCATTAAATTGCAAACGCTCTCCATGGTTGCAGTTGAACAAACTCTTACGTGATTCTCTTTACCGCTACCGCGAACTGAGGCGTTGAACGGACATGTTGGTTGCTTCTCCAACCGAAATTCGGCGTGCCGGATGTAAACAAACGCGAGGCGCACCTTGCGCCTTGGTGATTTTAACGCGCGCGTAAACAACGTAGAAAAAAAAAAAAAACAAAAAACAAAACTGCCTTAGTTTATTTTGTGAATTTTGTTCTGCAAGTTCCCGTTTTGAGTTGCCTATCCTATCGAGAAGACACCTACTAAAACTCGCTAATGCTAGAACCACACACGCATAGAGACTATTATGTTTTGCGTTTTAATACAGTTTGAAAAAGTGTTGTTAGTGTAGTGCGACAACACAACACTCACAGTTGGTAACAAAAACATCATCTCGCAAGCGTACGCCGGCGGCGCGCCAGATTTTAGACTTCCCAGTGTTACCTTTCCTGGCCACGGTGGCGCTGGTGATCAAACGACGGTGGCGCGCTCTGGAACACTGCCCACAGCCATAAATCTCGTGACCTGAATTGAGCAGTTGAAAGCTCTTGGTAATGTGTAGGTCTCTATTGGGACGCTGCGACGACAGTCATCCTTGCGTTCGTTCGCGTTCTTCTCCAGCACTTTTATGACCAACCGCCAGGATTGCGACCATCGACAAAGTACCGATTGTCACGATTGTGACGTAATATGCTGCCACTTCGGGACATCTTTCGATGCATGGAGGGTGTCGACGTTGAGCACACCGGTCGAAGACACTTTCCAGGCAGGGCGTTTGAGATGCCAGTCTTTCCGGACTCTTTTTCTGCATGCTTCTAGTTATACGCTAACGGAAGAGCGTGATTAGTACCTTGGTGTGTTTAGCATATTACGCCTTTACAAACATTGTCAATGAGTTTCAATTGAGTTTCTAATGCATTCTTACAGAACACATTAGAAACTCAACTGAAACTCATTGATACATTTTGTAAGGGGAAACGCTTGCATCTTCGCCTAGACTTTCTCGAAGAGGAAAAATGTCCATCCTCATTGACGGCGGCGTGATTAGAAAACATCATAGCTTAAATCCTGAGACAAGGAAACGTTTAATTGTTTCAAGGTTTACATTAAAATGTAAAAATTCTGGAGATATGGCTGACGTCAAAATAAGCAAGACATAAAAAAAAAAAAAACAAAAAAAAAAAAAAACAGAAAGAGAAGCAAAGAACGCAGGTCATATAATTTGTTTCTGAACGGGCTGAGGGCTGGAAGGATATGCGTCCGAATTGGTTCTGGTATTGACCCTTCCTTGTCGATCGCTGCACGACCCTTGCATTGGGAAATAATAAATTGGGGAAATGCTTGCATCTTAACCTATAGTGCTCAGCCAGTAACAAAATGGTGTGCAAAAATAACTGCTGCCTCGCAATGCGTGCATGTAGGCGAACGACAGCGGCTGTCATTTGGAATTCATAATTTTTCGAACAGACCTTTCGCCACTTCTCCAAGCACCAAGTGTAATGCTTGGAACGTATACGTTCGCGCGCAGCACGCGCTTGCCTTTTCCGTATAAAAAGATTCAAAGTAAATACTTAAAATAAGGCTTTGATGAACACACATGTAAAGTGCCATTTGTTTTAGGTTTTTGCTTTAGAACAATTGCTGCTGGTGACGCCAGCACGTGCAGTGCCTATAACTACACTTGCAATAAGGAGTATTCACTGGGCGCCATATCTGTGGGTGATGTCTAGAGCGCATGCTCTGAACGAGCCCACATTAATAGGCTGCAAAGATTGGCAATCTTGAGGGTGCGAAATGCACGTTACAAAAGAACTGTGGAAGCTCGCCATCAGCACGCGCTCAGCAGTCGCGCACACGGATATGGCCGCCAGTGAATACTTCCTATAGGAAGTATTCACTGGCGGCCATAGCTGTGTGCTCGGCTGCGGAGCGCGTGCTGACGGCGAGCTTCCACAGTTCTTTTGCCACGTGCATTCCGCACCACCAAGATTGCCGGTCTTGGCAGCCTATTAATGCGAGCTCGTTCTGAGCATGCGCTCTAAACCGTGACCTCAAATATGGCGGCCAGTGAATACCTCCTATAGCTCCTTGGTGCCTGGGTAATTTAGAAAAAAAGGTGTATTGTTGATTTCTGAGCGTTTGGTTGAATCACGTGTTTTCATACTGTAAGCGCTTGTTCGGCGGTGGAACAGGTAAATTCTTTTAATGAAACCTCTCGCGTTATCTCGCATTACCAACCCTGTGTAGGCCGCAATCCGCCTGCAAGATGATCATGTCGATGGATAACCAAATAAAAAGAAAGTAGAATGTCTACTCATGATATAACGATAGTAATTGCTAGCCAGTTGGGCGAGTTAGTACTGATTGAGTATGCTTAAAGTTGCACTCTAAGAGACAGGAACGGAGGGGAGAAACACGTAGGCGACAGACAGGCGCACACTCACAGCTCGCATGTTCCAATGCATGTGAGTTGTGGGCAGGCACGTAGCCAGGATTTTGTTTCGGGAAGGGGGGGGGGGGGGGGGGGGCCCGCCCATGACAAAATGCTGTATGAGGGGGAGGGGGGAGAGGAGTCCCAGCAAAATGGAAGATTTCGGGGGGAGGGGGGGGGATACGTGCCTGGTTGTGGGTATCCGCTTGTCTGTCGTCGACGCGTTTCTTTCCTCTGTTCCTATCTCTTTGTGCGCAACTTTATCTATGTCCGATCTTAAGATAAGTAATTATTAATTATATTTCAGAGGAAGAGAGTAGTGCTTTTAGCTCTACGCAACTTGTGGAGACCCTTTGCCTTGGCCTGCACGTGTCCGGTGCCGAAGTGTGTACATTCCCCGCCGGTGTGAACACTTCTTGACTCCATAATCGTCTCTAGTGCAGATGCCGACATTCCCCGCCAGTCTGCGACCCTCTGAACCCCGCCAGGTAAACAGCGCCGAGGACAGCATGCCCAGCTTGCTCACCGGCGAACATCCGTTGAGGTTTGTGTTACAGTACTGAGTACCTAGCCGTGATTTCTTGCCAGACAGGCGCCGTAGCGCGCTCGCCCGTGCCCGTGGCCTTGTATGGGCATGAGATCCTCGATTGGAGCGTGAGGGGGCGGGAGACAAAGGTGTCGGGCGTGTTATATAAGGAGATAGCAGGCGGTGGGTGTCTGGACATTCTTGATTTCACGGTCTCCGGTTAGAGTCTTTGGTAGAGGAGTCCTCGATGAGGGAGCCGACAGACTCCTGCCGCATCCGGAGGTGAACGGGACTTGGGGCGTCGGAATACGAGTTGGTGAACTGTTTCATTGAACTTGCTGTGTTGTGCGTCTTTTTTTGGGAGCAACTGGAGCGTGGCTTGATCGAATCGGGCGTAGTATAAGGTGGAACGATCCCACAAACTTTAGAAATAATGAGAAGTAGGGCACTATTTCGACAACGTCTCTTGATTTGAACGTACAGTGTTTGCACACAATCGGAATCCGAAATGATTTAACAGATCTTTCAATCAAAATGACGACAACGACGCCGCAACTGTTTCTCACGCGCGCCGCTTGTAGCATCTCATGGGAATTTTGACTCGGTCATAATATCGTTCCCCGACTTTCTGTGGCATTTCTCAAGAAGCGAAGGATGTGTGAACAAAGCGCGTATTGGCCTTGAGACTGCGCGAGCGCACGGGCGACCGTACATTTAACTGCACTACCTGTAAAAGTGCAGGCTGCAAGGCATCTGACCGCCGGCATATCTCTGGCAGTGTGATCTAATGTCACAAAATCCTGGGATGTAGCGCCATTGCCTTCCCTGCCTGTAAGCAGGACACACACAGATCCCAACATACAGACAATTGGCTGATAGGTATCTTGTCCATGACAATCGCCATTTCGGTCCTTTCAAATTTTCGAAGCTTCGAAAGGGTTGTCCTAACCAAGTCGCGCCAAGATCGCTCGAAGCTTCATCGTACTCAAAACGTTCTTCGACAATAAAAGCGTTTTTGGCTCTGTGTATGCAATCAACTTATCAATCATGCTTAACTTATCTTCACAGATCACTTACAATGATACTGCTCAATTTGCGTATTTCAAGACGGAATTTGTTTTTCAATGCCGCCAAGCACCGGTGCCGCATGCGGTGGGGGTGCGAAGATGTGCGCTTGTTTCGCCAGTGCGTAGATTACAAAATCGCGTTGTACGAAAAATGTCTGTATAAAGTAAACTGTCACCATGAATTTGGATCGGCTCACCAAGAATGGAGAAATTAAGCTGAATCAGAGCTGTGTATAAAGAGAGTTTGGTCAATGGGAGGCGCGGGCAGAGCCAGGGCGTGCACAAGACGCAGAAAGAGGGCTTGACATGCTCTCTTGGCCAACCAGATTCCGAAAAGAATCCCCTAGTGGTGGTAGCGAGAAACAGTTTTAATCATAGGTATATGGATTTAATAAGCGCATAAGAGTTAAATGTAGAAACCCTTTATGGTTGAAAATATGGTGCACGTGATGTTTTGATCATGATCCTGCAGAAAGATATGTAAGAAACGAATGTGCCGCTCAACCAGTGTTGTACCGAACGGCGTTCTTGGAACGCGTTCGTTTTAGGAGGAACGAAGGAACGATGTCGTTTCATTTTACGCCGGTGGAACTGAAACGGCAACTCGTTCCATTTTTACGGGAACGGAAAAAGGAACGGCGTTCCTTTTTTTTTTCGTTCAATGGGGTAATTTTTATTTTATTTCTCAACGGAAGATTTTTAAAAAGTATAAAAACAATATCTATACGCAGAGCAGGATCTCGTTAACGTTTTTTTTATTTTATTTTAGGGTTTATTTTGTGGGGTCCTCGCTTGGCAACAATCGTCGGGTGCAGGAGAGCTAGTGAACATTGATTCTTTATTCAGTGCCCGAGACTGCTGTTCAAACACCAGAATATTTTAATCGAAGGAAAAGACACAGAAATAGGGACGTCTCAAACTCAGCTACTTTCTTTGCTTCCACGAATCCTCAAGTACCCAGAAATCTAAGGCAGACTACAGTCATCACGTCTACCGCAAAAACAGAACAAGAAACAAACACCTACAGTTACAACAAAAGAACTGGTTATCAGACATCGAATGCACAATTATATCCCGAACATTGGTCACTTAAAAGATAAGCAAAAATTAACCTTTATTCCCTCTCCTTCTCTCCCACCTTCAAACTGAACAACGAATCCGACCTTCCCGAAGGACTAGTAGTTTTTGAGGTGACCTTCCAAAAGCCCTACCCTCTTCTCCACTTGCTAATCTTACGAACAGCAACATCGAGAAGCACCTGGTGTTAAGTTGGAACAAGAGACTTTGTTAGATTGAAACCTGGGAGGTTGTTGCAAAACGCTCGTGCAATGTGGGGTAGCAGTAGATTTATCTCGTCTGAATCGCCCACCACAAACATGAAGGTTAAACGCTGAGATTTTTAGATGTGAATATATAAAAAAATGAAGCCTCGCTTCCGCGTGTTTTTTTCTCCTGTAGTCATTCCATCGCTGCACTAAAATTCGTATGTTGCCATTTTATAAAATAAATATATAAACAATTCGTTTGATCTAACTAAATATGGTAATTAGCATAATACAAAAGTAACATATATGTAACGTTACGTTCCATTTTTTAGCTGCCACGAAAATGAGTTCCCTTTTCACAGATGGAACTTGTAACGGGAACGCGTTCCAAAAATCCAAAGGAACGAGGAACGAGCTTTCGTTCTTCTTTTGAGGAACGTGTACAACACTGCGCTCAACTCTGTTTTGCTCGGACAAAGTGTGACCGCTCGGACGGCAGATTCCCGGCCCTCGGCGCCCTGGCGTACGGATTATGTCGATCGTTCCGCTAGTCGCACTCTTCCACCATAATTTTGGATGACCGTGATTGAAACATCACGTGCACAAAATTTTCAATCACAGAGAATTACTCCGACGCACTTAATAGGTTTTTTCCTCGCTACCACCACAAGGGTATTATTTCCGGCTTCTGGTTGGCCACATTCGAATTTGTGAAGACGCCCTGGAACACGCCCAGCCCGCTTTCGGCCAGTGGCGCCTCCTGATTTGTCTCCTATACTTCCCAAGGAATGGCCAAACTCTCTACGTAACCGCGGTGAAAAGCTCGCGAGGGGCGCTGCAGTTTTCCTCACTCCAGAGCCGTGTATTGGGAGAGTTTGGCCAATAGGCGGAGCAAAGGCCGCCGCCAGCGCCGAATATTCCCCCCACGCTTAGAGCGTAAACTAAATTTGTGACAGCGTCGACCAATCAGGAGACCTCTACTCCATCTCACAAATGTCTGCAGTGAAGACAAAGGCACAGGAGCGTGAGCCTAGCTCAGCGAAACGCTTTTGTTTGTACGAGACCTCGTGCATAGGAGGCACTTTCCAAAGCCACGCGCTCGTGCCCATATCTTTGTCTGCACTGCTAGAACAGCGTCCTGAGACTGGCTGAAAGAAAGCTGTGCAAAGGGTGGGGTGCGCGAGCGTCTTGAGACGCGGAGTTCCGCTCGGCACGGCTCAAATTATACTTCGTTTCACTTTATCTGCGAGCGAAGCCAAAGCTAGAAGCGCGAGACCAGCGCTTTTTGCATTTCTCCCCAGCTCGCGCGCTCGAGCCATAGAGTTATTACAATAAACGCTAGAGGCTCAGCTGGCGCTAGTGTCTACGGGACTTCCGGTTGCAAATTGAAGCAGACAGCATGCAGTCTACTTTTCCAGTCTTCCTGTGTATTCCTATGGGAAAACGCGCGAGAATTTTGTCTCTTCGCCGGAAAATAACATGAATAACTTTTGTTATTTCGGTTGTACCGGATAGTATGTACCTTTATTAATATGGTGAAAGTGTAATTGCTTTAGTTACAGCATTTTTTCTTTACCACTGAACGATGTTAAACTTCGCTATATTTCAGGCCCAAACCTCTGTTCCATGGCAGGTATGTAGAAACGAGCGACGATTCTAAGCAAAATAACGATCGAAAGGAATGTAAAGTGTGTTCAAAGTTCGCCAGCATTCCGTTGGTGCTTATATATTGTTAATATGCCCGTCCTGTCACTATATGAAAATGACCCCGTCGTGTATCTTTACGAGTGGTTAAAAAAAACGTTCGAAACGTAAATAATAAAGTACATGGGCTACTAAAGGTGTGTTTTCTTATTATTTCCTATGTCGGGCAGTTTTTATCGGGCACCTGTTCTCTGGCTTCTCACTATTTGCAAAGATTTGGAGCGTGTGGGTGATGATTTGAAGCCAGAACAAGCATCTTCGCACATATTCATGAGCAGAAAGAATAAAGCAGTACTTATTTATTGCAAATCTGAGTATATTACGTGATTTTCAATTTATTTTGATCGTCTGCATGCACAAGGAGTTACTTATCCAGTGTTACTGCGTAGTTCTTGCCGTCTCTCTTGGTTTTCCACGTGTCCTTCGTTCGTTTGGCACGTATATCCCCAAAGCTGGAAAGTGCCGACGCCGTGTTCGCGCTAACAGTGTCCGACAGTGCACATAAATACACGTACGAAGTGGTTTTAACACCGTTTTTCATGCCAAGAATTTCAAATAGAAATGCCGTAACTGACCAATTATTTCGTCTGCGTGACTGAGAAATGTTCAAATGTGCCTAGTACGTGCAAATTATTTGTGATATTTGCTCTTATAATCGAGCGCAGAGAGAAAATGCACTCGCTTTTTCCCATAGAAATGCATTACCGGAAGTCAATTTCTGACTGCTTGCTGTCTGCTTCAAAATGCAACAGCACACTAGCGCCACCTGAGCCTCTAGCGTTTATTGTAATAACTCTATGGCTCGAGCAAAGCCTGAACTTACGGATTTAGAGCACACGACCACCGCTAGGGGCTGTTTCGCGGCCTGTGGTTGGCCCCGAGATGCTCGCCTATTCAAACCAATGTATGGCCAAACTCTCTCAATAAACGGCCCTGCCTCACTCTAAAGCCGCTTCATGTTTTCAAAGTAGCGCAAGGTGCGTCGATGCACGAGGCACGTGCAACATGAAGCCCTTGGGAAGATCATGGCGGCACAGCGCAGCACTGAGCTAGATTTCAGACGCCATGTTCTTCCCAGAAGTGGCGCGCGGCACGTGTCTCGAGCATTTCCACAACAATGAATGGCGCCACTTTTCCCATGATATAGGAAGTATTCACTGGCGGCCATAGCTGTGTGCGCGACTGCTGAGCGCGTGCTGATGGCGAGCTTCCACAGTTCTTTTGTAACGTGCATTCCGCACCCTCAAGATTGCCGGTCTTAGCAGCCTGTTAATGTGGGCTCGTTCAGAGCATGCGCTCTAGACAGCACCCACAAATATGGCGCCCAGTGAATACTCCTTATAGGGGCTTTACCTCACTCTGGTTAGTGCGTGTGCTAGCCACTCAGTTATGTTTTAGTTTTTATGGTGCACAGAAGCTTGGCCTAGCACGTGCTTGCACCAGCAGAGGAAGTTGAAGTATCCTCACTCTGGGCTATGAAAAAGCTCCACCAGGTGGCGATACCCAAACCTCTAGCCCACTCTAGCCCAGAGCCGTTTATTGAGCGAGTTTGGCCATACATTGGTTTGAATAGGCGAGCATCTCGGGGCCAACCGGGGAGGTGTGCCGAACAGAAAATTGATAGCATGCCACTTGTTCATGACGCCGGTGGCACCGGTACCCTGCGCCTGGTGCCATCGGGCGGCGCACAATGGCACCAAGCGTAGAAGTGTGTCCTGCATGAGCACGCGGAGTACGAGACGCTCTCGTGCCCCGTGACGCTTCACGCCACGCCCCTTCCAGCAGAAATGCACCGGTATCCTGGCTACAGCGCCACTTTTTCGTCATGAAGCGGCGGCACGTGGAACTACCCATAAACGCGGAGTGCTCGGTACACGTACATCTACCCGTATAGCCACCGTAGCCAACCACAGGCCGCGAAACAGCCCCTAGCGGTGGTCGTGTGCTCTAAATTTGTGACACGACTAATTTAAGCCGTTTTAGCGTCGCTAGAGTGAAAAGGTTTAGCTCTTGGTGACTGAAAACTTTGGGCATTTGAGGTTTACGTCACGCCAATATTCAAGTGTAGAATAAACGAACGTGCCTCCTAAACCAGGGCCGACTTGCTAGAAACCATAGAGTTAATATAATGTACGCTAGAGGTTCAACTGGCGCTAGTGTCTATGTGACTTCCGTGACGCAATTTGAAGCAGACAGCAACCAGTCTACTTTTGCGGTGCTCCTGTGCATTCCTATGGGAAAACGCACGTGCATTTTGTCTCTTCGCCGGAAAATAACACGGAACACTTTGGTTATTTGGTTCGTACCGAATAGAATGTACCTTGATTAACATTGTAAAAGTGTAATTGCTTTAGTTAGCGCATTTGTCTTCATCAGTGAGCGATGTGTAGCTTCGCTACATTTCAGTCCCAAACGTGTGTTCCGCAGCAGGTGCGTAAAAACAAGCGACGATTCAAAGCAAAATTACACTCGAAAGGGATATAGAGTGTGTTCAAGGCTCGCCAGCATTCCGGTGACGCTTATATATTGATAATATGCCAGTCCTGTCACAATATCAAAATGACCCCATCCTGCATGAGCGGATAAAAACATTCAAAACGTAGAGAATAAAGTACGTGGGCTATGAAAGGTGCCTCTTTGTATTGTTTTCTCTGCCGGGCAGCTTTTATTGGGCAGTTGTTCTCAAAGATTTCGAGCGTGTGGGTGATATCTTGAACGTAGAACAAACATCTTTTCGCACAGAGCAGAAGGAATAAAGCGGTACTTACTTATTTAAAGGGACCATGAAATGACCTTTTTACTTTTGCCAGATAACTTTTACATTAAACCTTCAACGTTCACTGAATGCCGAACAGGCATCCGTTTTCGTCTCGGTTCATTAATTTCTACACAAAAAAAATAATTAAATATCGACTTTTTCTTTCTTTCCAACTGACCGCAAAACAAGTTGCGGCGTAATTTTGACGGTCGTGACGTACGCTGGGACAGGAACCGGAAGTTCTCTCGGCAGTAGGAGAGTGGGAGCGTTAGCGGCGGCGAGTTGGGGGTGCGCCGGTAGGTTTTACTGCGCTGATGTCACCGACGTATTTTCTGAATCGACGCCTCTCATCGCCGCGATAGCCATGGAAACATCGCAGCTGTGCGAAATTCAATGAGATATGTTGCGCTACAGCGACAGCATGGGACTAGTCTCATACGCCGGTATGCCTGTTGGGAAGTGCGGCGAGTCTTCCGGTGAAGACTCCAGAAGTCAACCCAGCTGTCATTGTTGGTAAAAGGCGGCCCGTGTCAATCGTTTGCAAAGCGACATAGATGGAAACAAATCGCCACGGCGTTTTTCACGGCCTCGGAGATGCAGGAGCGAGCCGACGCTAAAAAAGATACGTTTGAACTACGACAGTGTCAGCAAGAGCCACGTAAATACCTGTTCACACTCTGAGCGGACGCGCGTTTGATGGAAGTGCTGTATTCGCGCTGTTAGTGAGCGCTTCGGGACCGATCTTTTACGATTGCAACTCGATACTGACGCGGCACTCGGCAAAGGAAGGTTGGCCCGGCATTGCACGTAGCTCCCACGAACTTTTTTAGCTCGACAGTGACGTGCAGTCGTGTCAGAATAAAAATGGCATACTAATAACAAAGTGTACATACCGTGTTACGAAGGTAATCCATACGGCGTTTATTCGAGCTCTATATCACACAAAACAAGAAGATAGAATCGACGAGAGTTCCTTTTCGACGACAGTGTTCGTCAACACTGCCTCGGAAAACAAGGAGATGACAAGGTGATGAGATTGACCTCACCTGTTAATCTAAAATTGAGGTCAGCGATCAAACTATAATACGGGAAGGGTCCACAAGGGTCGCGCGGGCATATTCCATTCAGCACGCCAGCCGGTCGTGGGCAGACTGTCTTGGCCAAGTACCGTCGAAGCAACGCTTCGCCGAGTCGGAGTGCCTGCTAGGCCTATATACTGCGCAGCTCGCTTGGTCGGAGTCGGTGGATTCGTGACCGTCGTAGCTTTTCTCGGGTGTTCGTGGATCCAGCGTTCTTGTTCGTCGTGGTCTGTTTCAAGTACTTTTTTCTTGCTGCTTGAAGTCGGGACGCGCGAGAAGAACACGTAGAAAAATAAACGTTCGTTGGTCGTCGCGACCAAGCGACGCTGTCGGCCATGCTGATTTGATTGTAAAAAGCACGGTAAAAAGTGCGTAAAGGCTGAACTCCATGGAACGAATTATGTGACGAATAACTGGCGAACGCCGCCCAACGGCACGCTCGCTTTGCGCGCGACGTAGCAGGCACTGTGCTGATTCCACGCGCAGAGCAAAAGCCGCCGGGCAAAATTCTTCGGTTATTCGCAACATATTCGTCCCATGGAGTTTCTCCGGAGCTGGCTCTCAGCTTCGTTTACCACACGATAGATGGCGCTTGGCTCTCAGCATTATCAAATTTTGCAATTTTCGCCACACATCTCTAATTATGCTACAAAATGTGGATCTGAATATTATTTAACAAAACTTTTAGGAAACATTTGCCGGCTATTTATTGTTTATGATTGCGGTGCTGGTGAGGTAGACGCTTCGGCTGACGTGCTGCAGTTCCGTGGATGCATAGCAGTGAAAAGTCAGAGAGCTTTCCAAGGAAAGAAGGCGCAAGAGTCCAGTTTTCTTTTAGAAGTTCTATAGCAAAGAATTTTTTTTGGCTTCCTATTTTTGTGTTTTTGTGTTTCTGTTCACACCTTTTACGGCGTCCGGTGGATGAAATTCGATTTCAGAATCGTTTCATGGTCCCTTTAAAATCAATTTATTTTGATCGTACATGCACGGGTAGTTACTAATCCAGTGTTACTGCGTAGTTCTTGCCGTCTTCCTTAATTTCCAGATGTTCTTCGTTCGTTTGGCACGTATATCCGATCATGCTGAAAAGTGCCGACGTCGTGTTCGCGCTAACAGTGTCCGACAGTGCACAAAAATACACGTACGAAGCCGTTTTAGCACCGTTTTTAATGCGGCGAATTCGAAAGAAAAACGCCGTAACTGACCAAATATTTCGTCGGCCTGACTGATAAATGTTCCAAGCTACTTAGTACGTACGAATTATTCGGGATATTTGCTCTTATGATCGAGCGCAGGAAGAAAATGCACTCACTTTTTCCCATAGAAATGCATTACCCGAAGTCATAGCACCATTTATTTTCTTCTTCTTCAATTTTCGACTGGTTGCTGTCTGCTTCAATTTGCGTCAGCACACTAGCGCCACTTGAATCTCTAACGTACATTATAATAACTCTATGCTAGAAACAGCGTCTCAGCTGAGACGGGGAAAGAAAGCACTGCCAAAGCCAGCGCACGAGCCGAGCGGGACTCCGCATCTCAAGACGCTCGCGCGCCCCACCCTTTGCACTGTTTTCTTTGAGCCAGTCTCAGCTTAGACGCTGTTCTAGCAAGCCGGCCCAGAGCAAACTGTCACCGATACTCCATCTCCACAAACATCAGCAGTGCAGACAAAGGCATGGACACGAGCGCGTGACTTTGGAAAGTGCCTCCTATGCGCGACTTCTCGTACAAACAAAAGCATTTCGCTTAGCTAGGCTCACGCGCCTGTGCCTTTGTCTTTACTGCAGACGTTTGTGGGATGGAGTAGAGAGGCCGAGATTGAACGCTTCTATTTCACGCTTTAAATGTCGTTTGCAATATTGTGACGTCGCGGTCTCCTGATTGGTCGACGCTGTGTCGTACCGTTAGTTTACGCTCTAACCGCGGGGGGAGTTTTCGGCGCTGGCGGCGACCTTTGCTCCGCCCATTGTCCAAACTCTCCTAATATACGGCTCTGCTCTAGCCTAGAGTTCCTGTATTAGCCCCGTGCGCGACCAAAGCGTCGCTGTGGTCGGCCTTCCACGATTGGCCGAACGCTGACTATGACGTCGGAAAGGGGATTTATCATCGACGGAAATAAGAGGAATGAAAGAACTTTCATTTTGACGGTGTTGGCAGTGTTCCTTTGAGAGCGCAATGATTTCAAGCTTCCACCATGCTAATAACAAACACCATCGAACTTGTTGTTTGCAAGGTAATGACGTCACAAGGGGGAACCACAGGAGGGCGCCACCAAAACTTCTCGCCGCTAATAGGCTCCCTACGGGAGCCAGAGTTGCGCGTTTGATTCCACGTGCCGCGTGCCGCCTTCGCCGCTATTCGCCGAGATCCGATCACGTGAGGAGCCGGATCAAGTGCCGTGCAGGAAAGTAGACGTTGCACGCGCCCCGGTGTACGTTCCCCTGCTTTTGAGCGCGCCGTGCGCCTCGAACGCGCGGCGCTGCTATTCGCCGAATTCAGTCACGTGAGGAGCTGGATCCACATGCCATGCATGAACGCGCAACTCTGGCTCCCATAGGGAGCCTATACAGGAACTCTACTCTGGCCTAACTCTGGCCGCGAATACGGCTCTGAGCTGAATCTGCTCTTTTCATGAACAACATGGCGACCATACGGGGAGCTTGGTGCTACTTCCCCAGGATCCAGTGTCTTTAGTGTGAGCAAAGACCTTCACGCGCTCATTCCGAACGTGCTTGCACGCATGAGGCATCAGTCGGGACATCACCCAGTAATAGTTATTCCCTTGTCAGACGGGCTAATTTAGTGCACTTTAACGAAGTGCACTTCAGCGTACCGAATGTCACTTCAAGTGTTCAGGTGCCTCACGGGAAAAAAATAGTGTCACTCGTAAATGATGGCAGTGACGATCGGTAAAGTACTATTAGACACGTAAAATGTTAAAGTAAAAGCATAAATGTCTCGGCAATATTTTTTTTATTTAATAAAGACATGTTACAAAACAACGCTACATTAAAGAACGATATTTACGCAAATTGGATGATTCAGATCAATCATCGCAAGCCAAGATAGAGAAGAAAATCCAACTTTTTACGTTCTGCTTCGTCTCACGGAGGTCTATACGAGGAGGTCCTGACACTGCCTTATGAGATCATGATTATCGCGTTATCTTGTACAGCTATATGCTGAAACAAATGTAGGCCCTATCCTCCTCTGCTAGCCAAGGTAGCATTGGAATGACTGACTTTGTCGTCGTCTTTTATCGATTCACCGCGGCGCTAATCTTAGCATATAGTTATTACAATTGACACTAGAGACTAGCTGGCGCTAGTGGGGACTTCTGGTTGCAAACTGAAGCAGAGAGCAACCAGTCTACTTTTCCAGTCTTCCTGTGTATTTTTATGAAAAAATGTACGTGATATTTTTCTCTTCAGCAGGGAATTACAAAAACAGCGTAGTTTCTTTACTCGTAACGGGTACTATGTAGCTTTATTCGCATTATAAAAGTGTAATTTATTTATTTATTATTTTTTATGACTGAGCGATGTTTAAGTTTACACAAATTGAGGCCCAGGTCTATGTTGTACAGCGTATGTCAATAAAAGCTATCAATTCAAACAAAAAGAAGAATGAAAAGGTGCTTAGGGTAGTTAGGTTCAAGCTGTAATAGCATTCAGATGACGTAAACGCATTGTGTTACTAGCACGGTTTGTTACTAATCCAGTACGTGTTCTTCGTTCCATAACTCCATGCTTCGTTCTTGTCGTCTGTTTTGATTGTTTGATTTGGCATATATTAGCATCCTTTTGGTGTTTTGTCAAGCTGATTCACTCTGTGTGCCTCATAGCATTGCCTCTATGCGTAAATACGTGCCCTATAATAGCTGTCTGCAACGTCAACACGTACCTATTATACATGTGTATTGGCCTATTTTAGCGCAGTGTTCGAAGCCATGTAGTCTAAAGAAAAACGCTCTGACACATATTTTTGTACATCAGATTGTAAAACTTTCCAAACTTTTTATTCTGTCGTAACACTAAGCAATATTTGCTCTTATAATCGAGCGCGAAGAGAAAACGCATTTGCGTTTTCCCATAGGAATGCATTACCGGAAGCCAAATTTAGACTGGTTGCTGTCTGCTTCGAAATGCAACAGCACACTAGCACCGCCTGAACCTCTAGCGTTTATTGTAGTAACTCTATGAATCTTAGTACAGATCAGCCTAAACTGTAAGGCTAAGTCAACTCCACTAGTTTTTTGCAATTACACTCCTTCCTGTTCTTTCTTGCACGAATTGTTAATACTTTTTAGAATGAAATATACGCCACGTTTTTAATTTCTGTGTAGTTATGTTTTACTGTTGAAAAACAAACTGCTATCGAGGCCACGCACTCGATCGAGCGAAGTGAGTTCGTCGAACTCACTTGAAGTCAAGTGTGTTCTTGAAAAAGAAGCAGTCTGGGACACTACAGAAATGACACTAAAGGTGAAGTGAACTTGGCTGAAGTGCACTAAATTACCCCGTCTGATTGGGATATTAGTTTCACTGCATACTGTGCCAGAGTACCGCATTCCGATTCATTAATGCTTTGCCGACAACAGTCTCACTCTAGCCGAGTATGTTGTGATTTTCTGCGGCATCATTGGACGGCAGCAGTCTCGTGAGGCGTGTGCCGTCACTATCACCGGCTTTGCTGAGCTCTGCTCCGAATCGGCGCAATGGGCCATCATATTGTGACCAGTCAGCTTCTGCTGCAACGCTCCAGGTCGCTTTTCAAACACTTAGTGCCATGGGCGCATGTGTTTTAGGGAATCGCATCCTAACGTTCCGTATTTCGCGATTCCTATATACTTGGTGTGCCTTCGGGTGCAGAAGCAGGCCAGAGAAATGCAGAAGACTCTTCCACTTCCCGTCAGGCAACAACGCTATGCGAATTGGGAGGGGAAGGGGGATGGCGTATTTTACTGGCCATTACAAAACGGAAAAAGTCCGAGCCCAATGGAGGAAGAAAGCTTTGGGAGGTGAGTGTATTTCACTGGTTTTCTCCGCGTATCGCTCGTCGCCTCGCAACCAATCAGGCTGATTGACTGAGCTTGGTTCAGCACAAACGATGCTTGGAAGAACGGCTGCTTCTGAATAAGAATTCGATGGCAGTTCTTCCTATTCAACTTGCTTCGCTTTGTATAAAACGTTAAAAAACAACAACAACAACAATGTAAGGAGTAGCTTTGCATGCGATATTGGAAGCACGAATGTCCGGGTGATTCATAACGCGCAATTTAAGCAAACACACTTTTTTTAATAGGCACTCAAATGGTTGTCATTTGAGTTTTTTTGTTGTTGTTGATGGCATCAATGTTACCCTGCCTTGCGGCACAAAAATATTAAAGAAGCCTTGACAGGACGGTCTTAGTCAGGTATGCCACTTGATGCTCCGAGTGAAAAAGATGCATCTTGCTGCTCAAGGTGCATGGATGATGACAAAAACATCGTTGGTGTTTACAGTTTAAAAAGTAATTGATTTCATATAAAGCCATTCTCGTAACTCACCATCAGGTCATGATGAAATAGAAAGCGCGCAAAAAACAAGGACGAAAAAGAGATGACAGACACGACAGACAGATGCTTACTCTCAACTGAAGTTTTATTCGAACTTGGGAAAACACGAAGCTGCACATGCGTCATTCAATTACCCCCCCTCCCCCCATCTACCGGTTATAATCTACAAAACGAAGGAATCCCTTTTGTTACCACCACCCTTAACGTGCGCGTGGCACTGTCGCAGATAAGAATGTTTCCTCAGCATCTGTCAAAGCAAGCGACGGGTGACTTATGCAGCCATCACTCAAAGTTTTGATAATAAAAGCCTCTAAAACCTTCCTCGCTCTCTGATCCTTACATCGTCCTCAAATATTAATGTTTTTAAAAACAGGAGTACATTCACACCTGCTGCAGTGGACTTCTAAGTGGCCAGACGGAGTGTTACGGAGAGATTTGCAGTGCTCCCTCAGTCTATTATTAATACAACGTCCAGTCTAACCCACATAGGCCTTACCACAAGACAGTGGAATGCAGTACACGGCGCCGACTCGGCAGATGACAAACTGATTTGCGTGTTTCTTTCCAAATTGCCGACTCGGCACTTTGTAATGTAGTAAGTACACAGGGTGCAATGTACTTGAACAAATGTCCTAAATATTCAATGTACTTTCAAAGTAAAGTACAATCCCTTTTTAGCACAATCTTTCATGATGCCCTTTCATCCCCTATAGGTTTTTTTTTAAAACTGGAATGCATTGCTCAACAGTAATCGGAGGTGCATCAGTTTTTTTTCGGAAATGGCGGCAAATGTTGGATAAAGTCAAGTCGCCTCAGAGTACTTGTTTTACTCTCGTTGACAAACTATTTAACACGATCAACTTATAAAGCACTTATTTGTGTCCGTCTTATAGCCACCGTTACTTCACTCAGAAATGACCCAAATGACGTCTCGAAAGACGTTAGCGCAGTTCCAAATGACGATACGCCAGTTTTTGTTTTCAAATTTAGGGAATGTACTTTGAAGTCGGGAGTTGTACTTTACTCGGAACGTACCAGAAAAAATGCTTCAGGGAAGTACAAGTACATGCTCAGAGAATGTACTTCAAGTAAAGTACAAGTTTTCTAAACCTACTTGAAGTAGTACTTGATGTCCCATGTACTTAAAGTACTTCCCAACACCACTGGTTGTTTATTTTATACTTTTTATGTAAAAACATCGGGGGAATTATTAAGGTTTCTCGAACTATCTTCGAATCTTGGATGACCTGCATATTCTGAGCTTTGGAAGGAAAGTCAACGAAAAGAGGTCACCTTTGCGTTGTCCTTTAGTACGCGATTCTTCAAGTATAGCACAATATATGGGAGCACCAGGTGAGCTTCAGGGCGGGTGCTGCATTTTGTTGCCTCTGTTGAGTGAGGATGCAGTGTATAATGGCAGCATATTCTGTTGTGGACGACAGTTCCTACGTTGGGGAGGAGCGGGGACAAGCCCTTTCTTCAAATGCGTCAAGTCTCCTTGAGCTTCGGGACACAAAGAAACGCCAGTCTTCGGCGCTTATCCCGCAGTAACTCGGTCTCACTTTCGACGTGTCTGTCCGCTCCCCGCGCCTCATAGCAGAGTTGTTGCAGTGGGGGCTCGTGAAAAGTTTAGAAAGTTTCAGACCCTCCACGCCCCCTCCCCCCAAAACCTGCCTATGCGGCACGCCACATGCTTCCCCCTCTGCGTATATCAGCTGATCCTCCTACATCTTTTCTCTTTTTGTACAGGAATGTCTGTTGATAGGTAAACCTACCATTAACATTTTAAAGTAATTTGTTATTTGAGTAGAAGTTACACAGAAAAAGTAATTAAAGTAAACTAATAATTACCGAAATAAATATATAATTGAAAGTTACTAAACTGCCCAGAAAAGTAGTTAAACTAGAATAACTTCAGTAGAGTAGTTGTACTACATACAAGTCTCGTTTCAAGTTTAGTCTTGAGTGTTTTAGTGTGAGGAAACCAGGCTATGTTAGCATATTCGAGTGTAGGCCTAACTAGTAGGGGTGTGCGAATATTCGCACTTTTCAAATAACGAATCGAATATTACTCTATTCGATTCGTTAATCGAATCGAATAATAATTTTCAAAAGTTTCGAATATTTTTCGAATAATTTTCGAGTAGTGGTGTCGCGCCGCGAGATTCCCTTCACAGGCGTCCCACAAAGCGCCGGCACCCCTGCCATACGTGCCCGCAAGATGGCAGTATACGTACCCTCTTCTCCTGGACAATGATTGTCGTCATTGGCAGCAGCCAGAGCCGTATATGTAGAGAGTTTGGCCATTCGTTGGGAAGTATAAGAGACAAATGAGGAGGCGCCATTGGCCGAAAGCGGGCTAGGCGTGTTCCAGGGTGTGTTCACAAATTTAAATGTGGCCAACCAGAAGCCGGAAATAATACCCTGGCGGTGGTCGCGAGAAACAAACCTGATAACTGCTTTGGAGTAACTCTGGATGACTGAAAATATGGTACACGTGATGTTTCAATCACGCTCCTCCAAAATGATGGTGGAAGAGTGCGACTAGCGGAACGATCGACATAATCTGTACGCCAAGCGCCGAGCGCCGGAAATCTGCCGTCCGAGCGGTCACACTCTGTCCGAGCAAAACAGAGTTGAGCGGCGCATTCGTTTCTTACATCTCTCTGCATGATCATGATCGAAACAACACGTGTACCCTATTTGCAACCACAAAGAGTTACTACACTTCACTCTTACGCGCTTATTAAAACCATATACGAACATAGACCTTTGATCAGAACTGTTTCTCGCTACTAGGGGATTCTTTTCGGCTTCTGGTTGGCCAAGAGAGCGTGCCAAGCCCTCTTTCCGAGTCTGCCGCACGCCCTGGCTCTGCCCGCGCCTCCCATTGACCAAACTCTCTACATATACGGCTCTGGCAGCAGCAGTTCCTCTCTGTACGTACGTTGCTGTTGCCTCCATCAGGGACTATTGGGTTAAGTATAACCCGCATGTAAGCGATTTGCCGAGAGACGAGATAGGCGACGCCGACCCGCTGCTCTGTCGCTCGGTCAGTCGCGCGATAAGGAAAGCCACAGGAAAGTGGCGTGAGCAAGTGACCAAGGCGATGAGGACGTTTTCTAGAAATCAAAACACCCAGCGACGCGACGAGCGACAGTGAGAAATCTCCGTCGCTTGCTGCTGAGTCCTGACCCTCGTCGCTGTCGCCCGTCTTGTCGCTCGCTAAATCGCTTACATGCGGTCCAGCCTTTAAGGACCGCTTTCGCACGAGACTGCTCGTGCACGCTTTCGGAAAGCGTGTCGTGGAGACGTTACAGAACTGGTTGCGACGGTACCGCCGCTCTGCGTGAGCGAATTGGAAGTGGTAGAAGCGGGAAGTTGTTCGAAGAGAAAGCGCAGTAGAATGTGGAAGTTTTTCGGCAGCTCCCGTGCAACCAATTGAAGAAGCCACAACAGCTGCTTGTGTCGAGTCTTTCCAAATACTTTCCATGGTTGTTCCAATTGTTCAGTGTGTGAAGATGTTGCTTTTTGAGGGCGCAAGTGGAACAAGACAATGCGTTTTCCCAGAATCTTCTTTGATCAATGAAAACAAGGTTCCTGGACGTAAGCACACAGGCACATCACGCCCTTGCCACCTTCTTTTTTCCTCAATTCAAGAACATCTGCTACAACAAGGAATAAAAAAAAGTGAAAGCCGTTTACAACTCCCTGTAACGCCGAATTAGAACGCAGCTCTTGAGGAGGAGGTGGGAGCAGCGTAGCGCTCCGTGTTGTCTTACTTGCTCTGTCCTTTTCTTGCGGCGCATTTTGTCAAAACTAAGTATGTACCAACTGGCCCATCTGTCACTATTGAGGAGGTGGGAATGATACTGAGGGGGGGGGGGGGGTCACGTGACCTCGGGGGGGGGGGGGGAAGGGTCACGTGACCCCCCCTTCCCGAGGTCACCGAAGGTACCCGAGGTCCTCCTTAAGGAACCCGACGTCCCCCTGAAGGAACCCAAGGTTCTCCCGAGGTCCTCCCGAAGGAATCCAAGATCCTCTCGAGGTCCTCCCGAGGTCCTCCCGAGGTCCTCGGGGGGAGGAGGGGGGGAGGGGCTCGCGGTTACGCCGACGGCGATGGTGACGCCGACGCCGACGCCGCTCAAGCCGGAAACGGGCGCCTAAGAGCTGCGCTCTAGAGCAGAATGTAGAGTTCCTACTAAGCACAATGCTTCAGGATGTACCAGGCTCAAGCGAACTGTGATTTTATGTTCAGCATTCACGTCAACCGTGATATTAAGTTTAGCATTCTAATATTTTAGTAGCTTTTGTCTCTATTTAAATATATATAATTGAACTCTAGTTATTCTTGTCTAGTCGCGTTTATACAATAAATTTAAGTAACATTTTGGAACTATCAAAATAAATTTATAATCTCTGCTCTTCTTTAATAGCTGTCTACTTACTAATCGAAAACTATTCGAGAATTATTCGATTCGTATTCGTATTCGATTCGGTCCCACAATTATTCGATTCGTATTCGATTCGGTTTCAAAAATCACTATTCGCACACCCCTACTAACTAGACTTGTGTAAGCTAAACTTTTTGTGGCTGGGATTAAGAGTGTTCTCTTTGAGTGCATTAGTTTTCTTAAAGCTTCTGAAGTTACATAGTAAACATGAGTATCCCCCTTACGTCTGAGGTGATTATTAAACCTAAATATTTACATTGACTGACCCTTGAAAGTGTTACATCATCGAAACATTAAGAAAATTCAGATGTGTTTTTTTTTTTTTTCGTGTTACAGTGTACAATGTACTATGCAAGGCTCCAAAATAGCGGCACGGATAGGGATGAATTTGAGCGCCACTGCGCGGAGCTTGGGTGTTTCGGTACTCTGGAAACCTACTCAGTGACTCTAGCTTTAGTGAGTCGTTTCGACGTGAACGGTTAGTTCCCGGACAATTCGCCGCCACCACTGCGCAAGCGCGCGCGAATTGTTTGGGAATTTAAGAAAATTGAGGTTTATTGAGTCGTTTCGAGTCGCACTATTCGTACCCGAAGGAGCTTGGGGAGAGTTAGTCAGATTTGTTATGATTTACGGCACCTGACTAGTGTGAACGAGGAAGATTCAAGGCCATTCAACAGGGCAGATGGAGAAGACGATCTTGGGCGTGCCATTTTAAAATGAGGCCCTAAGTGCGTGTCCCACTGCTATAAGTGTGTTTTATAGGATATTTTTGCTTCAATATTTTACCTAATATGGTCTCTTCACTTGCCAAACGTTAAAAAAATGGCCATATCAAAAACACACTAGACACACGGTGGCCAATATGTTCTAAAAATACACCAAGAACGCAACAGGAAACTCGCCAAGAAATCTAAAGAAAGTCACTTGAGTTCCTTGAGATTTATCGATCACCAGTAAAAAGAAAACGCTAGACACACGGTGATCTTTTCGAAATACATTGAGAACTCATCAAGGAACTCATCAAGAAATCTAAAAAAAAAATTCGAATACATTCCATGTAATTTATCTATAACTTTTCATTAAAAAAAAACAACAAAAAAACTATGCAAATTTTTTATAAAGGAAGCCCAGAATACGCGCTCCCAATCCCTTTTTAATGTTTTAGCTGTACCTGGGACATGTAGGCCTATGCCCCACCACGAGACCAAGAAAGGGGTCCCGTCAAGGGTGCTCATAAACCTCATGCACAATTGCGAATAACATGAAGAACAAAAGCGCGCAACTGTTACAGCAGAACGACGAACAAATGTTGCGCGTGCTGCGACGCTAGGTATGTGTAACTCTGTAAGTACACTGGCGTCAGGAAACGCTCCGATATGCATCGACCCCTATTTCTGCATGAAATTAGAATTCCAGACAAGCCCTTCTTTCTTTTTCAAAAGTTCTCGATTGCGGAAGTAATGGGATAATGATCTTTTCAACAACCAAAATACCGGATAAGTCTTCCTAAGAAAGGTGGGCGTACCGAAATACCCTGTTGTCGCGAGGTGACTTCCCGCTTTCCGGTAAAGGCACGAGGGGACGCACCTGGAAGGGCGCGACGCGATAACGCGTGCCGGAACGTGTCCCACGTTTCCATTGGCCCTTCGAGTATAAAAGCACTGCGCTGTGGCCGAGAGGCAAGTCAGTGGACGCAGAAGCCAAAACCATGAAGGTCCTGGTAAGACACGCCGCCTGATCCATTCTCTGGCTCTAACGTTTGCTTTCCTTCGGGGAAGGTTAAGGTAGGTTGCGGACAGACCGTGCTCTGCCCAAGGAATTTAAACGCAAAGGATGCTCTGTGAATATATTGACCAGCGTTTCGTGGTGTTTATTAGAAAATAAAAGCAGAACACAAAGAGGGGACTTATACGTCGTCGTCAGTTTTGTGTTTTGCTTTCATTTGCTTAAAAAGATGATATGTTCTCTCAGCGTTTGTTTCTTGACGTCAAGAGAACTACTCTTTGTTGAATGAACGTGGAGGAACAAAATATAACGGCCTGGAGTTGCTTGTGCGATCGGAGGTTATAACCACAGACTAGTTACTACTTATGTGAAATATATGCTTTATAAAATGAATTGAATATTGGCGCAATCGTGGCAATTTGCATCAGTATGATAAAGATAACGAAAACAATAATGGGGATGCGTCGCCTCATACCTTTCTCTGTTCGTGTTAAAAAAACAGCCGAAGCAGTGCCAGTTTTATGTTTGATGGTAATTAAGTTCAGAAGAATCATATTGACAACACCCTTAGCTTCTTCATAGATTCATGTATCCATCTATGTACCTTTAATTTTTCTTAGGTTTGTAATCAAGTAAGCTAGTTGCAGCGTCGAAACTTCACAGAAACTACAAATATGTCATTTAAAGCCATTATTGTTCGCAGTTTGAGCAGGGTTTCTCTTTTCTTTGCGTAAAACACTCGACGAATAGAGCAAGAAAGGCAGAACAGAAACGACTCACACGGAACGAAAGCATATTCCTGCTTTGCGTTTTGCCATGTATCTAGAGCGGAAAAATCTTATTGTTAACTTAGTCAGTATTCTCTTCACTTGTATCAATGTTTTTATTTTTCGATTCTGTATCTATAACCAATTCCCAGATCTTTGGGAGAAGTCTCGTTTGGCATTCAGATTGAGGTTTCCGTACTCATTTACTGTCAATATTTATTATAGCTGTTGGTTGTTGCGTATCCTTTCTAACATTTAATATAATAAAGAATATAAACCTAACACTCATATATGTTGTTCAATCCGTGTTAGATATCCATGCAACAGAAATGCCATATAAACTAGGTAAAGAAAGTTTTGTAAAACAAGAGCGATTGCGATGTATAGTCGTATTAGAACACACTGCGGACGCCGCACTTCACAAAGGTACAATGTAGTTTGTAATAATGTATCTATGGCTAACGGGTTTCCTGAAAATGATCGCTTTCTTTTTGGACGGGCGAAACTGGAAAGATACTGCGTTATAATCAGTTTGATTCAGCTAACAAAAATTATATGCTTTCGGTTTCATTATACATACATCTAATCAAGAAATGCTAGTCTTTTTACTGAGACGCTGAAACAGATAATTCAGGATCAAGATTTCATCTGTAAAAAAGAGTGGTACTCTATATTCATATTTTCGATACATATAAAAACGTTAAACGATGTTAACACACGGGGACTGGCATGACGCTGAACCAGGAAGTTTAATTACTTCAAAGAAAATTTACAGCAGACCATAGTTATTCCATTTAGTTGCGACATTCTAATCGAGTTAATGTAGCCTGAACCTAATAATAACTCCACACTAACATACTGTTTTTTATACAAATTTTTGTCTTTGTGCGTGTTAGTGTGCTTACACGTGAAGTGTAATTTGGGTGGCTGGTATGGGGCTAACGTATTCTCGATGTCCCTTTTTCAGTTTGTTGCAGTTGTCTTCGGTGCAGTTGTTTCAGCCGCCATGGCCGGTGCCGTGCTCGGAGGTTACGGCGGTGGTTACGGTGGGGGCTATGGCGGTGGCTACGGAGGCGGCTTCGGAGGCGGCTACGGCGGTGGCTACGGCGGTGGTGTTGGCTTGGGAAGTAGCGTTGTCCTCCTTAACGGAGGAGGCGCTGGATATGGAAAGGCTGTAGCCGGGCCAGCATTCCTGGTAAAGACCGTCCACCACGTAAGCAAGGTCCACGGCGGAGGAGCCTTGCTGGCCCACACTGGCTTGGGTGGCGGCTACGGCGGCGGTGGATTCGGAGGCGGCTATGGTGGATTCGGAGGTGGTTACGGCGGTGGTTACGGCGGTGGATACGGCGGTGGATACGGCGGAGGCTATGGATTGAAGGGCTAATCAGCTACAGAGAAAGAAAAATGGTTAGTGAAAATTGAAATCCGGCAGTACGTTTGACAGGAAATTAAAAAAAAAAAGATGACTGGAGAATTTCCATAAAAAAAACCTATTTGTTGGTCCTTCGCAAACTATAGCTGCTGGTGTATGAGCCGCAGGTATATTTATGAATTTATATATGACAAGATGTATAATTGATACATGACTGAAAGGTTATTTTCAGCATTAGCAAGACTGGGTGACTGCGTAGACGTTCATGAATCGTTTTATTGTGGTGGTGATTCAAATTATATTTTTCTCTTTCAGCAAAAGACAGCAATGAGGCGGTGGCCTAATGTCAGAAAACATCTTGCGGACCGCATCACACAAAATCGGTGCCTCGATCAAAGCACGTGTACAAATGATGTAAATAAACTGTCTACCGTCAACTTTCTTGGCCCATAGTATTTTCACAACCATATGTTCTGTTGTTTCGTGCACAAAATTTGACATTTATGTTTCTTGCAGAAGCTAAAATGTAATACATCCGAAGTGACAGTTCTAAAATTGTAGGTTGTTTGGGAAATAATAAAGAAAAACCTTTCAGCCTTTCTACTCTGGTGGAGAAGGAAGACCAGCAAAGCTGTGCTATAGTGGGAATGAAGTAATGGCAGGCCGCAAATCGGCAAGCCAGAGTGGAAAGGCTGGAAAGGTTGCTGCCATCTATGAGCGACGGTGGCAATCAGATAAATGGCAAGCCAGTTGTCTGGTTGCCGCCGTCGCTCATAGATGACGGTAGCTGTCCAGAGTTCTGTGTCATCACTTGTTTGCTGACGGACATGATCTTGGGGAAACTAGCCCTTATCAGCTCTGCTGTAAAATAAATATCCGAACCAGAAATACTTCAGAATTGTGAGAGACATACAACATTATCGACCATAATCTAGACGCAGGAAAACTTGAAATTGACTAATGGAAACATAAAATTGCTGAGGGCAAGAGGAAATTAGAATATCAAATTAAATTACATCATAATTTTATTTGCATCGGAATACATATGCCGAAGCCGCAGACAAAAAGCCAATCCTTGTTGGCTTGACGAAGATGCAGAAAACGATCAAAGTAACGCATAGAAACGAATAAAAGAGAAGGAGCAAAACGAAAACAGAAAACTGAGGAAGATCCATTGGTGGATTCTTCGGGAATGCGTCAGTATGACCGTTGGCAAACACCACACACGTCCCCTTTTGCGAAACGATAACGCCGACCCCTTAACTTTTTTTTTTGTTTTGGCTTTGTGATTTGGCCGTCTCGTTTGCTTCCTCTAATTGTTGCTGCATCTTTTTGGCCACGTTATGGGGTCAGTGTTAGCGTCTCTCAAAAGGGGAGTGAGTGGCGTTTTCCAAGGGTCATGCTAACGCATTCCCTAAGAATTCACCAATGGATGTTCATGTAATTTTTTTCACCCCTTTTCTGTACTCTGCCTGTCAGCGTACGTCGACGCCCTTGAATACGGTCATTCATATCACTGGTGGAAATAACCACATCCATACCACTCATGAAAGAAACCGCATCCATATCACTCGTGGAGGGAACCGCATCCATCGTTTTAACTACAAACACACATCACAGCCCACGCACCGCTCCCGCGGAAACCCAGAGCGAAGAAGGCGCCTCCTCCTCTACGACTCCGCGCCAGCTGTGCGACACTCCTCTGACGAAAACGAAAGGGCTCGTTTTGACGAAGACCCATTGGTGTCTGCCATTTTTTCAGCGACAAGGAGAGAGGGAGAGGTTGACGCGTGCTGACGTCAGCGCTTCGGACCAATGGGAGCGTCGCACGCGTCCCCTTCTCCCTCTCTCCCCGGCGCTGATAAACGAAAGACACAGCCGGGTTTTCGTCAAAACGTGCGTTCTAATGCTAACGCATTAAAGTAACCTCAACAATTTTGGTTCAATGCTTTAAATTGTTCCTTCCCTATGATTTGCTATCGTATGATTACACTGCGCTATCTAATAATCAACAGAGCTTAGAATACCGATGCACCGTCCGTGTTACGTATTGACACTACTTCACAGAGAAGACTGAAAACGCAGCATGAGCCTCTCGTCGCTCTATAGCTTTACACTACTTGTTAGTGTTACCCACGTGCCATTAATTTTCTGCCACCGACCTCCACCTGCAGATGACTTGATGTTTCACCTGCAAAATAGCATTGAACTCACTGGCAGTACGAACATAAAATGACCTCACATGCTGTCTTCTAAACGATCGAAATCGAAATTCCCGCGAAACGTTTTGCAGGATATTCCAACAGACCCGTTTTAAGCCGTACCCTTTCAGTGGTTCACGTAAAATACCATGCTCAAACGGATTAAGCTCCTGCGCGGACAGCATAATCGGTTTTCTCCGGTGTAAACTCGAGCTGCTTTGTAGTCAGCTGGTTGCGGAAATTTACACAGTCTGTAGATATCTCTACGACAGCAGAGTCCCTTGAATTCATTGCAAATAAAAACTACAGGTTTCAGCTCACCAACGTTTATAGATAAACGTTGGTAGCGACTGCAGTCTCGCATTTCCACCCAGCACGTCGAAGAGAAAGGCGCTATACTTCGTTTCACTTTATCTGCGAGCGAAGCCAAAGCTTGAAGCGCGAGACCAGCGCTTTTTGCGTTTCTCCCCGGCTCGCGCGCTCGAGCAAAGCCTGAACGCACGGAGCTTTCGTGCTCGCGCTTCCAGCTTTGCCTTCGCTCGCACATAAGGTGAAACGAAGTATAGTTTCGGTTTAGGTCGGTTCTCTTTCTGCAACATAGATGGTGGCAGCATCAGTCTTCTGCACTCGGTGCATTTGTCAAGTTCGTTTGAGGCCAGTTTTCCGTGCGACACTCCGCGAGCGCGATGCATTCTGGGAGAGAACTCGAACGGTGCCCGTTCGTGTGAAACGAACTCGCTATAAGTATGGTCGGCGCTGGAAAAAGCAAAATGACCCCGTAGATGAGAAATCCTTTGAAGAGGCCGACAAGAAATTGATTTCATTAGTGCTTCGGAGGCTCTGGTGATGAGTGGCAACTGTGCCAGGCCAAATTGATTTACGACCAAAGCGGTTATTTGACACGGCAGCAACAAACGAACAAGAAAACAAAAAAATGCCTCTTTTCGGGGGGTCTTTCGCACCCTACGAGGGAGAAAGGGCTACCCGAGCGCGGGTCCCCCGCGGCCCCGCCTAGAAATATTTAAATAGTTTAAAATCACTTCATTGTATCCGCAAAGTTTTAGACAAAAAATAAATAATGTAGAGGCAAGCAGCACTGGAGGAGAGTGATTCAAAACCTGGGACTTTCGACAGTCGGGAAAAACGTTCATTTCCACCGCGGCCGCTTCTGCGCTTCATAACTTGAGAACAAAAAAGATTTTCGAGTCGGCGGCTTTCATCCTTTCTTCTAGGTATGGAATTCCCTACGATATACATTATTTGTTTCGTCAAAATTAAATATTCTACCATTTTTGCCTGCACGATTTGAGATGAACTCACCCACTTCGTTTCACCCCGAGTCCAGACGCAGCCGACGCTACGAGCTGATGGGGCCAATCAGTGTTCGTCATGCTTCTGTATGTGTTCTATAGACCGTTTCTTCAAGGGCGCCGCCATCTTGAATTGTCGTCACTTCCAGTTTGGGCGAAAACATTGTTTTGCCGTCGCCACGCCAGTAGAAGACACTTAGGATATAAGCGTAACCGTCACACATTATCGTTTTGCCTCCCCCTTATTTTTTACTAGTTACAGGTTGAAACGTGTTAGTATTTTTTCGTCGCCCATACCGGATACGCCTATTAGGTGGCTGGGGACGAGAGTACACAGAAAAGGTCTATTGTCGCGGAACCAATCATAAACAAAAATGGTCAAGTGACTTGCACTATTGACGCTCCTTGAGTTTTCCCATGACTTCGTAGCGTCGGCTTCCTTTAGCCTCGCTAGCGGACACGAGCTTCGCTCTTCTCTCGACACCGGACGGCTCTTGCGTAGCAGGGGACTTCGGAAATCGCGGTTGTACGTCGCAGTACGCACAGCCTACACAATTTATCTGGGCGATCCGTTTTTTTTTTTCCGTCTTGTGCGGTTTTAAGACCGGATGTACGAGAACAATTATTCGGGACACATCCAAAAACGGCGAAAATGTTTGCAAAACCGCAGTCCCAGCGAAATGCTCGCAGGGCGGCGCCCCAGTCGGCAAAATATGGTCGCGCGACAAGACGTCCGAACTTCTGGTCTATAAAGCCCCTCGATTTGATTACGTTTGTCGTTGAAGTAGCGTCAAAAGCGGCAAGACACGTGGTCCATGTCGCGTGAGGCCCTTGGAAGCAAACGGCGTAAAAGCACCGAAATGAGGGGCCTTTGTCAGCGAATGGTGGCGGATCACCCGCTCGTTCGCAGAACAATGGTTGTCGTTACTTGTAATAAATTCCAAGCGTACGTTTTATTAAGGGACTTCATCTGTGACTGCGACGTAGCGCAGACGTTGCTCTGAATGTTATTACCAATTCACCGCGGACATACCGAGAAGCAGATTCGAAAATTAGCTGCTGTAAAGTTGACATTTGGGCTAGTTGGTAGTCTAGTTCAAGGAAAGGGAATTCCTTGAACAAACAATGAAGGGCCCACACGAGCCTGGATGAACTAGCCGCTATCATTCACGGGGCTGTGGTAGATACACGAGACCGCGGTGGATTATTTGTTTTTTTTTTTATTTTTCTTCCTTTCTTGTCAGTAAACGTGTTGTGAGTAGCGCTCTTTTCTGTCCTGTCCTTCTTCTCTCTACCTTGTGCGCTAAATACCTCGATATATTGGAACATTATTTTTTGTTAACGAGAAATCAGGATAGATGAACCATACTGAATACATATTTTCTCAACATTTTGTTTTATCTTTCACTGGCAGTTGCAGCTGTTGATGTGCTTGATCTTGCTCGGTAATCTTTTTTTTTTTTTTTAATATGCAAATTACCAGTCAATTTGGTTGTCACTTCCCTTCTAGGCAGATGACTTTATTGTAATGTGTTGGATTGGCAGCACAATATGTAAATAACAAGGTAAATTGCTTTTCAGACACCTATGCTTCCAGTGTTGCTCACCTTAAGATGTGCACAGTGAAGGCAGCATGAGCTCATAGCTTCCACAGTTGCTCCTGCTGCGAGATAGGTCTTATAATTGAGGGGCGTTCTTGAACAAGAATATGAAACTTGCAGCCTTCGCTACCGTTTACCATAAAAAAAAAGTTTTAATGTTTTGTTGTTTGTGTTAGTTTCCAGCCGCGTTACGGATGTATTGGTTAGTGTATTGTATGCATCTAAGCAAAACGTTTCTGGACCGCCGGATTAGTATGTCCTCTCCTACAACCAATCTAAAACGGTAGTTTCCTATCTAGAAACACAAACTATCTAACGTTCGGTTTGCAGCCTCTAGGAAACATTCGCAAATGCGTGCTTAAACTCATCGTCGAGCATTTAGACCAAGAATGTGATCCGACAATCTGGCATGACTGAGATCTTTGACTTTTGGTAGAAATGGTTCGAACGAGAATGTCGCTCCTTTGCCGGGAACTGAAGACGAAAGTACAGAAAAAGATTCATACCCTTCCCGTGTGCTTTTACGAGCGCATAGGCGTAAGTAAAGAAACACCAAGGCTCCCGGCGGAGGAGAATCAGTATGCTATCGAAGAAGGATACGAAGACCGTGCAGTATGAGGCGCCTAACTGCTGAGAGGATGCTATTCGCGGATACTTTTTTTTTATTATGGACATTGGGCTTATCCACTCTTCGCCTGCTCTCAATGGGATAGAGAAACTAAAATGCTTCGTTGCCGGGATTCACGCTTCCCACTTTCAACCCAGAGGCCAACTTTCCCGGGGAGAGTGTATCGCGAGAACGAATCCTGGTGACTGTCGGAAGATGCCACTGCTCTTTGGATATAAAAGAGCACCGGTCGCCCTAGGAGAGCCAGGTCAGTTGCAGCTGAAGAGACAATCATGCAGGTCTCGGTAAGTGTGCTCTGTACTCCCAGTCGAAGCGTTCAGCCGATGAATTACACATTGCGACTCAAACAAAATCGCAGTTATATATGATGAGCTACGCTGTCATTATTAAATTGTTAGCGCGCCTTGACAACCTTCGTTTGCCACGTTTAGGTTGTTCAGGTGTAGTGCTGTAAAAGCAAGATACAGGCGAGCCTCATAACCTCGTAACGCGTTTAATTATTCTGCTCTCATGTCGTTTGTCATGCATCTTTTCAAGTTATGAAATCGTACATTTTTGAAGCAATTCTACTTGGACAAGGGCTATCCATCCCAGATGCTAACAACATAGAGAAACCATGCAATGTTACAAAAAAGCTTGGCCTTAAATTGAATATCAAGAGACCTACGCAAAGGTAAAAGCGCATTCTTTGCGTCGGTGCTTGTGCAAATATAATTGTGCAAATCCATAGTCACGCGCCTATGCCTCCTATAGCGGGTCTCACAACTTGTGAGATGATATATAGATGTGGCTGCCTACAACATGATACTCGGTAAGCGTATATTCCTCAATTTCATCGGTTTCAAAGTGGCGGAGCACCCATTTTGGAGCTATTTGCCAAGGTAATTGATATACCTTAGCGAGAATACACAAAAGGGCAATATGAGCACGAGCTTAGTTTTGAAAGGTACGTCATGTTTATGAGAGTTTGTACTATAAGGTCCTTTCACCTAACGTGATGTTCGTGACAGCGTGTTCCCAAACTACCGAATTTGACGTCAATAAACCGCCTGTGGGCGTGCTATTTTTGCCTTCTTCGGAGTTGCCCCGATGACATCTGCCGGAGCCATTTTTTCCGCCGACGAGCCGACGTCTCGGGCGCCGGCTCGTCGGCGCCCGAGAAGTCTGAACAAAGACTGGTATGCATAAATGCCGAGTACTAGCCGGTGCTCCTTTCTGCTCCCGACAGCTCTGGCTGGCACAGTCGATCATGACGTGAAAGAACTCGAACGATCTGCAAAATACTGCCTCCTCGCATAGAAAGAAATAAGACAAAAGTCACCAATATAAATTCCGGCGAGATTTCGAACCGGATGTAGCGTTGCACATGCATGGTCTCGTGCAAGGACCCTATAGGATAGGTTGTCCACATCTGGTTCACTTTCACAAGGTGCGGGAAACGGTCGAAGCACATATGCAATAGAGGCTACGAAAGGGCTTGGGCATCATACATTTTATAACTTCGTTGAGGTTCCCAGCATTTCTTTGTGCCCAAATATACGCATACAAGCGAGTGATCTACTCAGCATCATTTATATTTTGTTTAATTTGCTTCGAAGCTGGTATAATACAAGTTCGCGGCATTTTCTTGGAGCATAGGCCTACAAAGTATTTGTCATTAGGGTCATGCAACTGATGCACTGTTTAAAGTAGTGAATCATGCATTTTACACATCACCGTGAGAGAAAACTCCGTAATAAACATAGACGATTCGATTGTTTAAAAAAAAAAAAAGTATAATTCAGCGTGTTGGAGAACAGTTTGAAAACGCGTGCTCGTCATTCTGTTATGTCAAAAACGTACTATACTTGGCGTTAAACTGTTTCTACTATTCTGTCAAGGCTGGCCTAGTTTCTGCAGCACTCCAATGCTCTCAAAGCCACCTGCGCAAGCGCCAGTGGCTTTGAGTGGCCAAGTGGCGTTACCTAATCAACCTTTATGTATTTTTGGTGTTGATTTTTGCAGGTCGTAATCGCCGTTGTTAGCGCCCTCGTGGCAACCGTTTCAGCAGGTGGACTGGGTGGCTTCGGAGGAGGCTATGGCGGAAGCTTTGGAGGTGGCTACGGGGGTGGCTACGGACTTGGCGGTGTCGGCTTGGGAAGCAGTGTCGTTCTTCTCAATAGCGGAGGCGGTGTCGGATCGTCAAAGGCTGTAGCTGGTCCTGCCTTCCTGGTAAAATCCGTCCACCATGTTCACAAGATCTCTGGAGGAGGCGGCATTCTGGCTCACAGCGGTTTGGGTGGAGGCTACGGCGGTGGCTTCGGCGGCGGCTTCGGCGGCGGCTACGGTGGCGGCTACGGTGGCGGCTACGGTGGCGGCTACGGTGGCGGCTTCGTCGGTGGCTACGGGGGTGGATTTGGAAAACACTGAAAGTTTCTGAGGAGTCATTAATCGAATGGTCAGTAGCACCCAAAAGTGATGGTTTTCCAGACGGCTTTGATGTTTCGACGGTAAAATGGCCGCATGTCTGAACTCACCGCAGCGCTGAAGCATGCGGTGCGAAAGTGCAAGCTCGTGCTGGATACATAGAGATCATAAGTTGGGTTCACACCTTTGCCGGTTTCGATAAGCGTTAGCGGCTTGCGTTAGTTTAATTGTTACATCATGGTGTGTTTTAGGGACCTGAAGATGGCAATCATATTGTTACAACAGGAACTGGAGTAGTCGAATATCAAAGTAGACTGACTTGCTTTTGCATCAGCAATTTTAAACAAATTTGACCTCATACGCCTACAGTTCCATCATTTTTATTTTAGTGTAAAGAAAAAAAAAACATTTTGTGATATAACCAAATGAAAGGACAGCTAGTGAAGAGGGTCACAATTATTGCATAGAATGCCATTCTCATTGAATGGCGGTGTGAAATAAAGCAACGGATATGTATTTTTTCAATTCCAGCTCAAGTCATCAAGTGCATTCGAGCAATTCATGGCACACAAAACGGGTCTCCATCGTCTGCACCGCAAGATGGTTAAAGCTCATGTAGAAAATGTTGTAAATAAACCATTTTTATACACACATATCCTTGCACTCGTCTCTTCATTAAGGAATCTTAGTAGGCCATATGTATAAACCCGATTCGGATTCGAGTGCTGACTTGAAACAAATTTCACAGTCGCAAAAGAAGCGCATAGGTTTCCGACCGCGGAAAAGAATCTGCCTAACTACAAATATTGTGTTTCATTTTGATATTTTTTCGCCTACTTGGTCTATGTTGTGGTGTCAAAAAGATGGTAAGAGGGATGCTTAAATCGATATATTATGGAAACTGACCGGTAGGTTGATACCTGGAAGCTCAAGGGTGGAGACCAATAGCCACGCAACCGCTAGTAACAGTAATTTTATTATTTTAGAGTTACTCCACATCGGTGCATCCCTAAGCGTGTTATGAACATTCACTTTTTTTTCTGTTTGCGGCAGAGGAAGGGGGCGGGATTCGGCGGTCGAGCGTGTTTACGAGCCACCCTGCAAGTTCTGATATGGACGACCGTTTTACTTGCCTGTATTCTTGCAATCCTGTTTGTTGGACGCACAATAAAAAAAGAAAGAAAAACTTTAGTTGTGGTAGCGCAGCGGCTTAAATGCGCCTCTAGAGCGGACACGTTAACCACCGTATTTGATGACAGGTTGATCATCAGCGCATGAATATCGGTTACCCAATTCGACTAAACAAAATTTGCTTACATATCGTGTTTCGTTCAGAAGACCCGTACTGCCTTGTAAAAAAACAAAGTTCTTTCTTTTTTTTTTTAATGGGGGGGGGGGGGGGACATTGCGCTTTTGAAGAAAATGTTGATATGATCTGCATGCGTGACTTTTGCAGATTAACTATAACATTTAATAATTGTTGCTTTTGTGCAGACGTATTCGCTTTAGACGGAGGTTGCACTCCGGTAGTCAATTTGACTCACTGACAAAAAAAAAACACATGTAAAAAAAGATTTTTTGTTTTAAACAGTCTGGTTAAAACACGCCTGTCAAAAAATTAATTTTACGCGAAAAAAAAAAAAAGAGCAATCTTGACGGTGCGAGATGCGATTTAGTCTTTAGTCTGTAGTCACCTCCTGTCTACTAGTTTTCTCTCTCGACATTTCGGGCGCGTGGAGGAGAGGTGGATCGGCTTCGTCTTCACGTTGAGGTGGAAAGAGCGAATTACCATCTCGTTGAGCCAATGACCATTCCGTGACTTCATGAACTTTACGCGCAGAAATTCAAATAAATCTCTCGCCGTCAATATTGCTCGAAAAATTTTTTTTTCGTGTAAAATTTATTTTACGACACGCGTCTCCCAACCAGACTGTTAAAAACAATTTTTTTTTTCTTTTCAAGGGCCCTTTAAGGAACAAGTGAAGCCTAAGCTCAACTCAACTAAGTTTGCAGTACTTCACTTTTGAAGAACCGTGGCTGCAGCACCTTTGACAGTGCCTTTATAATTAATCGACGAAGCGATCCATTGACAACTCTTGACGTGTGGTGCTCGTATAGCGAGGGTAGGGAAACGGGACAAGGAATGACCGGGCCCTTAATTTCTTATCACCAGATGGCGTGGCTCATAAAAAACCAAAACAAAAAAAAAAACGTTCGTATCTTAAGTTCGCGACACCGGTGCTCCCATGTTTTTAACCCCGAAGTGAAGCCTTGCGTCATGCAGTTTCTTGGGCATGTCAGAGAATAATTCATCACTTTTGTAGCAGCAAACATAAAGAGGAACCCGCAGATGCCGTCTTTTGTAATGGGCAATACCACCCGTTTGTTATTACCCTAACCAAGCTGCATTCGAAATTTCTATGAGGGTGAACTCGCGATCATCGACCACTCTGTGTTTGCCGCGTAATGAAGCAGCGGCCGTGGCGGCGTGTGCGCTTTGCGAACCAAGCGCGGCAGGAAGGCGCGCAATTCGCTACGGCTTCCGCTTTATGACGCTACCAGGGCGCAGAGCGGTAATCGCGTGCTCACCTTCATATGGATCGCGACTGCACACGCTAATTATCTCTTAACGCCACGTATATTGTAACGAAGTTTTAGAAAGAAGCCGATTCAAAGGCTACATTGCAAAATATTAGCTGTTGGAACCAAATGCCATTCAGACATCTAATCTAATGAGTTTTTATCCTCTTTTTTTTTTTTTTTTTTCAAGCGTTGTCCCTCGAAAGCGAGCGGAGGTTCCTTCAATTAATTGTGTTGTGACTGGGCTTGATAAAGCCAGGATTTAAAAAATAAAATAAGCGTGGCAATGAACATTCGCAGGCAAAACTGTCGTTTTATTTTTATGGTGTTGTTAGTTGTGACATATATTCGGCTTATTTATCTGTATCACGATTTATGAGGTTTTCTCAGCCGTTCAGGTGAATTGGTTTTATGGAAGTTGACAAAGTATTTTTCATGCTTGCATGTAGAGGCTTCACTTTGTAATATAATAATTTGTCTGCTGTTTCAATATTTTGTTTTTGATAAACTCCTTATAATTTTCTAAAGGATGTATTGCTCTATGTATCGTCAGGTCACATGTCGGCGTTTTGGAATATTTCTTCAACTGACATTCCCGTATCAACCCGAACAGGGGTTAGGGGTGTTAATAAATAAACAAATAAATAAATTCTCTACAGATATCCTAGCATTTATCGAGCGTAGTCTGGTTCTAGACATGGAGTTCTGTGTAACAAATAAGAACTCCAGCGAGGTACGCAGATGGTATATGTGATATTTAATCCATCAAGTGTCATCGGGTGTAATATGGCCTGAAAATTGCAAGGATTTATTTCTGGTGATAAAGAGGTGTTAACTTTGTAAAAAGTATAGTTTAAAAACATTTCCAAAATGTTGTAAGATTATAGATAAAGCTACATCTTTATTTTATAAGGCCTTCACATCGCCAGCAGTTTTTTTATATGATACATTAAATTCTTACCTAATATGTTCTCTGACGTCTAGGAACACTTTGCTCAAGTATCACGTTTTTCTTCATAACGGAATTTATGAAAAAGATTTAGGAAAATGTCTTTACCGTGCGAATCTTTTAATGCTTAGGGGTTGAACGTCACGAGACAGATTAATCGGGAAATAAAAGTAAATATATTTATAAATTAAGTTGGATTGTTTCTTACCTTTTGTTTTATTAAGGCTAAAGTTTTAATTCTGGAGGCTTGGTGGGCTAGATCAAAACAACTTGAAATAACACCACTACAGGGGAACGGGCATTACCTCAGAATACTGGAAACAAAAGAGCGACCAACACATATGCTCACATAACAACGCATACAGTGCTTATCAGGTATGGGAATAAACAGTAAACTATATTTGTTTAAGTTTAAAATTATAAGATTTGAAACTATAATCACACACTATTACATAGCAGAAACTAGATAAACAACATAATTGTAGAAACTAACTCGGCCATAACTCATGGTTCATGCGAATCTGTCATAGTATTACGTTCTTGTTGAGATACGTCTTAAATACAGCCCTTTTTGTCAAAAAATGGCTAAGAATACGAAACAAAAAACGCGTTTGGATATGTTGAAAGCGTGACTACATTTGAAATAATCGAACTAACGAAGACCTAAATTGGCTCTTCAAAGTCAAAACGCTTTGGGCACAAGTAATGCTTGAGTAGTTTTTTTTTAGAAAACTAATAAAATCTAGGGTTCGGCCTATTTTTTAATTACTGGGTGTCTCCAGAAGTTATAAGATGTAAAAACAAGATATATAGGTAAGTGAAATTTAGGTACGTAGTTCACGGGGAATTTTTGTTTTTATAAAATCAGGGCATTGTTGCAACCACCAGGGAAGAATCGGTCCACTTTTTTCAGGAAAACTCGTGTGGGCTGGGTCACGAGTTGAAATGTAAGTTGCGAGAATTTATACTGTCCCATGTCTATAACGTTATAGACGCGCTTCCGTTGCAAACTCAGTTAACAATCCTTATGGAATGAACCACGGGTAGATACTGGTTATTGGGTATACGTACAATAATTTTGTTTTAAACTTGACGACGCTTGGAAATATTTTTTTTTTCGGTTCTATACTTGCCACATTTGAAGTTCAAAATACAGATATACTGAGACCACAACGACAATCTTGATTTTATGGTGTCGTAATTTTTTTTTTTTTTCAGTTTAAGGGGGTACGGAAACAAAAATTCAGCGACTATTTTACTTTTCAAATGTTGACTACGTTGTTGCAACACTACAATGACACCGTTTTCCTTTTTCTTTTTGTGAAAGAAGACACAAAATTTATTTTTAACGAATCCAAAATGTAAAGCCTTGCATCTGGTGGATGTTTCTAAAGTTTCCTGTAATGTCTTTACATCTATTGTCCCATAATAGCAGCGCCGCTCTGCGGAAGTACGACGCAAAGCTACACGCGCGCACTAACTGTCGAACTTGGCCGAACCTAATTTTCGTTCTCTTCCGTGTCAAAGAACTCAACTCCTGCGGCTGGGGAATAGAAAGGAAGAGGGGGAAGAGGGACTGAGACTGCGAGAGTGAAGAGGTTGAATTTTGGGACGCAGGTGAGTTACTTTTTCGCCTAGTGTAGAACAATACAGACCTCGGGTATCTCGAATGGCTAGGTTGTAACACGTTGACGCCACCAAGTGGCGAAGTTCATGACCACGCCAGCGTCGCCGTAGCCTTGAAGGTGCCGAGACAATTGACGTCACGAATGCGCTGAGACTTCCAAAGACGCATTGCACTCTCCGATGGAGGATCTTCGAGCGCTTGTGAAAGTCGACCGTCCTGAGCAAAAAATATAGTCATTCGTCCAAAGTACAAACTATTGTCATTTGCAGATAGTGTAGGTCCTGTTTAATTTCTTTCCGAACATGATAAATGTATTTTAATTACAATTTCGGTATCAATTTAATGTTTAAGATAAAAAAATTAAGGCGTTCGGTTGAAAAAAAAAAAGAAAGACATATAAAGGGGGAAAAACATGATACAAAAATAATGATTTATTAAACAAACATTATGCGTAAGAAGAGCTTCAGCGCCAAGAAGCCTGCCTGGTCACCGTAAATATCGCAGTTCAAAATCACTGAATACTCCAGTCTGAGGTAAAGCTAGAAAACAGGCGAGCTGGTTTAAGTTGCACATCGTTAAGACCGGAGACGACGGAAAGAATGGGGAGAGTCTAGGGTGCGACTTTGACCAAATTTAATTATAAGTCCGTCGAGTTAAAATGACTTAACTATTACATTCTAAAACGTGGGGCTAAAAAAAGTGCCTTCACAGCTGCAAAGATAAACAATTTTAAATTAAATTTAAAAACAAAACAAAAAACATAAACACTGCGAATTAAAAAATAAGTCATGCCGCAGTAGCGCTTATGTTGTGATATAAGCGCTACAACATGTTTGGATAAACGACATAACTTTCCTGTGTAAAAAAAATAAATATACAAAACGTTTCTTTCTAATTTGAACAGATTAAAAAAAAAAGAAAGAAAAGTGATGGGTAAACAGATACTGTATATTCGCTGCATGCTCATCGGTCTCCACACAAGGTAGATGGGGGTTGGAGCGTGCGAATGGTGGCTCGAATCAAATAGCGGGTTACCATTCCCAACATTAATGCTATTAAAAATGACAACGGCTTTTGATATATTTGTGTGGCCGGGCTCCGAAACTGGACACAGAAAGAATGCCGAAAGTCCTGCCCACAATGCGGCGTAGAAGAGTGAAGTAATATTGATGTGTACCTTGTCCTTTTCTGAGAAGCGTTTCATTGGGGGATCAACTGACGATACGCTGCCTAATAATAATAATAATAATAATAATAATAATAATAATAATAATAATAATAATAATAATAATAATAATAATAATAATAATTGTTTATTGCTACCAGCAAAGAAAAGTTTAGTATTGCGGATGCATCAAAGCCAGCAGGCGGCTTGTGCGACGCCATCCTCCAATAAAAAAACGATATGTAGCTGTGTAGCTACGGAAAATACAATAATATAAAACAGACAAAAAAGAGAAATATAAACACAATTCTATGAAGTTAGCCACTCTAGCTATAACGTGAAGATTTTGCGCGACAGGGTATTATGCACATACTAAAGCGGAAATCAAGAGCAATGTCAAAGCAAAATGAAATACCACAAAACTGGAAAATATGCGAAAAAATTCACAGAAGGTGTCTTCTGTTAAAATGTCCTACAGACAGCAGAATATTCATTAATGTTCCAGAAAGGCAGGCGTTTAAAAGTGGCATACATTACCAAGCAAAATGCGTCTACAATATAAACAAACAGGATAGAGACCGAAACCAATAGTTCCCTATTAAAACGAAATACCTCTAAGCATCTTTTTAACTTTGCCCAAGGATGTTTGGTTTAGAAGTTCAGGTGGTAAGTGAGAAAAAATATATGGCACATAGAACGCACGCGTACTTTCGCCATAACGAGTGCGGGAAAGAGGTATGTGAAAAGGGTGCGTATGTCGAAGATCACGTGAGGGTGGGCTTGAGATTTTGAAATCAGAGTTCCAAAAGTGCCGCAATACCACTGAATAAACATAAAGGGTTTGGAAGTTAGGTAGTTGCAAATATTCAAAAAGGTTAGCGTTGTCAGGTATTTTAAGTTTATAAGAGACACTTTTCAGGATAGCTTTCAGGATACAGTCTACTTTGGTTTTCCAATAGTCAGAAGAATGTCCGAAAACGGTGATAGAGTAGCGAAGGACGCTATATGCAAGCGAATGGGCAATCATTCTTCGAACAGATACAGGAAAAAAATATTTTGTATTATATAATAGGCAACTAATGCTTCTTAGTTTTTTACAGATGTATGTAAAATGAACATTCCATTTCAGACCGCTGTCAAAATATATGCCTAGATACTTCACACTATCTGTATACTCAACCGGAGTGCAGTTGCATTGATGACAGAAAGAAGAGTGCAGAACTAATGGAATGTTGAGAGTGACTGTTTTGAGTGGATTATAGAAGCATACTAGTTTTGTCTTTTTAACATTTATATCAAGAAGGTTTTTTTTGAACCAGTCCATAATTGCTATGGCTTGAAATTGCAACTGGCTGATGGAATTGGCATAGTTGATATGTTGGGTCATAATTACAGTGTCGTCCGCGTATTGATAGAGCTTACATCCCGGTACCATGGTGGCGATATCATTGACAAAAATATTAAACAAAAGAGGTGATAGAATAGATCCCTGTGGTACTCCCGCTTTTAGTTCAGTTCGAGAACTCTGAAATCCAGATGCGCACACCAGTTGAGAGCGATGAGAAAGATAGTTTTTAAGTAGGCAAAAAAATGAACCACGAAACCCTAGGCTGTACAGTTTCTTCAACAGTATCGTATGGCTTACTGTATCGAAAGCTTTGGACACATCTAAGAATAGTGCGGAGGTAACAAGATTGTGATCGAATGCTGAGTATAGGTGATCTGCGAAATCTTCTAGAAGAGGCTGAGTGCCCTTTCCTTGCACAAAACCAAATTGAGTTGGAGATAAGATATTAAATTTTTCTATAAAAGATGTCATAATATTAAACACATGTTTTTCGAGGATCTGAGCGATGATTGGCAAGAGAGAAATTGGACGATAGTTTGCAATATTGTTTCTGGTACCACCTTTATACAAAGGACGTACTATAGATGTTTTAAGTTCATCGGGAAGTACCTTGGTTTCAATAAAACCATTTACCATAAATAGAAGTACGTCTTTCAGAATGCCTATATTTCTGCGAAGGTCAGATAGACGGATTCCGTCTATGCCAGGGGACTTATTGTTCTTGAAACTAGACAAGATGGAATATAGATCAGCTTCCTGAAGAGATGGAAGGAACGCTGAGGAAGAGACTAGGTTATCAAACGCATCTAGGCTATCTCTCGCCTGACCAGAAAAGGTAGCAAAAAAAACGTTAAAATCCTCTACAATTGACTGCAAATTATCGCCAAAATGTCGTTTCAGTGTATCATCAATGGAGTGTGTTTGGTGTCCACGGAGTTCATTTATCAAAGACCAAGTTTTACGTGCATCCGATTGAGATTGGGAGAATTTTCTGTGATAAGAAATGCGCTTAGCCGATCGAATCATCGCGTTTACTTTGTTACGGCATGATTTAAAGTTTATTCGTAGGTGTGCATCATTGGGTGAACGACGGCAGCGAGCCCATAGTGCATTTTTTTTCCCTTATCGCGTCTAAAATATTCGCATTCAGCCATACAAGATCAGGGTTGCGTTTCTTTACGAATATTTCTCTCCGGCATCTTTCATAGAACTGTTTGAAAACCAGCACAAACTTTGGATAGACGTCGGTGCAGTTAACGGTCCTCAAAAAGTGGTTCCAGTCAAAAGCTGAGACCAACTTATCAAAGGCTGTGGTGTCGATACCTATAACATTAATGCGACCTGATGTTTCGCGCGATTTAAGAGCGCCGATTGACCAGCGGCAGGACACAAAGTAGTGGTCGGCAAGTTTTTCCTTAATAACTGCTGATTTCACGACAGTCGAAGATGTTCTTAGGTTAATATGGTCAATGCATGAGGAAACAAGTCTCCCTAAAATGAACTCTTCACGTGTTGGACAATTAATAACGGACTCAATACCGTGAGTTGCCAAAATGTTGAGGTAATTACATACAATAGATTTGGTCCCTTTCAAGATGTCAATATTAAAGTCTCCTATAATGCATAATTGACCATACGAACTCAGATCAGTAATGTTTTCTTCGAATTCCACAAGAAAAGACCCTATATTTGTGGACGGTGGTCTATACATTGCGAGCAAACATATGGAATTGATTGCATTCTCCACAGAAAGGGCAATGAACTCGGCCTGAGCGAACGTCAACGAAATATTTGAAAATGACCATTTGTCACTCACGAAAACCGCGATACCACCACCATGACCCATATCTCGAGTGGAAAAAGTGCCACGATAACCCGGTAAAGAGAACTGATCTGTTGCAGAAGAGGGGATGTTAATTTCTGTTAAGACAAACACATCTACTGAAGAAGCAATAGCTCTTGAGGTAATTTCGAATTCTGCCCAATGTTTACGTATACTCCGAATATTAACGTGTACTACAGAAAAAAACGTTTCATCACAGTTTCCAAAAAGATTTCGAAGAGATGAAAAATTTGAAACCTGAGCGAAATCTATCATACATTTAAAGAATCTTTTCAAGGTCTAGCGAACTGTTAATTCTCACTGGTGGAGAACCCACCGCCTTTTTTGCATAGATTTTCGCTCTGGTTACCCAGACGAACTTATAACCCTGTTCCTTGCCCTTCTGTCTTGCCCGCCAAAACAGCTCCTTGTTCGCGTGGGTCAGGTTGTCATTTAAGTACAGTCTGGGAAGAGAACTATCCTGACCCAGCGAACGAAGCGTACCCCGCGCTGCCATCCAGGATTCTTTCATGTGGACAGACGCGAATCTGATCAGAATCGGTGGGTTTTTGGCATATTTGGTTGGCAAGCGATGAAGAGCAAGAATGTCAGATTTCTGAAAGTTTGAGATATTCAGCTCTTTCGATAGAGTCTCAGCAAACGACATAAGATCTTCATCCGGTGAGACAGGAAGTCCGTGCACTTCCAGGTTTGGCAGACGGCTGTGCTGCTCGTTGTCGTTTAGGGCGACCCGCATCTCTTGGATCTCGGATGCCTGCGCCTCCACTGTTGACTTTAAATGAGAAAGTTCCGTTTGCAGGGCTTTGCCATTCTGTTCGTTGGTGGTCGCCAGCTTGAGGAGGCGGTCATAGTCGGCCGAAAAGAAATCCATTGAGTGTTGTAGGCCGTTCACAGTCTCCCTTAGACTCTCGACAATGGGCTTGAGGGCTAAAAGTTCGTTTAGTTTCGCCGACAGTGTCATAAGAGAATCGACGCTGCACTTCAATGAGAGTAACCCCTCCAGCTTCTCATTCATAGCTGTTAGTTGTGAAGAGAGCAGTCCTATCCCTTCAGAGGAGCTTGACGGCTTCAACTCAGATGCTCCCACCTGACCATCCTTCCCACGACACGCACGGCACTTCCATTTTTCTCGTTTAGTTTGTCCCATGGTGATGAAGGTCTTATCAGCAATCCCGGAGCAAGATTGTCCCAGATGGTAATTGGACTTGCAATCCGAACACGACATGTGCCTGCCATCGTTGTTTATAGACTTGCTACATGCCGTGCACTCGATCATGCGGACCGTAGGGGAATCCATATGCATACGGGAATTCGGTGAAGTGTGTGAAACGTAGTCGGGAGGTCGAGGCACTCCGCTAAGTATCGACGCGAGCCACTGGGGCAGGTAACTGGTCAGGATGGTGAGTAACTGCGCCTCGACTGAACGACTGGCCGGCAGGACTGGGTTCCAGCGATTACGCCGTCAGACACGCAGGGCTAGGTCGAGCTGATTCGTGCAACTGGAGAAGAAAGCCGCCGCTCACCATGGTACTGGAACAGCGGTAGTTGCTGAGAGGCCTTCTAGAGCTCCGTTGCAGCTGCCAAGCTTGAAGGATTTTTCCAGCGCTGACCGAATGTTCTGTTGAGCCCGGCTGTTTCGAGGCTTGCGTAGATGAAAATCTCTCGTCGAAGCCACCATCCAACTGACAGATTATGGCCGTGGATAAGGAATTTCAGTGTAAAATGCACAGACTGATGGAACGGTATGTCTGGCCTGTGACTTCTTCTTCTTCTATAATAATAATAATAATAATAATAATAATAATAATAATAATAATAATAATACTTTATTTCAATCCTTTATGCTGGTGGACCTTAAAGGCCTGTTCACACATGCAGCGGAGCGCTACAAGCGTAGCGCTTACCTCGCGCAAAGCGCGTGCTGACGGGAGCGTTCACCAGCTTTGTATCGCACCGTCAAAACGGTTGCTCATGGCAGACGATAAGTAGCTGACGGCACGTGAGGAGCGCTACATCAGCGCTTCGCTGCATGTGAGAACCGACCTTAAGAAGAAAAGCTGCAGTAAGCAACTTGACGAGTCCCTGGGCCCCTACAATGGACAGCAGCAAGCGTGCGGGAAGACAAACAAAAAGCAGTATACTATACTCGCGGTCAGCTCTCTGTGGCAATGCAGTCAATGCTAGGGGAGAGGGCGCACCAACCGCTGTACACGCGCTTTCCTCCTCTCTTGGGATTGCCACGGAAAGCTGACCGCGAGTATAGCGTGCTAGAGGCAACGATGTAACCAATTAGTGCACAAAACTAAAAACACCTTTTGCAAATGTTAAGAGAGAAAATTATCGCGTACAAGCATATAATACGCGCAAGTCTCTAAAGGTTAGACTTTCTAAATCAATGTTATTTCTGCTAAGGCTGTTTAACAAATGCGGGAGTGTGCAACTTATCATTTGAGAGCCATAATATGTTCGCTGCGTGATCATCTTCCATTTCTCTGGGTTACGGGTATGATACTGAGGAGAAGTTTCCCTCAGCGACGGAAGGTTTTCCAAAAGACATGTACCTCTTGTTTTTTCACTTTTATAACTAGTGGGAAGCCGATATTGATATAACTTGGGAATAGTGATTATTTGAGAGTTCTTAAATAAATCAGCGGTATGAAAGTCGCCTGGCGTGTTACATATACATCTCAATATTTTCTTTTGTAACAAACAGTTTTTCAATATTGCTAAATGTTGATGTTCCCCAAACAAGGTGGCAATACGTTAAGGGGGACACAAATAATGATTTTATAAAGCAATAATTTAGCATTTTTGGTAATCTGTATCGATTTATAATCCCCACTACTTGAGCTGGCTTTGGGATAAGATAATTTATATGGCTATCCCAAGACATACCCTCACTAAAAATGACTCCAAGAGTTTTAAACCAACTAACAATTTCGATTGGAGTAGAGCTAAAAGTGAGTACTTTAGACAGCACCACGGGCTTGTTTTTTGGGAAATCAATATTCTTTTATGAATATTGATTTTCAAGCAGTTGCTGCCTTCCCAACTTTTTATTTTTGATAAGGTCAGATTTGCCATATCGAATAAATCGTCGCAAGTATCGGAAAAACTGCGTTACCGAAACGAATGGTAAAAACATACACTCTGACTATTTTTTCGTTAATACAGTTTTTTTTTTCTTTGGATCAGATCGTACTTGCGCCTTATTATCGTGACTGTCCGGCCCCTGTTGAAGCCATTGCGCATTTGCTATGATCTCCTGAAAAAAATATCATCATCCCTCTTACCTGCTTTCGTTTCCACCCTACCCCGTTTAAGGAAGTGTCACGCAACTCTTATCACTTCCTTAGCAGGTGTTGAAGCCCCTGATTGATTCGCCGTGTCTTGAGCAAGAACAATATATCTCTTGCAGAAAGGCGGCCAGACCATGTCTTCCCAAGAGCGGAGCGGAGTTCGGAAGCTTGCCCGCGAAGCTGCCATCCAAATCGCGTCTGGCGGTTCGGCAGGGTTCGTCGAGATCTGCATGATGCATCCGTTGGACGTCGTCAAGACGAGATTCCAGGTCCAGCGCAACAACGTCGCTCCCGAACAGCGCTACAAATCCATCGCGGACTGCTTCCGGAGGATGATCCGAGCAGAAGGATTCCTGGCCATCTACAAGGGCATCCTCCCGCCGATCCTGGCCGAAACGCCCAAACGAGCCGTTAAGTTCTTCACCTTTGAACAGTACAAAAAGCTTTTCTCGTACGGCTCGCCTCCGCAAGCTGTCACGCTGTCCCTAGCAGGCCTCTTCGCCGGTCTCACAGAGGCTGTCTTCGTGAACCCTTTCGAAGTGGTCAAGGTCCGGCTCCAGACTGACCGTGAGGTCGTGACTCGGCAGCCGAGTACCTTTGCCGTAGCACGTAGCATCTACCGCGAGGCCGGTTTCGGACTGCGCGGTCTCAACCTAGGACTGACATCGACTCTGGGACGTAACGGTGTCTTCAACATGGTCTACTTCGGGTTCTACTTCACCGTGAAGGACAAGCTTCCCAAGGTCGATAGTGAGGCGGCGACATTCGCGATGCGACTGGCCACTGGGTTCGTCGCCGGCACTGGAGCGTCGATGGTCAACATCCCGTTCGACGTGGCCAAAAGTAGAATCCAGGGACCTCAGCCGGGACCTCCTGGAACTATCAAGTACAGGACCTGTCTGCAGAGCATGGGCACCGTCTACGTCGAGGAAGGTTTCCTGGCGCTGTACAAGGGTTTGCTGCCCAAGGTTCTTAGGCTGGGACCGGGAGGGGCTGTCATGCTCGTGGTCTACGAGCACATGAACGAGTTCCTCAGGAATAAGTTCCCGGGTTGATGCACCTTGGAGGCTAGCCGAACTGCCGACCTGTAGGCACTGACAGATGTGGATTGATACGGTGGACTTTTAGGTTGCCCTTTCTTTGGCGCGAGTATTTTGCTTTTCATTCATCTTTGGCAGAGTACTGATTGTGTATTAAAGCTCAGACGAGATTTCATTCTCAGGCCTGACATTTTGGCAGCTGGATGGCATTGTGTCGTTTTTAACCTGTCCTTGACTGCAGTCCGTAATGAAAACTGCTTTTGATTGCACGTGCGCATTGGTGCAGGGTGACGGATGTTTGGACACACTTAGTTACCGCGATTGTGATGTGTTGGGGAAGCAATATGAAATGTCCGGTTGAATCTTAGATGTTTATTCTTGTTTGTCTTTACCGGCGTACATCTGTTGTGTGCTACATGTTATGTTTGTTGGACATTAGATGTGTGTATAGTATACAAATAATATATGCGTTATTTTTCTTGTTCTGGCATATCATTGCCTTGTTTTATGGAACGTCTGGTTTGCTCTTCTTGTGAGAGCGGTGTAGGCCTGCTTGTTTTGGAAAGGGGCACCCCTGTATTGCACTGGTTTGGAAGAAGTTACGCGACGGGTATATATCGCCGGCTGTGGCCTCTTGTGCCTCCTTGTTATATTGAGGCCGTCTGTCTGGCGCCATGTCAATATGCCTCTGCGACTCGTGGATGTCGGACCACTCAGATAAATAAATAGGCGCAAATAAATATAAAATTGAACACGTGTAACGGCCTTTCCTTGTGTTTTTTTTTTCTTTCTTGCTTTTGCTTGTTCCAAGTTTGAGCTCTTCCATAAGTTTTCCTTCCAGCGGTCTTGTGCTGTGGACATCCGGTATAAAGAGTTTCCCAGCTTTACCCAAGAATCAACATACACAACTCTGGTATGGTAAACGGTAAACTTTCCTCGTTTCTTTCATAGGCAGGAATAACCTGGAATATTTCTGTTATCTGCGAAATTTACGTTCTCCATACGACGTATAGTTTATTGAGCGTTCAATAATTTGTTTCATTGTTTCTTTATTTTTTTTTTGATTTCTGTATTGCCCAGCTTTTAGAGACCTGACCGATTCATTTCCATTTTGTTTGATTTAAATAGCCATGAAAAAAAATTAGTTTCGGGGGCGATTTTGAATTACGTCGTCGTCAACGTCAACGTTGACATTGACGTCGTTGTCAACGCAATATGACGTCAGAACGCAGTCTTAGATCTCGTGAAACGCGCGTTGTCAACATCAATGACGACGTTGACGTCAAGGTGTCGGCGTGATGTCGCATGGTGTTGTGACGACAAGTAAGGTCGCGGTGACGTTATGCATTGATGTAACGCCTGACGTCTAGGTTGTATAGAAATATAGCACGGCGTTCTAATGTTTCTATGACCTTGACCAGTGTGCTGGTCGAGCTTGGCGTTGGAACGCGTTGCGTTCCAACGCCAAGCCACTTAGGGTGCCTCAATGTGCGTCTGCCACAGAGTGAAGACACCCATTGTTGTATTGAAAACTGCCTGCTCGTGCCAAATGGGCCTTAAAATGGCGCCAAAGCACCCGGCAGAGCTAAGCACTTCGCTCCGAATGAGACCGAAGCGCATGGATTCTGGGGACAGAAGTGGCCGAGATGCCACCACCCTAAGGCAGACGCGGCGCCTATGTATGAAGGCTCCCTAAGGGCTTTAAGGCAACCTTGCTCGTAGTGCCCTCTCGGGCGCTACGAGCGAGGTGGCTTGGGTTAGCCGTTTTTTTTTTGTTTTGTTTTGTTGTTTTCAAATGTATAGGCGCAGAAACAGCACTCCGGTGGCCCCACTCGTCGTTCTGCAGCGCGAGCTTTCGCTCCACGTGTTCGGAGCTGGTGTGCGCTAGCCCACCCGCCCACCGATCCCCCTTGGCACATGCAAGTACCTTTTGTTGTGACGTTTTACTGGTAACCCGGATGATTTTCCACTTTCATCAGGTGAGTTCGCTCGCGTAAACCCGAATATGTCCTTGGATGTAGCATTATATAGACTCAACAAGAGAAGCTAGCCCCGTGCAAATCAGCGAGCGCTACGAGCCGCTTTGCACCCCGAAGTCAAACCTTCCTGAAACGTTGCCCTCCGGTTTTAGCGTAGTTATCGCGAAGGAAGACTATACGGCGAGCAAAGTGTTCCAAAACGCGTCTGCGGAGTATCGGAACGCATGGAGGAACACGCCAATCAATGGGCAACATAAAGAGCGCGACTGGGGCGCCGCCCTGCCGGGATTTCGCGGCGATTGCGGTTTAGCCGTCTTCGCATAATATTAAAGCCGGGGCTAAAGCCTCACACGGCGAAGAAAACAAACGGCACGCCCAAAGAAATCGTGTAGGCTGTGCGTGCTGCGGCGCATACCACCGCGATTTCTGCAGTCCCCTGCACGCAAGCGCCGCCCCATGTCGAGAGTAGAGCCTCCGCTCGCGTGTGCAAGCGAAACTGAAAAAAATAAAAAAAAAAGAAACTGGGTTATATGTGAGCAGAGTTTATTGAATGTTCGTCTGGTAACTGAGTTGGATACGCTGCCTTTACCTTCCTTGACCATAAGAATAAAACATGTTTCTTTCTCAACCATTTTTCCCCCCACTCCGCGTATAAAATAAGGTGGAGTTATTCGTTTCACTACAGGCACTGCAGTTTGACACCAACAACGTCCGTTAATCTTTTCTTTTGGCTAGGTTGATCGTTGCGCTGGTTTAAATACGTTTTTGGAAAAATCAAAACAAGCATAACACACACAAAAAATTGATGCGGACACCAAGAAAGGACACGAAGTAAAACGTTCACTGCATGTAATCACGACCTATTGCGAATACAATAAAATATTTAAAAGCAAACTGCGTTTCACCTTATAGGATGACCAGCAGCAGACGCTATACGAGCCATCCCAACCAATCCTGGGCCTTGAACGTACGACGAGGCGGCGCGCCCCGCGCGTCGATACGCGTCGTCTCTGTTTTGGGCGCTCTATTTTCGAGCGTGGAACGCCTTTTAAACGCAACTCCATAATCCCAGACGTCTGTCCTTCCATCTACCCGTCCGTACATTTAGCGGGAGCATTGACGTCGCGCGACGTGGTCAAGCGATGTCACGTGCCAAGTCGGTGGGTGACGGGACTGCAACGGCGTCCGGTGACGCGAATTTTCCATCCGAAATTGGCGGGGAAACTAATCGACGGTAAGTTATTTGATGTCCGAAACGACCGTTCGATGTCTTCTCTATGGTCACCGAACGCGGGCGTAGCTTATATCTTAACCGATTTGGGATTCGTTCTTTCTAGTTCTTATCGGCTTATGCTGCAAGTTTTGATTGGTCGTGGAGCGATAAACCCCGATTTGGGGGGCTCACCACGCGCTGCGTTCCCTAAGATAGACTAGAATAGAATAGCAATAATGGTCGCTGCCATGTTTATCTGTGTACAGTTTGTCGGATGTTTGCCTAACGCAGCCAAACCGACTGGCCGGCTTTATTGCAACGTACAGCGTACGCAATCCCTTCGGTAATGGGTTGTCCCGAAGATGCTGGTCTCAAGGTTCCGCTGTCTCTACGCCGCGCCCCTTGCGCCTCGATGGGCGCCCCAGGAGCCCTTGGACGTCGTCCAGCATATCGTGTTTATCTCAGCGCTTCGTGGGAACGGTGGGAACCACCTCCGTTAACTGTCGCCCTTTTTCTCAATCGGGGATCCTTTTCGAACGCCGATCGTTTGCCATTGACGTCAACAGGGCCGTTTGTTTATAACGAATGGGAACTCCCGTTCGCAGGAAAAGAGCCGTGCAAGATACAGCGAATAACAAAACGATCGTTCGACTACCAAATTACGTTAATCTATACCAGGAAACGCAACCACTGGTTGGAGCAAGCCGCGCATTCGGGAATAATCTTTGTTCGCAGTGTTTTTTTTTGTTTTTTTTTTGTCGGTCGGAGTTTTGAAGGTATATGAAATACTTACGGCCCCCGTGAGCCAATCGGAGAGCAACAAAACAAAACACGTAATGAGACCCCCCCCCCCGGCATGGAGTGTTGTCCAACGATACGTTGTCACGTGCATCTCTCCGACGCTCTGATTAGCTCGCTGGAGTCAGCTTTGCACCGTTTGCCACGCTGCATGTGCAGTAGCTCTCCTACGCGAAATATGACACGCCGCGCACGCACGCGTCCACAGCCCCGTGACTCGGCATTTTTCGCCCGCGTGATGGGCGCTGGGGCCCTAAACTCGTCAAACACAAAGTTGAAGCCGAAAGTTCGCGGAGCGCGCCGATTGGACATCGGCAAAAAAGGTTTCAAGTCATCGTCGTGATAGGCCAGTGTTGTAAGCGTTACAAAAAAAAAGTAACGAAATACGTTACTGGTTACTCGCAAATAAACGTAGCGCGTTACCGTGCTACTTTACCTCCAGATAAAAAGAGAACGGGTTACCGTTACCGATAAAAAGTAACGCACGTTACTTTCGCGTTACTTTTGTAATTATACCCTGATATATCTGATATATCTGATACTGAACTTTTTCCTTTGTATCCAAACTTTCGTGTGTATAGGTGTGATAGGTCTGCTAGGAGGGGGGGGAGGTGTGCTTTTAGCTATAAAAAAAAATCAAATTTCGTCTTGGGTTATACCGATTCTTACCGACTTGGAAGTTGTTTGGGTGTACGTCGCTACGACGCCCCCCCGTAATAGGGGCTGTATGCTATAGACCGCTAGATAGGGAGGAAGAATTTGTTACCAAGCTATATAAGTGTCTTTCTGAAATCACAACTAAATACCCTAACGCCTTTGTTACTCTCTTTGGTGATTTCAATTACCCGAACATTGACTGGTCTGCCCTCTCCTTTAGTTGCGCATTGCCTCAAGAATTTATAGACTTTTGTTTAGATTTAAACTTTTCAAATGTTATCACTCAGCCTACTAGGATTACTAATCACTGTAGCAATATACTCGACTTATGCTTAAGCCAAGACCCCTCACTCTTCAGTAACATCACGTACTTACCCGGCATTAGTGACCATCTCGTCATCGATTTAACTCTCTCTCTCTCTGCTCCTCGTAGATCGCATTACTGCAAATTTATTCGCAATTACGCGAGATCTGATTACGCATCTATCAAATCAAACCTCGAAGATTTTTATCATACTTTCTCAGGTAACTTCTGGGAAAGAACGGTTAATGAAAACTGGACCCTCTTCAAAGATAAAATGGTGTACCTAATCGAACGTTTTATTCCACTGACCCGTATTATATCTGATAACACTAACCCTTCGCACAATAAAACAATTCATAGTCAATCTAATAGGAAAAAAAGACTATAAGTGGACTAAGACTGTCAACATTACGGCTTCTTGGAACGCCTACCACGAATGCGCTAGGGCTTATAAGTCCGCCATTAATCATGCCAAAACCAAATTCTATAGTATCGACCTCCCCAACATACTATTACTAACCACAACTACCAAAGAAGTTTTGGAAAATAATCAATCCGGCACTATCACTTCCTTTGCGATTTGTAAATGACGACGGACTTCCGCTTTCTGATAAACACGGCGCTCTTGCTATTAACAATTTCTTCTGATCCATCTTTACTAACGAGGACTTGCTAAATATTCCCGACTCGTGCCAATCCACTCACCCTCTTATGGATCCTATCTCCAGCTCCGGAGATGACCAAATTAGCTCTAAGGTATTAATAAACACTAAACACATTTCTTCCACTTTCCTCTGCAATATATTATCTCAATCCCTTAAACTCTCTTAAGTTCCATCCGATTGGAAAGTTGCTAACGTCACACCCGTTCATAAAACAGGCGATCGCCAACTAATCAGAACCTATCGTCCCATCTCGCTCACCAGCGTTTCATGCAAACTCTTGGAGCATATTCTCTATTCTAACATAATAAACTTTCTAGGCTCTCACAACCTCCTTTTCAAGCACCAGCACGGATTTCGCAGGTCCTACTCATGCGAAACTCAGCTAACAGCATTTCTAACTGACGTTTACTCAAATTTCGATTCCAATGTTCAAACTGACGCCATCTTTATTGACTTCTCCAAAGCATTTGACAAGGTCCCTCATCAACGTCTTTTAATAAAACTAAGAGATATTAATCTTCACCCCTCTGTAGTCAATTGGGTTTCTGAATTCCTCACTAATCGCACTCAGTACACTTCTATTAACAATGTAAAATCTACCACAAGCACAGTAACGTCTGGCGTCCCTCAGGGAACCGTTCTTGGCCCCCTTCTTTTTTTAATCTACATTAATGATCTCCACCACGGCATCACTTCTGAAGTACGTTTGTTCGCGGATGACTGTGTCATCTATAGTCCGATTCATTCACGCCACGATCAACTAATCTTGCAGAACGATCTCCAACTTATAATTCAGTGGTGTCATAAATGGCAAATGGCTTTAAACTATAATAAATGTAAATCGCTATCTTTTTCCCGCAGTTCACATGTTCTATCCTCCTCTTCCCCCTTTCTAGCATCTTAGTAACTGCTTGTTCATCGTATAAATATCTAGGAATTCATTTGACATCTGACCTGTCATGGACCACTCACATAACATCTGTCATCGCCGATGCTAACCGCACTCTCGGATTTCTTCGCCGTAACCTCAGACAACCTACATCCCCCGTAAAACAACTAGCTTACACTACCTTGGTCAGAACTAAACTAGAATTGGCTTCCTCCATATGGTCACCGTGGCAGGCATACCTAACTAACAACCTGGAATCCGTTCAAAGCAGAGCCCTCCGTTTTATTTATTCCGACTATTCCCCTTACGCAAGCATATCAGGATTTCGCCAATCAGCTATTCTTGACACTCTTTCTCACCGCCGCAGGGTGTCTCGTCTTTCTCTTCTTCATCGGATCTTTTATTACAACAGTCATCTCAGACAAAGTTTGTTATCACCTCCTTACCGCATTGTCCCTCGTCTCAACCATTCTTGTAAACTCCGTCCGATTTCATCGTCAACCGTCGCTCACCAAATGTCTACTTTACCATTGGCCATTGGCGACTTGAACTCACTGCCTGACGTAATTGTTTCCTTATCTGACACTAAGAAATTTTCTGCAGCCATTAGCTTATTTTTTCTAACCCATAACTAGATTACAGCGTGTTTTTGTCGATAAATAGTTGTGTTATTTGTTTGTTTTTTAAGTGTTCACTTCCTTGTATAATGCCCCCTGGGCCTTCAAGGAATAATAAATGATGATGATGATGATGATGATGATGAATTAACACGTTTTACTGTTCTGACGGTAATGGTATGCATAAGCGCCATATTTCAAGAAACATTACGTTTATGCAGAAAGTGACCACAATTACTTTATCTTTTTACTGTTTCACCTAAAATGCTTACAATAAAAAACGCAAAGGAACGCGAAAACCAAAAGGTTCACATGATTTGGCCCCTAAATACACGGGAAAAAAATTGAAGTGCAACTGTTTTTTAAGTCTTCGGAAGAAGTAACGAGTATTTATTTATTTCAATACCCTCAGAGCCCACGGCATTACAGAGGGGAGTAGGTTGTATTCAACAAGAAAAATTATACAATAAATAACTTAAAGGCAAAGCACATATTAGTTATGAACAATAGAAATTAAAAACAGCAGTTTTAAACAAATCATCCGCCTGGATTATGGCGATGGAGGTGGAAAGGCGGTTCCAATTCAAAGAAATTTTGGAAATGAAAGATTGTGGAAATGTGTTTGTGCTACATAGTGGTACACCTACTTTATGAGGATGATCAAGACGGGATGAAACATAGAAAGGTGGTGTGAGGAGACCTTGACTGAGGAATGAGTTAGTGTGAAATACTTTATGGAAGAGACACAAACGGGCTACCTTTCGGCGTGAGGCAAGACTAGGCAAAGATAAGTTAGATTTTATAGACGTGACAGTTGTAGTGCGTTGATAATTACTGAGTATAAAACGAGCGGAACGATTTTGAACAGCTTCTGGGGGGTAACCAAATTTAAAAGGCTCGGGTCCCAGATAGACGACTCGTATTCAAGCTTTGAGCGTACAAGTGTTTTATAAAGAGTTAATTTCAAAGAGGAGGGAGCTAAGCAAAAATTACGTTTCAAATAGCCAAGCATGCGATTAGCATTACTAATAACGTATCCAATATGTATTTTCCAGGAAAGATCAGATGTTAAGCTATATTACCCGTTGCTCGAAATAATTCGTAAGTAAGTTACCCGTTACTGTTCAAAAAGGCAACGGGTACGTTACTACGTTACCGGAAAAAGTAACGCGTTTCCGGGTAACGCCGTTACTTGTAACGCGTTAGCGCCAACACTGTGATAGGCCAATCGGTGCGCTTCGTCAACTTCGTCCCCAACTTTGTGTTTGACGAGTTTAGACGCCCCGCGCCTCTAAACTCGTCAAACGCAAAGTTGGAGCCGAAGTTGGCGCAGCGCACCGATTGACCTATCGCGACGATGACTTCGCGCTTTTTTCGCCGACGTCCAATCGGCGCGCTCCGCGAACTTTCGGTTCCAACTGTGTGTTTGACGAGTTTAGGGCCCTGGAGAGGGGAATACATCAGGCAGAATTTCTCCTTTTTGGCCACTCGACGCTACAAGCTAATGGCGTCAATAGAGCCGCGACAGAAGTGCAGCGTCGTGGCATTCTTCTTTCTTTGTGTGTGTGTGATGTCATCGGCTGAAACCAATTTATTAGAGTGAATTCAGTGCGACCTTGCGCTTTTAGAATATGTGTGGATGCTTCTATCTGGTCTGTTCTTGACTGCATGCGCCCGTACTCCAGACTTGTGCGGGACTCATTGCAAGTTTGTAATCGATTAAATTTTGGAGTAACGTTGTAATCGATTGACTACTTTTAATATTAGAGTTGATTACCCTTAAAAGTAATTCGTTACTATTTTGCCCTCCCCTTCCCAATGGCGCCCTTTCTTTCCAACTTACTAAAAAAATCCTCGAACAAAGCCTCCGACAGTAGGACGGTTTACCAAAAGCGGTGGACTTATAAGATGAGAACTTGGTATTCCGGTAAATCTAATACATTAATGGACAGCACGAAAAGCCCGTTTACCAAACCGGCAGACTTTCGGAAGTCTGAGGTAGGGTAATAATAATTGTAAACAATTACGTTTTTTTTTTTTTTTGGTGTGTGTGTGTGGGGGGGGGGGGGGGGGGGCGGGTAACCTGCACATTAATGAGGGAAAGCACCAATACGCTTTCCGCCATTACTGTGCGTTGATTGGACTCACACAATAGCGCTACATTGGGCACCAGGATGCTTATAGGCCAACGCTTATGTCCCAAGTTGCAACAGACTCTCCTGCAAAAGAGTGGGCGTAGCAAGAGGGACTCGGTGAATCAGCTAAAAAATGTTTGACCCTTCTGGGGCCGGACTTGTGTACGACGTGCGTAAGTGATCAAGTGATGTGTAATCAGTTACCTTTTTAGTGTAGTATATTGTATTCTCTTATAATAAGATTGGTGTTTATTTCCGCTCCATTGGACTTGGGGGGGCGGGAGAAGAAGTTGCACGAAATATCTGTACGACGCTCCCGCCTCTATCGCTTGACGATAGTGGCGTCGCAGTAGAAACACACGACACAGACAGACAAAAAGACGTTTTAAAAAACACGCACACGAATACGCACTTTGAGAAGGTTACTCAGAGGCAGCAGAAATAAAATGAGACCAACAATTTTCTTTTTTTTTTGTTACTAATTTCCGGTACGAGATTAGTATTTTGAAGTTTTTTGAGGAGTTTACATAACGTACGCAGTATGGACTGACTGATCCCCATAGGTTGTTCTGGACCTGGGTATATTCTATGTATTCTCATAGCTCGTGTTGTGTTCGTTTTTACGTAGAAGTCTTATGAGTAATCTCTTTGCGTTTTGAAATGATAGGAGTACTAGTGTGCGTTGCTATTAATTTTCCCATCTTGCTCCTCTACCCCCCCTCCCCCCCCCCCCCCCGGCCCTTTCTTTTTCCTGTACTTTCGCCGGCGTGATCACCACGTTTTACTGAAAATTAGCACGAGACAACCTGCTGACAACAGCATTCACAAGGACTGGGAGCAAGATTTATCGTCGCATTTAATTATGATTGTCCATCATCGTTCCTCATAGTTCTCATCGTCGCTTTTATAATCATGATTGTTCACCAGCTCACCTGCGTTTTGACTCTTATTTGAGCGAAAGGAAATCTAAACTACGGGTCTGTCATCACTAGCCTCAAGTCGCGAACTTGCAGCATGGTTGCGGGACTTTATTCCACAAAACATTTATTTGTGTCGTAGCGCTTTGCTTGATGCGCTGCTCACTTCACCACTATACGGACTGTCACTCTTATATCACGTACGCCCGCACCGTATAGGCATCACCTCCGGGAACGCTAATGCATTTTCTCTTTTTTTTTTTTGTCTCCACGTACCTCTATTAAACGGCTGCTGTGCGTGCAGTAGTAAATTAGCTTAATTGCTGAAAAAACATTCTGACCCTACAATACACGCCATTTCTGTTTTATCGTTTTTCTATGTTTAGTGTTGATCGAATACTAGGCCGGTTATTGTCTGTGGATCGTGTCTTCCTTAGCTCTTTGATCCAGCTGCGAATTTCAATTGTCATTTTATTTCGTTCGAATCCACTACCCTATTCTGCGTTTTGTCTTAAGAAAATGTAAAATAAATATATATTTTAAATTACTTTTGGTATGTAGTAACTAAGTATGATAATCTCATCGAATACTGTTTGATAATCCGTAATTTTAATTGTAATTGATTTTTTTTGTGTGTGGTTCGCACAAGAGTGCCACGGGTCCATTATATTTCATGTGCTCCCTGGGACCCAGCCCCATCATTTTAAAAACCAGACGTCACCGAGAAAAAAAAAAACGTCACTTCAAATTGACGTTTTGACGTCACGCTATGTCCGTTATTTTTCACGCCATAAAAATTTTGTCGTTCTGCCAGAAAGCGCGCGAATGGATCCCCTCCGCTGGAGTGACGTCGGGGTTTGATTAGCGCTCGTGACGTCATGACGACGTCGCACACAGAAGCGCGGCCTTGTACGAGGAAGTTGAGTATGTACACACACTGCTCACAATGGGGTCTTTATGTGGTGTCGGTATTACGCGGATAAGCATCCTAAATATTTCTTTTGTCTTCATTTTTTTACATTTGCTTTTTTATTAACTTCCTTTCGTGAGCATTCTTGTCCATCGCGCGCTATCGTCTGTGGCGGGGGCTATTGTTCGCATCGTCGCTTTTTTGCAAACCCTTGAAATGTCTCTTTTTTTTTTTTTGCCTTGGCTGACGTCACGTTTGATAGCGCTGACCCCCACGTAAGGCGCCAAGAACGGTGGGCCCATTAGCACGGCAGAGAATGATGCCGGTTTGTTTCTCTTCGGCGCGCTAAATGAGTCTGGCGCCTCTGGTTGTCGTTGCGAGATGTCGGATTCTCTGGGAAGTAGGAAAGGCTTGCCGAGGAACAAGACGAGCAGCGATGTCTGCCGCTCTAATTGGAGCCCTTGGAAGACCGCCCTGACCCTCCGCTAAGGGAGCACAGTGCCCAGAATGACGTTAATTGAACCGGGGTATTTAGACAGACTGCTTACCGGTCTGAAAACTCGGTCTGTTGTCGCCCTAGCAAATTTTGTGAGTGCACAAGAGTCGCTGATCACAGTAAGAGTAAAAGTCCGAAGTATAAGCGCTGTTTATAAAACGAGCCGGTCTTTGCCTGCACCAGATGTGCACGCAGAAACCAGATCCGCGTGAGGTCTGCGGATGCGCTGTGCTGACCTTTGCCGACAGCAGCGCCACCTCAGTGGCAATCGCCCATTTTTTTTTTTTCGACAGGTCTGACGCATCCAGCGACTTTCTCTGCGGTAAACTTGCCGGATACCAACCTCCATTCGCTCTGGGTTCTTCGAGCGATAGCTGAGTGCTCGAGTCCCAACGTCGACAGCGCGCGCACCCCTGGTGCTTCGATTTTTGTTTTTCCCCTCGGGGAAAAACTTTCCCATAGCGTGACGAAATGATTCCGGACCAGGTAATCTGGAGACCGCGGTTCAACCCAAGACACCTACAAATGTCTGCTTGGGGCTCCGGGGACGGGTGTACCACAGGCTTGCGTACATTGTGTAGGGAATTCTAAAAAGGGGAGATGGAGCGGTAAAGATTTTAGCCTGGAGCTGTGTTCAGCCGGGGTTACACTGCTAAGTATATCATACAAAACAGACTGCAGACACCGTCGTGGGCGTGTTTTTCTTTCTTTGTATGAAGGAACTGTCCCATTGGCCATACAAAAGCTGTCTTTAGACGTGTTCGGAGCACACATATGTGTAAAAGAAAAACATACTTCGGTCATGCTTGAGGCGGAGCTGTCCGCAAATAATTAAGTTATCGTGTCTTCAGCAAACAGACTGTCGTTTGTATGAATTATATATGAGCAGCATGTGTGACCGCGTTTTATGGGGGGGGGGGGGGGGGGGGGGAGAAGAGACGCGTAGAAAAATAATGCTGGCAACAATGGTTTTAAGCATGAAGCTGGGGTAATGCCGACAAGATTTGACCAGAGGGAACTTGGCGACTCCTTCGCCGGGGGAAAGAGGCGGGGGTGATGTATTTAGTTTTTTTTTTGCCTGATCCCCAAAGGTCATTCTGGTGATATCCCACACTGCCTGGTGATAGTTAGGGGGAGAAAATAGGCTTAGAAGGGCGGGAGGAATCGTATGTTTGTCTTTTTAGACTTAGGCTAGGTGGCGCAAGCTACCGCCCGTTACAGAGGGTATAGCCATTAACATCCATCCATCCATCCATCTGATGGAAGGACGAAGGAAAGAATTGGTACTTTTGGATTTTCATTTTTAGGCTAGGTGGCGCAAGCTACCGTCCGTCATAAAAGGTACAGGCGTTAGCATCCATTCATCAATCCATCCGATGACTAAAATTTTATTGCTTCAACCGAAGCGTTACTCGTTTAGGTTCTGCATGGGGGGACCATGAATGCTCAGAGTTATGATGTGTTGATGGCGAACTTATACAACAGCGAGAGCTAGAGTCGTGGGTGACGTGACGGGGACGTCAAGCCTCGTGTCCCCTTACTCCCGATTCCAGCCACTTTTTTAATAGGACTCGCCGAGCTGTTAGACCTGGAGTCACTGGATCCTGGTAAAGTAGCGTCATTGTCCACCCTGCCTGCTAGCTGGACACAAACAGATACTAACATACAGACGACCATACCTCGCTTGGTGATTGGCTGAAGACTTTAAAACATGAAACACATCGGGAAATGGGAAAACATTACATATCATGGGTACCACAAAGATGCAGGGGCGGCCGATCGGTCTCAGTTGGCATGGCAATGGCCATTTCGGTCATTTCGAATCTGCGATGCTTCGAAAGGGGTCGTTTTGAACTAGTCGCGCCGAGATCGCTATGGAGCATCGTCATACTGGAAGCGTTCCTCGTCAATATTAGCGCCTTAGGCGCTCTGCATGCAATTCACTTATCAATCATGCGTATCCCTGCAAATCTCTTACAATTATATTGTTGTTCTTGGGTATTTAAAGAGGGGAAATTTATTTGTTTCCTATCGACGAGCAACAGTGCCGCATGTGGTGGCGGTGCGAAGTTGTGCGCTTGTTTCGCCGCTGTGCGGATAACAAAATCTCTTCAGTGAAGAAAGGTTTTCGTAAAGTAGCCTGCGACATTGAATTTAGATCGGCTCACCAAAAATGCAGAGGTCATGGAGAAACTGCTCATTTCACGAACCAAAATGGCGACTATACGAGAGCTTGGCACTACTTTCCCAGGATCCAGTGACATTACTTATATACATATATAGAGTAATTCTGAAATAATTACGAGGCAGCTACACCTGACTGCAGCGAGTGCAGTCTGCGCGATATTGTTTTTGATTCAATCATGTAACAACCTCGAGAGAGCGAGAGGTTAACAGTATTAACAAAGAAAGAAAAAAAGACGATACCAACAAATTTATGCAGGTAATGAATCGAAGCGATTTGGTTGAGTAACTCTGTTCTATAAACGCGTCAAAAAAAAAAAAAACTCCTTAAAAAAAAGACTAAAAAAGAAAGTCGCGGCGTTTGTTGCAGACGTGCATGATGACAGAATTACCTGGTAGCTCGCCCGAAGCATCGCATACAGAGTTTTTTTTTTTTTTTTGCATGATGTATTATCCGTTTGACCGCGGCTTTAAGTCTAATTAAAGGTTATACCTTTATATATATACACTGATTTTTTTTTTTTTTTAATCCTCCGAACTTTGCACGAAGGTGTCATGATGCGTAGTGTCCCCTAGACTCGTTTATCTGTGTGCCCGTTGTTGCTTTCGATGGCTTGGCTTACATGTACGGCTGCCCGAGGATAATTTCACCAACTGCGCGTGTACATGCTCATAGTCATGACTTCATTGGGTTCGGGAGGTGAGCGGTCCGTAGCGTGGAAGCCGACGATGCCGCGTTTGATGAAAGGTGACGCTGTGTGAATGTGGACACGACGTAGCGTTCCGTCACTGCCTTCGGGTAGCCGCCGCTCTCTTCCGACTTTGACGGACACAGAGTTGTCCGATCCGGCACGGAACATTTCAAAGGTTGCGACACTCTCCTTTTAAAAGTTCGTCGTCCAAGTCGGTGGCCTTCGCGTTCTCGTCTCATCATGTCAAATGCCTTTTGGCTCGGCCGCTGGGCACGTCCGCCCAGTCGCGGGTAAACGACACGTGTCTTCAAATGCCGCGCTCGACCCGTTTACGGGGTGAGTGTTTGCCCCGCCGCGGCCACATCGGACGCACTTCCCTCGGACAGCGGTGGTTGACCCGTGAAGCCGCGTTCGCTATATGTCCAGCGACGCTCATTGTTTTCTAAAGCGCACGAAATGCTTTTCAACCGAGCGGGCCCTGGTCCCGGAACTTTCTCTTTCCGTCACGCTTACTCTCTTCTCCTCGGTCGCGTGCCGTTTTCTACGGTTTAGACGCTACCACCAAAGATAATGAAAGTCGTGGGTCATCGGAGGCACACGCTCAACATTAAAAATAGAAAAGAAATATGATATTAATTTCTTTGTTGTGGCTTCTAAGAAACCGCAAATACGTTAATTGAAAAATAAAAATATAAAAAAGGCACAGCCACGTGTTTTCTGCCAACTCTCTCCTCCTCTATATTTATTCTTTTCGGTTCCGAGCTGTTGCGTTGTTTTTCTTTACTTTTTTTTTAAATACGTGACGCTGTAGCAAAATAATGATTGGTTAGTCTTTTGAGGCCATAATGAATCGCCTGGCAAAAAAAAAAGATAAAGGAAAACTTCCTTCTTTTCTTTTTTTTTCTTTTTTTTTTTTGGGGGGGGGGGGGTCAGTATTTTTTCGAGGTGAAACGAATTATAGTAAGCTATTTGGGTTCTGCTTTTTCCGAAGGTGCGTGTAGTGCCTTGAGTTCTTATGCCCGAGTCCCACCAGAGCGACGAAGAGAAACAAACGACAGCGACAAGCCTTAATCCAGAATCTTTCGCGATTTGACAGGGTTTGTGGAATAAATAGACTCTGCACAAACACGAGCATCATGCATGCGAGGGCATCTTTGGCAGGCTCGCAATCACTCGTGCTTACTTCACGAGCACTGAACGGCTAAACGCCTGCCAAAGGTACCATCGCGAGCATGCCGCATGTGTTGGAGGCTTGTCGCTGTTGTTTGTTTCTGTTTGTCGCTCTAGTGGTACTGGGGAATTAGTGCTATCGGATTGCGAGGATCCCCTTCCGGTAACTGAAGTAATTGAAAGGAAAAGATGTTGATCGCACCCGTTAATCTGTCTATTGGCTGCTGTGCTCAGCAGAGGTCGGCATTTTAGGTCGCCCTCACTCACACTCACAGTCACACTCACCTAAGCCCCTCACACACCCTCACCCTCACAGCTACACTCACCTTCAGCCCCTCACTCCCCCTCATCCTCTCAGTCAAACTCACCTTCAGTCCTTCACTCACCCTCACTGAACCTCACGGCCCTCACGCACTCATACCCCTCAAGCACTCACGGTCCTCACAACCCTCACGGCCCTCACACCCCACACGCCCCTCACGGCTTTCACGCACTCATACCCCTCACGCACTCAGAAACCTCACAGCCCTCAACCCCGCACGGCCCTCACGCACTCATACCCCTGACGCACTCATGAACCTCACAGCCCTCACGGCCCTCACGACCTCACGGTCCTCATGCACTCACCGCCCTCATGGCCCTCACGCACTCATACCCCTCACGCACTCATGGACCTCACAGCCCTCACGGCCTTCACACCCCTCACGACCTCACGGTCCTCATGCACCCACCGCCCTCACAGCCCTCACGCACTCATACCCCTAACAGCACTCACGAACCTCACAGCCCTCATGGCCCTTACACCCCTCATGCCCCTCATGCACTCACCGCCCTCATCGCCCTCATGGCCCTCACGCACTCATACCCCTTACGCACTCATGAACCTCACAGCCCTCACGGACCTCACGGTCCTCATACACTCACCGTCCTCACGGCCCTCACGCACTCATACCCCTCACGCACTAACGAACCTCACAGCCCTCACGGCCCTCACACCCCTCATGCCCCTCATGCACTCACAGCCCTTACACACTCACGGACCTCACAGCCCTCACGGCCCTCACAACCCTCATGCCCCTCATGCACTCACCGCCCTCACGGCCCTCACGCACTCATACCCCTCACACAGTCATGGACCTCACAGCCCTCAAAGCCCTCACGCCCCTCATGCACTCAGCGCCATCACGACCCTCACGAACTCATACCCCTACCGCACTCACGCACTCATACCCCTCATGCACTCACGGTCCTCACAGCCCTCACGGCCCTCACCACCCTCACCACCTTCACGGCCCTCACGCACTCGTATACCCCTCACAGACCTCACCGCCCTCACGCACTCATACCCCTCACGCACTCACGAATCTCAACCCATAGTATACTATGGGTTGTGGCCTATACATGGCTTGCATTGACGTCACGTCAGCTGCCATTGCTTCGCACCATTCTCCTGTGCCCGTACCTTCTGCTGCACATACATTTGGCATCATCGAATCAGTTCTCGGCAAGGCTTGCCAAGAACAAAGTTGATGGTGCGAAATGTATGCCGCAGAAGGTACGACCACGGTACGGAGCAATGGCGGCTGGTACGGGGCTATATGACGTCACATGTGAGGCATGTATATGTTTTACGGGGCCTTGACCTGTGTGTGTAAAGCCGTGGTCACACTGCTTATACATCACACAAACGACAGCCCGCCAGATATCGGTCACCGCGTGCTATCCGTGGTTCTTTCGCCGCGTGCCAAGTTCCACCTTGAACTCGTTGCATGCGGCATTCGATGCACGGATCTTGTGGTGACTTCCTTTCGAATCTGTTTGCAGACTGTCTTTTGTATGATGTATAAGCAGTGCGACCCCGGCTTAACGCTTTTTTGTCACACTCAAGATTGACTCTTTTCGCATGAAATCCGCACAATAACCAGTGTTTCTTTAAAATTTAAACGATCGCTCCTTAAATACGGCGTTACATGCAATGGGGCTTTGGAGCTGAAAGTCGGTGGAATTTTATTTTTCCTAAACTGAAAGAATGACTGCTTTGTAACACAGCGTCGCATCAGGAAATTCGAAGTGTCCGCTCTCACTTTCAACACCGTGTAGGTATAAGCTCTGAATTACACATTTTTTTCCTGTGGTAGTTGGAATTGGAATGTGCTCTATCGGGGCACATAACTGCAGAACTCACGACTATCTTGCCTAGGCGCGTGTCAGACGCATTTGAATTCCGCGGGCAAACGTCTCCGACTGCTACGCAACGAATTTCATTGGCTCGATTAACGAGAAGCAGTCAGTTCACTGACCAGACCCGAGCATGTTGTTTTGTACCACACTGACAAAATTAGCGAGACAAAATAAAACTCGAGATTCGAGAGGTCATTGGTCTTTATAAGGCAGAAGGTTTCAAAAAGAAGTGTTACAATGCATCAATGAAATATAAATTTTTAGATTCCAAATATGGCCTTTTTTTTTGATAGACCCTTTTTAAAAATCAGAGCCAACTAGTTACACTCTAAAGATTACCAATACTTCCGCTCTAATGGCGGTGGTAAAACAAGATCATCAAGCACCCTCGGTTTTGTGGTCGGATGCAGCGCAACACTGCTAACGCAAACAATCGCTGGAGTCGCGAATATCGCGACTCCAGCGAACTAAAGGGGGCGCGCTGGTCAGGCGAAATGGCGGACGAAAGGGGGTCGTTTTCGTTGTTGACCACGCGGACCACCATAAATATCTTGCACTGCAGCGCAGAACACATGCGCGTCCAAACTGTCCGATTCGGCGTGCGAACCGCCGGAGCGACGTTCGAGGGCGAGGGTTTTCGTCGCACCGGAGCGTCGGAGGGGGCCTCCGTCCGGCGCCGGCGTGCGTCCAACTTGCTAGATATCGCCGCACGGCTGTCCGAATTTCGGAGGGCCGCAGCCAATGGCAGCACGGATGGCGCGAAGGTCATGTTGTCACGTGACTTTCGGCCCGATCGGGCGAGGAGGCGCTTCGTGGTTCGGGCAGTTCGGGGAAGCGGATCTTCCCCTCTTTTACAGCGCCTACACACACATATGTGGCGGTGCGCGGTGAAGGTGATGGACGCCATCGAGCTTTCTCGCGCGCACAAAACAAGCTGCTGATCTCGCGCGCCATAGCAAGCCGTCCTTCTGGGACCGATCGAGGCCGTCGAAACCCGAATGTACTCCGTTTCACCTTACGATTGAGAGTAGCGGACGCTACGAGCCATTCCAATGCCGTGTGAGTGTCACGTGAACTTCGGGAGAGACGCAGCAATGCGCTGTGTGCGTAGTCACGTGATTTGTACGCAGTGCTCGCTTCGCTGGGATGGCTCCTAAGGTCCGCTGCGGTCCATCGCGATTAAGTGATGTTGAGCAGAAAAGTAACCTCACGGAAAATCTCTACACACGCACACTTTAATAGAATGTAATAAAAATATTATGTTTGTTTTAAAGTCAGAAAAACCAAGAAGGGCGAGGGAAGTATTTTAGTTTTCTATGCTAGGTGGCGCGAGCTACCGCCCGTTATATATATAGCTATTAGCATCCATCCATCCATTCGATAGAGGGATACCCGAAACTGGGCGGAGCTGAACGGAGCGACGCAACTACGCGTCGGAAAGTATGTGTCGCGAACCGTCCTGTGCGGCGATTCGGAGCAGCCATCTTCCCGACAGTTCGCACGCCGGACCGGACAGTTTTGACGCGCATGTGTTTTGCGCTTTACACATGAAAGCAAAGCGATTTATCGACGGTAAAATCCTTCTAGTCAGTGCGTAGGAATGACAAAAATAATTACTGGAAGCGATGTTTGTTTCTATGCTGCCTACGAGAACCCAGCATCGATAGCAGACGACAGAGTCGAAACGACCTCCTCTCTTGAGCTTCTCTGAATCACCGCTACGCGGCGTCGATTTCGTAGGTATCGCCGTTCACCGATACTTCATCCAAGTGAACGACCAAGCTGAGGAGGGAGCATGCCCTGCTGTTGACGGCCGTCGGTCACCCTCGCTTTCTGTCTGACTATGCTGGACAAAGCGATGGAGAAACTTTATCGTGACGTCGCTGGTGAGAGGAGTCTCATTCCTATCACCGGCAAACTCGACTGGGAGACAACTCCATCGCAGCGCATTGATGACGTCGACGAGGGGCAGCGATTGAGTTGAAACTCCATCTGAATCACGTACCCAGAAATGCCCCTAGAGGGAAATGCGAGACGCCACAGGCGGAGGGAGGCTCTTGTACAAAAGCAAATTTTTAAAGTTCGCAAAATGTACAACTCGGTACAATTTAAATAAGATTACCGTTGTTAAGTTTAAGAAGCATCATTTATTGATTTTTTTGGCGTTATTGGATCGTGTGTCTGCACGGAGATTTGCCTTATTTTTCGTTATTCTTTGCTGTCCAATCGGGCTTTTCTAAAGGTTGTCACGGATAGTCCGCTCAGTCGGTCACAGCTTCGCCCGTGGGACAATATCCCAAGGTGTTTGTGGCGAGGCGGAGGCATGTCTCGGTTGCCACGCGAACGTCAAGTGGGGGACATGAACCGAGTCGTTGTCGATGAACTCGAGGAGGTGTACAGAAGCGTGGGCCCATAAGGAGATTCCTCACAAGGACGCTGGAGAAGGCGCGGGATTTCGAGGGTGGACGCGCCTCGTCCGTCGCCACGCGTCACCTCGGCTGCAGTGTCGGTGAGTGCTGAGAATCGCAATGGGCCGCTTTAGCGTAGCGTTGCCGTGCGCAGCGAAATTGCTATTGTGAGCTCGCGCTGTGACTTTGGAGCATACTCTTCAGTTCGCGCCCAGAGCCGTACCGCGCCCACCGTAGAACGCGGTAACGGTCTGTTAAAACTGGCCTACTGATAAAGACAAATTGTGTTATGTGTATGTCTGTACAGCCTGGAGTTAGTCTGCCTGAACGGGCGACTTGTGTCTCAGCTGTAGATGAGCAGTTTAGCGAGTGTAGTACAATTTCTAGTGTGGGGTATTTAACGTGCACCACGCAGTAGTGATACGGGACCGCACGCCGGTATACGATGCTCATCCAGATCTGGGGCAGGAATGAAGATTGAACCCAGGATCCCTGGGTTCTGCTGCGCGAGCTTTCGCGCAGCAGAACACGTGATCCAAGCTGGTGTGCGCTAGCCCACTTGGCCACCAATCTCCCTTGCCTACTCATAGGGAACAGTCACCGCGTTCTTTTTGGTCTTGTTCAGCTTGGACGAGACTGCTGTCTTGTAACGATTCTTCGAAAGCTTGGATAATAGCGCTCAAGCTCATAGGTAAATTTCTCTTGACCTGTCCATGGGGCACTTCGATGCCTGAATCGTGAAGGAAAACCTGAAAATGTATCACGTCTTAGGTGCAGGAAATGGTGCATTACATCAAAGCATAACCTTTCTGGTTATGCTTTGTGTTGTGCATGAACTCGTGTTTAATTAGATTATGCGGGACTCATCTGCTGTGACCAAAGGTGCTTGCGAGGACCCAGCACAGGTGGCAGCTTCACCACCACCAAATGGTAGGTATATAAAAACAATCTTGATTCATCTCCATGACACGTGGCTTGCACTTATGTCACGTCATTCACATGTCGTACGCATGAGTGCCGTCGGTAGTGTCATGCTGGCGGCCGCTAATGGTTCGTGGTTGCAGCTTTACTACGGCTGGGATCATTTTGAACTTTGCTGGCTCTAGTGGTTCAAATTGACAGCTTTTGTGCCCATTTCAGCAATTTCGTAAAATGGTGAACGCTATCTGCACTGTGTATAACTAAGGGGAAGGTCAAAGAAGTTGTCGTGAACATTATTGTGCATGGCTGGTAGCTCCTAAGGTGGCTGTTTTAGGTTCAATCGTGCTGATGTTTCTAGCAAGGTGACATCCCGGCGAGACTCACAAAAACTTAATTATACATATTGTGCAGAGGTAATCCAGACGATGTTACTCGAGTTTTGTGTCGAACAAGACAACAGATCCAGTGGATGAAACTAAGTATCAGTTCGCAAAAAAAACTATGCCTGTGGTCCTGTTCCCATGCGGCCGGCTTCCAGCAAACACATTCACGTAACACCACAGCCACTCACCGCTCTGAAATCGACAAGGAAATGACACTAAAACAAAGGTTGCTCACCAATTCAAAAATTGAGGTCCGCTATTTATATAGAAGGTTTACTTCTAAAAACATTTGGCGCAAAGGATTTTGGGGGTAGGACACGCCTTGCCTGTTGAGCTCGGTGGAATCGTCGGCGTATAGTTTTGCATATTTTCTTTAATTTTCTGCACTATGGTATCCAAGTTGTCCACCTTCGGCTAGAGACAATTTGTCACGGTCCAATTGAGACTAAGTAGCAGACAGTTATTGCAACCACACAGGGCAATAGTTTCAGCGTACTGAACTGGACAGACGCGGGCAAAATTTGTCGTGATCACTTGACGGTTTAAACTTCTGCCTAGGCCGCAACAAGACAAAGATAGCAGCCCATGTTCCCTCACTAGCTCATATGAGCAGCCTCTGCCATTAAGCGGATACGACATGTGCCGAGTGGTGGCCACCAGCACGGCACGGCGTCCTTGGAAGTGCCCAAAAGCCGTGTCTCTTATACTGACATGACATCCCGTGACAACCATGCACTACGCTTCCTACTGAAGCTGCTTCATGTCAGCTGTGCACCAGTCATGGGGTGCACTGCCACCCTGGACATCTGCTGCCTGTCTGCCTGAACAGTTGTAGGCCTGAACTGCCTACAACTGCACTGTTTAGGACTTCTCGTCCACTCAAGAGGAGCGGCTGGTTGCCCTGCACATGCTGCTGGTCACTCACCGGTGTAGCAAGATTGCTCTAGTTCTAGAGAAGTGCAGTCCAGGGCCAAAATCATGGTCCAAAGCCTGTGTGATATGGCACTAATTACTTATTTTAGGCCGAGTTTCTTTGTCCCTGCTTTATTTGGTTCCAGAGCAGCTCGTGCTCACAGCCTTTGTTGCTTGCTCAACGCAGTGCGGAAGAGCTGAACTTGCACTGCACCAAAAGCATTGACAGAAGCAACAGTTAGCTTGTTACTGGGAATAGGCTTTATGCGAAATTGCTTTGTGGTCTGACAACACTGAGAGCGTCGCCTTTTTAATGTGGGCAAGCGTTGTAGGTACCAAAACACGGTGGTGGCATCGGAGACAGCCGTACGGGCAATGTGCGATGGCGCAGCAACTGTTTTCCGCCTTCTGACCATATTACGTGGACAAACAGTTTAAACAATCTACGGCAACTTTCTGAAAAAACTCTCGGAGGCATGTGCACGCTGGCGACAACCTCGTCAAAGCAGCGGACCAAGTCCGACGCCTTCACTCTGGAAGCTTACACACTGCGGGTTGTCGCCAGCGTGTGCACACGCCTCCGAAAGGACTAGGCCGTCATGCCTTTTATCTTTGAGAACACTTTTAATTCTTTTTTCGGTGCGAATACGCTTGAAATCGTACTGTTTAGCGGTATACTGCTCCACGCAAGTACATAACTCAAAATTAGATTTTTTTTAGTTGTTACTGGCGGAGGGTTTTTTGGTGGAACGCTAAGTGTTCTTCTAAAAGAAACTGTGCCCTGGGCAATATTTTTCAAGCGTTGAAAAGGGCTAAAATTGGTTTCAGATAGCATTGACCTCAAGCACAGTTGATGGATGCTGCGCTATTAATAAATATTTGTTCAACCCTGACAAAATAACTGCAGTGAATTTCTCAAAACTAACCCCAAGCTTCTTTGCTCAAAACAAATTTATACCTCGGCTGTGATAAAAATAAAAAAAGAAAGGAGATCGTAAAATGAAGTTGGCACCACCCGTGTTGCTTCATTCGACGTCCGCAACGTAAGTTTTTGCCGCCGCCGACATCGAAGTTTTAGCCACTGTGATGAACCTAACCATACCATACCTAACCATACAGACCATACCAACCATGATTGAAGATGCATACGCATCTTCAATTATGGTTGGTGGCGTAGATTATTAAAACTGCCATCTTTCTGCCTTGCTTAACAGCCTTGGTCTCGTCCGCATACACTGAGCTGCTTGCGCATCAACAAAAAGGCAGGCCGACAGTACAACGCACATAAAAGAAAAAAAGGTCATAAACAAATTTGGTGCAGCTTCGGAAAAAGATTAGGGCCCAGTTCAATAGTTGTAAATGGCTTCACGCCGCGCGATAACGTCCGCATGTTTCTTCGTGTGGTCACCGATTGTTTTTGTCAGGAGCTGCCTCTCAAGCAGACATGTACAAATTACTCAAAAAGGTAGTTAAGTTAAGTTACTGAGTATTGACGCCAAAAGTAATTGGAGTAGAGTAGAAATTACACATTTGTAATAGTAATTGAGTAAACTACTAACCACTGTAAAAAAGTAGCGAGTTACTTTGAAGTTACTTTCGAAGTTACTTTTTTATGTTTTTGTGGAAGCAAAATGAACAACAGTTTTGATTCGTGAAAGACCCTGCGAGCCTGAAATAAATGCAGTCATTTTATGACTTGCGTTTTCACCAAAATTGTTTATTCGCTCGCAGAAGCAATTTACTTTCAAAGTTATTGATAGGAGAGTTTTCGCCTTTTCCTCCTAACGACGTCCCCAGCTAAGCTAAAAAGACGTTCCACCGACGTGCTGGATGGAACGGCAGCGTTGAGTTTGAGAAACAGGCTGTGCAGGGTCGGGTAAGCGAGTGTTGGCATCTTAGGTGTCCATGACGAAACATGTGAGGTTTGCCTCGTTTGGGGGGTTGTATAACAAACTCTCCTCCTTTTGTCTTTTTCTTCGGCAAGTTGAGATTGTTATGACTGGCCCCTCTTTATTCCCACGACGTTCGGAGAGTACGCTGAGCGAGTGCACCTGACCGTCAAGGGTTCAAGTCTCACGCCACGACGATGGGATCATCCGGACAACTGCGCGTCTCGTTGCAGTGCAAGTGCTACTCTGCCGAAAAAAAAAAAAAAAAATTTTTTTTTTTTTTATTTAACAGAAGATGAAACGAAGTATACTTCGCCGCTGACGCCGGGTCCAATAAAATGAACTCCCAAGGGTGACTCGCAAGTTGCAACCCTCGCCGGCGACTACGGTATCCTGACGCGCCTGACACGCCTGACAAGTAAATCGTTTTCAACAAAGAGGAGGTCTCCCTGTCGTCGAAGGTCGGAAGGGCTCGAAGGATTACGTGAACAAGCATTGACGCTCGTACAGTTGCAGTTGGAAGCGGGAATGTGCTCCCATGAACGGATTATCCGTGTCTGCGTTTCTGTGCGGTGGAGTCCGGCTGTGCAAGCGAGTATTCGCTGACGACGAGGCGACGATGGGAACAGGCGCCCAGCTGCGAGGTCATGCCAGTGGCGCCTCCCGTAGAACCCCCAAACCGCTTGAGTCAGAACTCACAAAGGGCAGGCAACATGAAAACAACAACAACCTTCGGAGTGTTCCCGTCTTTGCTTACATGGTTGCAGCTGAAGGCGCGGCGCCTGCGCGCCTCTTCCTGCGTTCGTGCGCGTTGGTGTTATGTTTTGGCTGCTCATCACCACCTTGGCCCAAGGACGCCTGTGATGCATTTTCTACGGCTGCGAGGGGCCCCTTGTTCGGGATGCATCTGCCGGTGATCTCGAAAGTAGTTAGTAATTTGAGTAGAAGTTACCTGAAAATGTAGTTAAATTAAACTACTAATTACCCAAATAAAGTTGTAATTGAAAGTTACCAAGTTACTCGGAAAAGTAGTTAAACTACAGTAGTTTGAGTAGAGTAGTTGAACTACGTCCAAGTCTGCTCTCAAGTAACAAATAACAACAAGGAAAGAAAAAAAGTGAACCCTGTTCACGTTTGCGTTCACGTCACGCACCAATCAAAGGTTTATCCCTGCATCCTCAGCGAAACGCAGCAATCGTTGGCATCGCATCTCTCACACCAAGCGCGATCGCTTGTTCACGTGGGGTCTTTGCCGGTCGGGTCTCTGGTTTCGTTTTCTCACCACTAACACGGTGGCGGACGTAGTTCTAGGCGCGCTACTAGATGGCCCTCTACATTTCGCATATGGCCTATTAGCCATGACATAGAGTTATAGCTGTTTAAGTCTAACTCTTCTGCATTACGTTGAGAAAGCAACAAAGAGCTTGCGGCTTTCCAAGAAGTGGAAGAGATTACATTGGTAAACAAGGCCATTGCTGCAGTTAATGAGTGTATATTAAATCCGGGACATATGAACAGGAATTGAAAAGCAAGGTGAATGCCGAACACTTGTTTTCTATCCTTTTTATTTTCAGATTTTGTGTTCGGTTTTGAAGTGACCGATTTCCATCATATTTTTTTTTCTTTTCATCTTTGCATGTGATTGACAGAGCGGGCCTGTTTATTGCAAAGTATTTCGATCACGCAGGATGCACATTGCTGAGGGCTCCTTGTCTCATAGGATTCGTGCTGTACTGGAAAACCCACAACATGAGTGTGATGGTCTGAGCACTTTCTTGTTTAGACAGGTGGTCGTATAAACTAGATGTCTTTCCACAGTCTTGTATTCTTGCTATCTCCAGTACTGCATGCGAGTCATGAAAGAAGGTAAAAGCAGTGGCATGCCATACACTACTGCTCACCACAGCATTGGGATTCTCGTGTTCTATATAACGTCTCTAGCATGCTGTTTAAAAATCCATGTTTTTATAAGCAGTATCTCCATTCTTTTACTTTGTCTGCAGGATGTAAAGGGACAAGCAGTTTAACATGCCCAGTAGTCATCTTCACTGACCACACTCGTGCTGCACTTTATAGGGGTATAGAATTTGCATTCGCATTAAAACTTGCTCCCTAGGCACCATTTTGCTTCTGTCATGATTTCAGTATAGCAAGCAAACAATATATGCAGCAGTGCCTTAGTCATACCCTACAAAATTGTCATACACCGAATACTAGTTTTGGTCTGCAAATCTCGGTGCAATTGTTTATGTACCGAAACACATACTGCGACTTCTGAACCGGCTTGCTAGAACAGCGTCTCAGCTGAGACTGAATGAAAGAAAGCACCGCAAAAGCTAGAGCGCGCGAGCGTCTTGAGACGCGGTTTGAGTCCCAGATCCGCTCGTGCGCTCTTTTTGGCAGTGCTTTCTTTCACCCAGCCTTAGCTGAGACGCGGTTTCTAGAAGCCGGCTGTGATGTGAATGTGTATTTCATATACAATGAGCCAAGAATTGCACAACAAGGCGTAGTGCGGCGGTGGGACTCCAATCGTTCAGATACCAGCATTCATAGGTAATTCTTCACCTTTTCTTGTTCTATGCTTAGAACAATATACTGTTGGATCCGTAATGCTTACGCAGTCAATGGGAAACAAGATGCCACCCCTGAAGGAAACCTGTTTTTGTTCTCTCAGTTGTAATGTTTCGGCGTCCAGCTTTTGCAGCTAGCATATCCTGCCAGGCTACCCTTGCCAAAAACATGCTATGTGTTAAAAATCTTGTCAGAAGCAGCAACTTACCACTAACATACAATGTTCTAATTTTAGCTGCCATAACAAAGAATCTCTATGACAGCACATGCTTAGTGTGGTGTTTCTTCAACCCAGGTACCACAGCAAAACAAAGTACTTGTCAGATCACTTTCATTCTTACTTGAAACGGCATTTTCTGAAATACCAGACTTTCCCACCATGGGCTTGGCCGAAGTTGTTTTGATGCACATGCAATTGCTTCAGACCAAAGAAAGTCTACCCGTATCAAACTGCTTCTTCATTCATAATAGGTAGTCGATAAATGGACCCGACAGAATCGAAAGCCGTTTGGACTGTCTGCTAAGTGGACCACTCTGCAGTCAAAAGGGACTTGCCGTGCCTGCTAGATGGGCAAGTTACAAAGTATGGCACAAAATTGCAAGCGGATGCACACACGTATATTTCACAGATGTGACGAGCTGAACCACAAACCTCACAACAGGCTCGACAGCTGCCAGGCTTCAAGGTTGAGCATTCGAACCTGGTAGGCAGCACATACTTGGTGTGCAGGGGCGGGCACCTCTCAGATTTTAAACGCTGCGCAGCTTTTCCTCTGCTGTCAAAGATGACACTGACCTCGGAACGAACTCTTCAGAAGCAAGGGGCTCTGTAGGAGGGGGGTGTCATGAAATAGTGCTACACGAGCCCGCATTGTGCAGAAAGGCAAATGATGTTCCTGGGCCCAGTACGTTTGCAACCACCGAAACCTGCACTTGAGCGTGCCGATTCCCTTCTCTACACCATAATCTAATAGCTCATTTAGACGGAAAGCATAAAGGTACCTTTAGCATAGTTCCCTTTGCAATCGGCGAATAAGCCGGAGCTCTAGGGTCGCAAGCACTTACCTCGTGCCAAGGATCGCGAAATGATTCGCCACTGACCAGAAAGGTCCCTTAGCTAAAGGGACCTTCATGATCGTGTGAATGGTGTATAAGCAATGCTTTTTGTTAAGCTTGGCCTCGGCACAGCACAGAATTCAGTGTGGTTGCGAGGAATCGGAGTGCAACCATGGCTTCAGGGGTTCGTCGCTGTCACCTGTGCAGAACAGTGAGATAGAATCCGACATGAATGTTTCAAAACCTATTCAGTTGTACAAAAGCACATCAAGATTAGATAGAGGTTGTTCATGCTAACCCAGCGTCTACTTGGAGCTAGTAGCATGTAGGTTTTCATATCATCCCCAAAAGCCGGCAATACAAAAATTGTCAGTGCGAAAAACAAAATGTGGAGGTATTTTGCTTGGTTTCCATAGCACCTAAAATCATGTCTTGCTGAGCAAAGAGGTGAAGCGTCTTAAATCGAGTGACTATAACAGTTAAGTACTAAGATCAGTCAAACAAAATTATGTATCATGATATTTCCATAGAAACAGAATTTGGCAAGTGTAAAGCGAAAACACAGCGTGCTGCAACTGAACAATTTCCCGATGTTCGGGCCCCAGCCATTTCGAGAAGTAATCAGGGTGTCTAGCGACCAGAGTTGTACACGTTCCTCAAAAAAAAAAAAAAAGGAACGAAGGCTCGTTCCCCGTTTCTTCTGATTTTTAGAACGCGTTCCCGTTATAAGTCACATCTGTTAAAAAGGAAACTCGTTCCCGTTACAGTTAAAAAAAATGGAACGTATCGTTAGAAATACGTTACATTCGTATTTTGCTGATTGCCATATTTACTTAGATCAAGCAAAGTTTTTTTTATCTATTCCCAATCAAATGGAAATATACGAATTTGAATGCCCTGATGGAAGGGCATCAGGAGAGTAAAACAAGCGGAAGCAGGGTGTCATTTGTTGATATATTCAAGTTTAAAAGTTTCAGCTTTTAACCCTACTCATGTTTGTGGTGGTGGAGATTTCAGACGAGCCACGTGCACATACTGTTACCCCCCCCCCCCCCCCCCCCCCCCATTGCACGAGAGTTTTACAACAACCTCACACGTTTCAATCTCACAAAGTCCCTTGTTCGAACTTAACAACAGTTGCTTCTCGATGTTGCTGTCCGCAAGACGAGCAAATAGAGAAGTGGGTAGAGTTTTGGAAGGTCAGTCTTGAAACCTACAAGTCCTTTTTTGTGAAGGTTGGATTCGTTGTTCAGTTTGAAGGAGAGGGACAAGGGGAAAAGGGATAAAGGTTAATTTTTGTGGATCTTTTAAGTGACCAATGTTCGAAATACGAGGATACGTTCGATGTCTGCTAGCCTGTTATTTTGTTGTAAGTGTAGGTCTCTTTGTGGAAGTTCAATGATGGCTGTAGTGGGCCTTAGATTTCTGGGTGTATGAGAATTGGTGGAAGCAAAGAAAGTAGCTGAGTCTGAAACGTTCATTTTTCTGTGTTTTTTCCCTTCGACTAAAAGTGTTGCTTTTTGTACCGCAGTCTCGGGCACTCAGAAACAATCGGTGTCCACTAGCTCTCCTGTATCCGACTGTTACCAAGCGTGGACCACACAAAATAAACCCTAAGATAAGTAACCAAACATTGAACGAGATCTTGCTCTTCGTAAAGATATCGTTTTTATATTTTTAGAATTCCCCTCTTAGAAATAAAATAAAAATTACCCTACTGGACGAAAAAAGAGAACGCCGTTCCTTCTTCCGTTCCAATAAAATGTAACGAGTTCCCGTCCCAATTCCACCGATGCAAAATGGAACGGCGGCGTTTCTTTGTTCCTCCTAAAAGGAATGCGTTCCAGGAACGCCGTTCCTTGGAAGGCGGTCCGTACGACACTGCTAGCGACCGGGAAAACCGGAAAACCCGGGGATTGTCAGGGAAATTTTAATTACGGGGAAAATCAGGAAATTTTCAGGGATATTGTCAGAAAGCGAGCCCAGTCAGGGAAAATGAGCTAGAAACTCCATCGAGTTCCCTGGGCAAAGACTTGAGGACTTGAGCGCAGAAAATTAGGCAATAAATTCTACTTACAGCGGAGCGTGGGCTCTACTCATCCAATGCAGAGTGTGCTACCCGATGCAAAGGGAACAGCCGACAAATCCAGCCAAGCCATGCATTGCATTGCATTGAGGGCGCGACACTAGGCTAGATCCAGTTAGAGCCGCTAAAGTTAGTAACAAATGGAAAAGCCGCAGACCCCAATCCAATTCAAACCGAAAGTATCCGAAAGTGTGCATCGGGTGGCCATGCCTGGTGATGCTGCCATTCGGTTATTGACGTGTGTGGTTTAGCGTCGTGTTTTCATCGTGTTTCCGGAGGTGGCCTCTTCACTGACGATGTCGGCGGCAAGGAAGTGCTCGTTTAATTCGGACTGGACGAACCCGAATATTTCGGAATATGCAAGTTGGCTGAAGCCCGTGCAAAATGATCCTCACTGTGTTCATTGCTCAATGTGCCACAGAACGTTTTCTTTGAGCAGCATGGACAACACGACAGTTTCTAGTCACTGCTATCGCATTAAAAAAAGGAGCGATGGTCCGTGAAAGCTTGCTTTGGCTCGCCTCGTCCGCGAGCGTGAACATCGCCATCTTCGCTAACTTCGGCAACTCCGGCTGCCCGAGGACTTCAAAGTTATCTTCATCGCCAAACTCAATCGCGACGACATTCTGACGTCACCGCAAACTTTATTATTTCACCAGCATACTCCGTCGAACTTTATAGGGACGAACTCCATCGAAACGTCACATATCACGTGACCGCAGAGTTGAGCCAATCAGCGACCGATTCGGTTAACTTCATCGTTGAGTTCTAGCATAGACAGACTGATGTCGCGCACACTAAAGTTTAGCACCCACGCGCACCATGACTAGGGGCAGCAGACATCGCCGCAGTCTCCACTGGCGTAACTAGATATGACGGCGCCCATGGCAAATGAAATTTCGCGCCGCTCATGATGATAGTGATGATGACATCATCATCATCATCATCCATCAGGCACATGTTGGGTGAACTCGGTGCGGCGCGTCTCCCAAGTGGCGCCCGGGGCACTTGTACCCCCCCCCCCCCCCCTAGTTACGCCACTGGCTGTCTCCGACACTATACGCACCGGTGCCATCTACGGGGTTGGGCACTGGAACGCTTTGCGATCTGCGCGTATTTTACGCATCATTCTTTCATCGTGCGCTCAAAATAGTTCCGACGATGTTATACCTGTATAAGCGACCATTTATAATAGATAGTGCGTTGATTTGATCTCGCAAATACGGCAAAGCATTCGGCCTAGTGTTGTATATTTTATTTATTTTTGTATTTAGACATACTGCAGGCCTTGAACGGGCACCTGCAGGTGTGGGGTATATACAAATAACAAAGCTATACATATAAGAAACAAGAAGCACATGGCAACCATTTATTGCTTACACAACGACAGATATGTATATAAACGCCATCAGCATAATAAACATTCTTTAATCAACGCCTAATATACAGTAAAAAGAAATTCATGTACAAACACCAGGAAAGGAGAACATTCATTTGACTTATTTATATTCCCGGTTGTGGCCAATACGGTCGACGCGGTGCGTGCAAAGAACATCGCCGATGAACCGAGCTTCCCTCAATACCGTAAGTCTTGTCTTTCTTAGAATCAAGTAAGCTCACTGAGACAGCAGTCGAAAGCTCTCGCGACACTCTCTGCATGATGTGGATATGAATATGGATATGCGGCTAACCCCTTGTATCGGGAGATCCCAGCTTAATGGATCTTACGTCGGAGCTTCCGCTGTTGCCAAACGAAAACGCTGTGTATTTTACGGATACAATCTGAGCAGTGTTTAAAATTCAATTGCTTGCGTGGGCAGAAGATAAAAAAATCCGGTTATTGTGCGGAAGGTGTCCCGAAAAGCAATGACAATATAATTTAATTGTTTTCTTAAAGGCAATTTTTTTAGTGGACAATTCCTTTAACCTGCAACATGGTACTACTACTACTACTCGTTGTAAGGGGGGTTTACAAACCGGCTCAACGCATTCTATCATACTCAAATGTAAATGTGTGAGCGACTGTGTCTGGATTAGAAACCACCGCCGTCGAGGGAGACGAGATCGTTCTAGAAAAGAGGTTCCAGCGCCGATATCATTTACGTCGAGACGTCGTCCGCCCTCGTCTCTTTTTTTTTTTTTTTTTTTTACCACTGTCAACTTTTTTCCCCTTCTACCCCAGTGGCTGGTTAAGGTCACTATGGTAAGTTTCCACCCGCTCGCCCGTTGTATTACTGTTATTTGCCGGGAAGATAAAGAGAAGGGAAAAGCCCGAGACACTTTGACGCGTCAAGACCTTTGAGTGGGTGCGTATTCCGGCTGTTGCAATGTCTTCCGTCATTGATAAGCTACTCGCGTTTCTTTTATTTTATTTTCTGTAAAAAGCTCCTGAATTGCGCCGATGAGCGAGTGTGGCCATCGCGTGCCGCTTAGTAATGAAGGCGCAACGACAGCTTTTATCGCGACTGGCAATAGCGACGGTAGCGTGTTGTTTTTTTTTTTTTAAACGATTGTATCGGGGGGGGGGGGGGGGGGGGAAGGAAAAATAAAGAGGAATATAAAAGACGCGGAAAGACGCGTCGTATTCTTCCGGCGTCACACGCGACGGTCATTGTGCGGTGACGCGCGTACGCTCTTCGCGAACCGTTGCACGTTTCATTCCTACTAGGAATCGTTTTCACAAGGCCGCCGCGATATTTATTTGTTACGTGCCTCTTACTTGCAAAAAAAAAAAAAAAAATCCGAATTTAGGCGAACTTGGAACTTTCATTGAAGTTTCGTTGAAGTTTTGTTGAACTATCACCAAAGTTTCGTCAAAGTTTCGCCAACACAGGTTTTGCTGCACGTTTGATGAAGCTTCGCCGAACTTTTACTAAAGTTTTCATAAAACGTGTAAACGTTTCGCCGAAGAAGCTGTTAGCGTGACGTCGGCTGACCCCATGACACTCTCGGGTACATTGTGAAGCACTTTTTACCAGCTTCTAGCTATCTTCATCTCCTTTTTTTTACGTAACTCATATACAATACAATACAATACGAGGCATAAAATATAATACAATGCAATGCAATGCAATGCAATACAGTGCAATATAATACGATATAATACAATTTCTAACGTTTCTTTTTGTCAATTTACAAACTTCATTTTCGCATAAGCCAGTAAAGCTTCTCTGTGGGACAAGGCAGTAGTGGTACAGGGGAAAACAAGGCAACCTAACAAGACACCATTTAGACGTTACACTAAAATGCAAAAAACGCAATATTTTGATAATATTTTATATCGTAACCTCTTATTGCAGCCGAAAAAAACAAACAGATACGAGCGGTACTAACATCTGGCTACGCATAAAAGGCTCTGCACATACTAACGGTTTGGTGAAACCATATCGGTTTGAATTGATACTGTATTAAATCCGCTAAGAAATACGATTGAGAAATCACCGGCTAAGACGTAAAAGAGTTTTAATGGATTGTTCCGTAATTCCGATAAGGAACCCCGATATTCCGTTGATGCCTTTGCGCGTGCATCATATGGCTATCGGGTACCGTAACGACCTACTAAAACTCATTATTATCTAGGTATGATATACCATTCAAAATTATTTTTTTTGTGTGTGTGTGTTTTTTGTTGTTACTTTTTTTTGCATTTTTTTGTATTGCGTAACTTTATACTCAGCCGTGTGTGTTAGCGCATGGCAGCTCGTAGTCTGGGGAGTGAAAGCTCGCACCACACCCGGCGATAATACCATTTCATTCTAATCTAATGCGGATATTCAATCCGCATTAGAATGGAATCTGTATACGGCGTCAAGTTGTGAATCACCACGGCGTGGGGCCCATCAAAAACCTCCCGTTAGCACTTGCCGCTTCGGTGACTCCGGGAAGCTCCGGGCCAAAACGCCAGCCTGCATGATCTCCAGGTGGCGGTAACGTGTACAAGACCCCAAATGTTTGGCCTCGCGTTATTAGTCGCACTGCACCGACTAAATTGCTTATCTACATACAGCGTTGTCGTCACACCTCAAGGACAGACCGACCTCAAGTTGTGTATAAAGTTGTAAAGATCCCCAGCGACAAATTTGCGTTTTGCCATGAGGATTGAGCTGCCAGAGCAAAGCGGCATTCCTTCCTAATCCTTGCATCTTATCACCGCGGTATCAGCACGCGATTTGTATACCGTCAAGTTTCCCCTCGTCGAAGATCCGATTGGAGCCCGTACGGAATGCGCATATATTCCTGACAACGTATAGCTATCATGGACTGCTATGGCCGCCGTGCAGAACCAGTAGCCCCTAAACGACAAGGCAGGTCCGCTCGTGACGTCATCGTTGGTGGATCCCCGACCCGCCCTCTGGCGGCCAACACGCCGAAGCACCGACGAGAGTCGCCGTAAGGTTGCAGACGCGTCCGTCTTGGCGTCGCCTCGATACCAGCGTCACGCTCGTTGTTACGTCACGGGGCACTGGCGGGCACTTTGAATTGAGCTTCATATTTCTATTTTTATAAAAAAAATACTGCGCAACTCTAAAGTGAAACAATTTTTTGATGTCCTGATACACCATTTTAACGCCTAGCATAAAAAAAAATGTTTGTTTGCGTGTCAGAGGTTTTTTAAGGAAGAAACTATGCACTAAGCAAACAATTACGACGTTTTATCCACATGTACCAGCGAGCGTTTGACGCCATTCTCTAACGTTTAGTTTTATCGCGCGAATGGATGTTAAGTTACATAAAGTTTCAGGCAACGCGTTAAATGATGCAGAGATGTAATATTTGCTTTCTTTTTTACCGTAATTGGTTAGAACTTTCGACAAGATAAATCTCCCAGTACGCCTTAAGGCCGGTTCAGACACTTGCGTTTCAGTGCGTTTGACTGCGTTGCGTCGAGTGCAGAAAGCCAGTCACCGGCACATCTGTGCTTCGTATGAAGCGTGGAATCCAATTCAAGGAATCATCTTGGCACGCGATAGAAGCACCAGGGATGTCCTGGTTTCTTGCAGCCGCAACGCAGTCAAACGCAGTCAACCGCAACTGTCTGAACCAGGCTTTAGATTTCTTTCCTTAACCTCCTATTTAAGATTATTTTATAGTAATTACTTGTTATTGCCACATATTTATAAAATTGATGTAATAAGATTGTGTCTAGTGCTTTCATTTTCTCTTCCAGTTCTAAGCCGTCGTGGACTGAATCGTACGAAACGTTATTCGCAATTTGCTTTATGACCTTATAAATTCTTTCTTTTGTACCCTGAAGAATTCCCGTATGTTGTTATTCCATACCGTAAGATGGACTCTCCTAGAGCTGCGAAAATAGACTGCCGTAATTTTACACGGCATGCACTTTTTAGTTTGTATATGTACGCGGATACAAAACGGAGCTTTCTAGTAATTTATTCTAACTGATGGTTCCAAAGGACGAGCTCATCAAAAAATACACCAACATAGTTTCTAAAGACTTATATGGTAATGGCTTACATCTGCAGATGGGCTGATCTTGCTCACGAACGTGGAGATATGTGGTTGACTTAAGTTCAATGCGCTTTTCGGGGTTACGGAAACAACTAGCTTAGTTTTATTGGTATTTAAAAAAATTTCGTTACTCGAGAACCAATCTATGAACCAGCTAATTTCACTCTGAAAAAGAGAAACTGCTTGATCATAGTCCTCATGTGGAAATAATAAAACGGTATCATCGGCATACTGAAACAATCTTGACTGCAACCGGATTCATTCTAGATTGTTTACATAAATACTAAAAAACAAGGGTCCTAAAGTGCTGCCCTGCGGCACACCACACTCGATTCTTACTTTTTCACTGAAGTTTTGGCTAATTTTTACAATTTGAAATCGGTCTGTAAAGCAGTTTGTAAAACATATGTTAAAAAGACCTTTGAAACCGTGCTTTTAAGTTTTTGTAGCAAAATTATATGGTCTAATGCGTCGAATGCCTTGGATAAATCCACGAACAAGGCAAGTGCTACCTTCTTATTTTTAAGTGTCTCATTTACAGAATCGGAGAAACTCTTCTAGTATTGAAATTGTACTTCTTTGTCTTCGGAAGCCATCCTGCGCGTCATTTAATAACGGAAATTTGTCGCAAACTCCATTGATGCATTTTTGAAACCATTTCTCTAGGATGTAAGCGATCACAGGTAATGTAGATAGGGGTCTATAATTTCCAACTTCTTTTTTATTACCAATTTTATAAAGCGGCCTTACTACTGGGGGATTCAGGGAGAGGCCAGGCTCTTTAAATCGACCGCAACGATTTTCCTACTTCTTCCTCCTTAGCTTTAATCCTCAACTCAAATGCGAATGGACCTTTTGTAGAAATACGCGGTGCGCATGCGCGGAGTATTTCATGCGCCTGGGTTCGAGAGTATCTAGTTCCAAACAATCCGCCATCTTGCATTTCTCGCCTTTGAGCGGTTTCGTTGTGTCGACCTCGGGGCGGAAGATTACGCACGATGGGGACAAAGGTGAGCTTGGGGGAGCCGTATCTAGGTCACATCACCTCAATGGGTGAACAGGATGTAGCTGACGTTTTGGGTGTGGAACGGGTGGGAGAGGCCTTGGGCGCGCGTTGTTTTCCAGTCACCTAGTCTCGAACCGATTCGCGTGTCTAGGTGGCAGCACATATTCGCCAAGAGGTCCATTGTGAAATCACATCGTCGTGACATTCTTCGGCACCGGTGCGATGACTCCTAGTTTCCACCGTGCTTTTTATGCACACCATAGAACTTGTCATTCGCCAGTGACGATAAGTTCCGTCAGGGCACTCATTGGCCACGAACGCGAATCCAAATATTCGTCGACGGATTGATTGTTGACGAGCGCATACGTCCGAGTGACGCAGTTCTCGTGTCCAATGCGTGAGCTGGGCTCGGCTGACGTCAGGTTGGCACCGCTGACGCGCTTTTGGAACCGCGGATGTATCATAGTGAAAAGGCAGTGAGCTTACGAAGGGAAGGAGGTACAAAATAGTCCGCTGTGTTTTCAAATTTTCGTACCGAAAGTCAGGCTTTTGACTTCCTACCTTTTTTTCTTTTGGCCCACTGAATGATGCGCTATTAGTAAAATCCCAATATAAATTGATTTACTCCAGCCCAAAATTCGTTTCATGGGCCCTTTAAGAAACCGAATTTCGCGGTCGATTTAAAGAGCCTGGCCTCTCCTTGCATCACCCAGTATTGATACTTCTAGACCTTCTGGTACTTCAACCGTTGTCCAACAGTCGTTGATGATTTTAAGCGGGATCAGTTTTAACTTTATATAGTTATACTTCAGATCCCGTGCACACATTTCATCTATCCCAGGTACCTTTGTAATTGACATTGAGTTGATAATATCGAACAATTCGTGTTTGTGCAGTTCTGCTAATGCCCTGTCCCACTAGAGCGACAGACAGAAACAAAAAACAGCGACAAGCCTCAAACCCATGCAGCATGCTCGCGATGGTACCTTTGGCAGGCATTTGGTCGTTCGGTGCTCGTGAAGTAAGCACGAGCGATTGCAAGCCTGCCAAAGATACCCTCGCGTGCATGATGCTCGTGTTTGAGCACAGCCTCCTTTATTCAACAAAGCCTGTCAAATCGCGAAAGACTCTGGTTTGAGGCTTGTAGCTGTCGTTTGTTTCTGTCTGTCGCTCTAGTGGGACATGGGCATAAGTGTGGCGAATTTAAGCCGTCAACCTGTTCAACCGGCGTGTTTCTTTTTTTTTTTTTTTCTTCTTCTTTTTTTCGCACGCCGCTTTATATTCTATTTTAAGGCTTTTACAGTAGTAATGAAACAGCTATTGAAGAACCGGGCCAGTTCCGTGTCTCATCAATGTTATTTTTCCTTTTTCTATCAATTAACTCATTTAAGAGATCCCATGTTTTCCTTCAATTCCCTGCTGAAGCAAATTCGTTTAAGCAATGCTGCTTCTTCTTCGATAATCGAATTTTAGCTGTTACTTTGTTTATACTTCTACTCGAAAAGCTCACTTCTAAAAATAACGCACTCCCACACGCTCGTCGCTCCACGCATCTCTTCTGAATTTCAGATATAGACCTTTTTCGTTTATTCTCGTCCACAGCCATTTACTAGGCCTATCCAATTTGGGCGACAAGAAAATAAGAAAACATTTAAACTTGTAAATAGTAAAACAAGAAAATAGAGGGGAGGCTAAACGGGAATGTGTAACGGTCACGCTTATATCCTAAACGACTTCTATTGGCATGGCGACGGCAAAACAGTGTTTTCGCCCATACCGGAAGTGACGACATTCAAAATGGCGGCGCTTTTGTGGAGAAGCTCTATGCGAAGTGCAACTTCGTCTGCTTCTTGCAGAGGGGTCGCGATCATTGTCAGAACACCGATCTCTTATTGGATGATTAAAAAAGAAAAATATTGGGTAGACCTCGAGGCATCTAGCATTCAGGTCTACCCCCTATTTTTTTTTTTAATCAAAGCCAATCAGAGCTCGGCGTCGTTCTGACGTCATCGCAACGCCCGCGCAAGAAGCAGACGACTCGCCCTCCGCAAAGGAACGTGACCTTGAAAACAAATAACCTTCCCTCCTGCGTATTTACATACAAACAAGCGAACGAACAATGTGTGCATCTATATCGTGTTTGTGCGTGAACATGGCTCGACGCCTTGACTTCGTGTCTGTAAAGTTCTGGAGTAGAAGCGGTTCTTCCTTGTTTTGATTTGTCGTGCACCACTATGCATATATGGTTTAGTCTCGGAGAGTACTTCCTACATAGGTCACCTTTAATGGCTGCTTCAGCCGCTTGCTAGCGCGTGATTAGTCTGTTGTCTCGTCTTTGTTGGATTTCTTACGCGTACTACGGTTTTTATGTGTATTGTCTCGCTTATGTCGTCTGCTTACGTCAGAGACCACACAGACTGTCAAGGTCTTTCTTTGGAAATTGTTTACGCTTTAATCCCTTTTCTTTTTTCGCTCTGTTTTTTTTTTTTTTTTTGTTCTTATCTACTTTGGCGTCACGCGTTCCTCGGAAGACAGTCTGATCATGATTGCTTCCGCGTTGTCTCTGACTCCTTTGTTACACCGTTTTTGCGTTCTTCTCTTATCTGTTTAATCTGTCCTGGTTTGTGTAGCAGCAAGTCAGTGATTACGATCGGTGTAATGAGGCTTATTTCGAGGATGACGACAAGAAGGGCGAGAGTTTGGGAAAACATTAAAGGACGGCTGCAGATGTCAATGTCGCTGTTAAGGTTCGCCTTCTCTCGCCGGCTTTGTTCTTGCGGAAAGTAAGAGCATATGCCACAATGAATCGTCAACTTTATGAGCATCCAAACGACCTGCCTATCCCTTGGGAAAGAGAAAGTGGAAAGGAGAACGGGGAGGGCTGAAAAAAAATGGCATGATTGGGATGAGCGTCGTAATGACAAGGTCGACGTGGTTTTGCGTCCGTCCTGAAAATTGCATCTCGGGGTCATCATAGCTTTGCTTTTGTATTTTCCTCAGAAAAAAAACAGCTTCGTGGGACGAGACTTTTCTTTGTTGCGGCGGTGCGTCGAGAAACGGAGCGAAAGGCGGCCACGAGAGCGCGTGGGGATGTCAGAACATCGAGCTCTGGGGCCCTATGTGGCGCTTTTTGGACTCCGACGGCGACTAGGGAGAAGGAAGTGACGTCAACAACGCAGAAAACGCAGATTGGATGTCGATTAGTGAGAGTCGCTGATGACGAATTTCCGCAGAAGAAAACAAAGCTCACTTTTTCTTTGTTTTCTTCTGCGGAAATTCGTCATCAGCGACTCCCACCAATCAACATTTAGTCTGCGTTTGCTGCGTTGTTGACGTCACTTCTTTTTTCCTAGTCGCCTTAAGAGTCCAAAAAGCGCAACATAGGGCCCCTGGTTCAAATGACAGACATAAAACCAGCTGATCTCATCTCAAGTTATTTGTCTGTGTTTTATATGCAGCGCTCGGTTGACGCGTAGCCGAACGATGCATCAGCGTCGGGCTGAGGCTCAATCGGTGAAATACTCATTGAACGCGTGTCCCGGTCGAGCGCTCGCGCAGCATTCGGTCTGCAATTTGTGCCACTTGTTCGATTGACGCACATGACGAAAATAATCCAGTCCACGGGCCTTGTGGTGGGTAAATACCTGGGCTGGACGTCAATTAAACATTGAGCCCGATTAATCGCTATTCTTTAAAGGACCGGTGCAACGATATTCAGTTGGAATGTTTTTCACTTTACACGAGCTTACTGGCACTAGTGGGACTCAAGGATACTCGCACGCAACGCCACTGGCCAAGAAACTCCTTTGTTGTGGTGTAATTTCAAGGACAAAAGCGATCATTTTCATTCAATCTCTCCTTTGCAAAATGTGATGACGTAACATGGGGATCGCAGCACACCCATATGACGATATTTGAATGCGGTTTATAGATTGGACCCGAGGATTGCGTGGGCACTCGATTTGGGCTCGTGATAATTACTAGCTCGAGAAGCATTCGGGTAGTGGCCCGTGTCCAATCGCTGCAACGACGACAATAGCCGAGCCAAAACAATGTCTGGAACTCAGCGCGTGCCCTTTGCTTTGCCAACCCCAGCGCGTGGCTATGATCAATATTGCCGGCATATAGACCTTTCCAAAAACGAGCTTGTGGCCGGTGCCATTTTGAGCGTTCGTGCGAATGGCGCGTGCTTCGCTCGCTTTCCGAAGCGACGAACACGCACGTGCTGGACTGTGAAGATCGCACGCTGGACTGTGATTTTGTAAACATTGGAAAGGTCTATAATCGGCTCCAGATCACGAGGCCGCTTGCTCTCGCTGCGAGTTGAGGGGGTGAACGCTGCTCGTTTTTCTTTCATTTTTTTCTGGGACTTCTATTGCGTGGGGTGAAAAACGAACGCGAGTTTCATAGGTCATTAACGTCAGGGATCCGTTCTAAGCGGTATTTGCGCAAAGTACAATAATTGTTGCATCGCCCCTTTAAACGATTAATCAATCTATTCTAATCGGTTGCGTTGACTTTCTGGGGTCATATCTTTAAAACTAATGCGTCAAACTAAACATTTGTGTGTGTTATTCTTGCTACGTCGTCAATGAGGTGATTTGCAGCCTCATTTGAAACCTGACGCTTACGTCCCCCACCCACAAAAAGAAAACACGGGGCAGGAGATATAAAACCAAAATATTTTTACATTATTATTTAAACACCTCTGGTGGCAATCGTACAGGGAATGCTAAAGTGATTTAGCCTAGGATACAACAGTGTTGCCTCCTGAAATAGACAAAGGCGCACCATTAGTAGAGGGGCCAATTTCACATTCTCCTCAAATTTGCTAACTAAACACCCAATCGATTATCCCATTAAAGATTTGATCGCGATTAAAGCATTAATTTAGAATGTTAATCGACCGATTGCTCAACCTATATAGTATACCGAGCTCTGTTTGCAAGTACGGCTTCTGGGCGCCGCCATCTTGCTGCTGGTGTGTGTGTATGTAGATCGTCTGATAGTCAAGCATAGAGCCACTCAATGAGCAACGCTTAGAGCATCGGCACTCTGTTCCCCGGTATTGTTGTGGTCGCCGCCATCTTGGTGCTTAGTGCAGAGCAGAAGCGAACTGTCAATCGCCACAATTCAAAAATGCGACTTTCATCAGCGTTAGATTCGGTGTTAGGAAGGTAATATTGCTTTGCTCTGTCGCGAACTGTTTAAACATTTGTGGAGGACGGAAACGCGTTTCCTGCGATCTCAGATAAAGCTTCAAATAACTGGCCACCATGATGTTAAGCCACACGATGGGTAAGTGTCGTTACTCTGAAGCATATAGCTTATTTAGTAGCTCTATATCAAGCATTGCTGAGGCGGTTTTCAGACCGGCGCCCAAACAGTTCGATCTCCTCCCCAATATTTTATTTCACCGTAAGTCGTAGCGCAGTCAAGTGTTATACGGCGTGCAAGTTCCTGTAATCCTTGCGCGTGTTGTGATACCCCCAAAACGCGTCCACGAGCTTTCGTTTGGCACCGGCCAAATGAATTCCTTCAATATGTAGGTTTTTCTGTAATATAAGGCTCTGGAGCAGTCAATGGGACTGTGTTTCAGGTGTTCAGTGCTTCATGGTGTTTGTGTTTGTGTTCGTTTCTAATGTGTTGTTCTCGGATGTATGTAGTTGTAGTGCCTTCAAATACCACAGCGACACCTTTACTAAAAAAAGAAAATCGCGTTTTTTTTTTTTCTTTTTACGGAATTTTGCTGCAGCCAATTTGGAGGAGGCTCTGGCGACACAGAGACTACAAATGGTCTGGTGCCAATGAATCGCCTTGGAGTCACAAGGCTGTCTTATACGCTAGAGGTTTAGCTTTTCAGTGGAGTGTCAACAAAAGGTTGGCACCTAGGCGCCAAGAAGTCTACTGCCTTTCTAATGAACTTTGGGCGAAACGGCTCCTGGAAGTCAAGTCAAAAGCTAAATACAATCTGCAGAAAGTATGATGGAAAGCTGTTGACATTTAATACCTGTGTTGACTTTTTTCAGCAGACTTTCCACAAAAAAGAATTACACTTTTTTTGTAAGGGCAGACTCCCATATGCGCAGTTCGTATACCGGAGGGCCCACCGTACCGCATCGGGTGCGCAAAAACGGTTCCCTAAAACTTTCTAGCGTCTGCTGACTGTTATTTGTGCAATGTATTCGCAGTGAGACCGCGGCCTAAGGAACGCAGACGGTGGCGCGTCCCAGGCTATCACTCTGTAGCCAATCATATCGCGGGATCAGCCGATCACAACTGCGATGAGCGAATCGCGAAGCATGAAGCGTGATCATGATGGGCCGTGCCCCGAGTTTGTTGAGTCGTCGGCGACTAATATTCAGTCTTGCGTACATAACGCGTTACCTAATCGTACGGTAGCCTCCTTTTTTTGTTTTCTTGAGAGGGGGAGGGGGTAACGAACTAACTACCTAGGGTTACTTTTGAAGAGAAGGAACGAGTACCGTATATTTCGTCACTTTTTGCTGGAGTAACAAATATAACGTTGTTCGGTTTGTTTCATAAAAGTAACGAGAATCTAACGCTTTACTTTCAAGTTGAAATAAAGCGTTTCTTTCGAATTTCACTACCGAGTAACGTACTACACTTAGCTACGGTTTGAATGAGTAGCGTTATTTAGCTACTTTATTTCGGCAACGTGTATGCCGGCTTGCGATATGAGCTAGGGTGCGCAAACGGCGACCAGGTAGTACAAACCACGCGGTCCAGCAGGCAGCGAGTGGAGGGTTAGGACGGCAGAGAAGGTGTTCAAACGTGTCCTAAATCAACCGCCTCGCGCGTTACCTCCATACCCCCGACACACGCACACCTTGTTACCGTCTCTCTAGCGGAAACGGCGACTGCCTGGCCGCCGTTTCCGCATTTTAGTTCATATCGCTAACCTCCGTACCTACATACATGTCTGACTGCATCACGTTATCGTCGAATGAATATCGTTCAGTTACCAGCCGATACTTGGATTCGAGTCGCGTACGTTTTAAAAAGAAAAGCACCGCGCCACCTGGCAGCTACCTTCAAAACACTCCAAGCTCCGCCCCCGGAATGACGTTAATCACCGAGGACTCCCGTGCACACGTGCCGCCGCTCTTGGCCGGAAGAAGCGTTTGGACGCTCCATTGTCTGCCTGTCTCGTCAAAGTCGCGCTCCTATTCAGCAGCGCGACAAGTCGTCCCTGAAGTTATAAAGCCTTTCCCGCCCGGCGGACTCGTCCTTCTTCTCGTCCACCTTAGATAATGTAAAGTGTCTCTGTCAAGGTCGCGTGCACGAATCTTCCGTTTTATTTTGGCGCGTCGGTACGGGTGACCCCGGTGTCGTTGCGAGCGAACTTGCGCGGACTCGGCGGTAGCTCGTATCAGAGGCGGAAAGGAGCCCCTGCGAGAGAGAAAAAAAAAATAAACGAGTAACGTGACAAAATTAAGAGACCGTGTCGGTTAAACATCTTAATATGCGAACGCCAAAGGAGACAAACATGATGACAGAATAGACGCTTTCAGCGCGCGCCAAATTGAGCCGCCATAGCCGACCTTTTCTTATCTTACCGAGATGCCGATCCACTGAAGCGGGCGTTGACGAGTCTCCACAACGGCCTATGCTGGGGAGAAGGACGCAGTAGAATCTAAAATGGCAATGACCTGACCTACTGCGATAATGATGAAGTGGAGCGAACGAAATAAGAGGGAACAAAAACTGAAGGTCGGTTATGGCGGCGCCCATGCACAGCTGCCTGAAAGCGTCTATAGCCTGAGGTTGCGCATCAAGCATGTCCGAATCGTACTCAAACATATATCTACTATTTTTTGTCGTTGTTGTTTTTTGTGATTAACGTGACTATAGCCTCCTCTATACTGACAAAGCCTGGCAGATCGTCACGAGACGCGGCCGCCGAAAGTGAAAAAGTAGAGCGGCAGACAAGAGTAATGTAACGGGCGCCCCGCTGCGGCGAGACGCCGAAACACACTTGTCTTGAGCAATGAAATGTCCGCTCGTGCTTCTCGCATTAATCGGGCTACCGCTTTTTTTTTTTCTCGTCGGGTTCGAAAACCGTGTTTCGGGCCCTCGCCGCTGCAATAGCTGTGCGCTGAATACCAGACTTCGCGAGAAATGCTCTGTGCTACCAGATCCTCGCGCTCCAAATCTGCGACCGGGCACTCTCTGGCTCCGTCATCTAACAGTCAGGCTTTGTGTGTATGGAGGAGGCTATGACGTGACAGTACTGTCATACAAAGAAGAAACACATACGCCTCAGGCAGTGGCAGCAGTCTGTCTTTTTTGTATACGATGAATGAGCAGCGTGACCGCGGCTGAACACAGAAACCAGCTTCGGCAGCCCAGAAAAATACAAGAATGGGCGTCCGTGGCTGCTTCCACTGCGTTTCGCCTGTCGGACCAAAATCACCGGATCCTGGGAAAGTAGCGACATTGCCTTCCATGCCTGCTGGAAGGGGACGAACAGGTACTAACAAACACACGAAAAAACCTCGCTATGTGATTGGCTGGTCGGTATCAGATGCCGTGGAAATCGCTGTTTCGGTATATTCAAATATTCGCGACTTCCAAAGGGTCGTGTTCCGAACCAGTTGCGCCAAGGTTCCCATGGAGCATCGTTGTACTCAAAGCGTTCCTCGCCAATGTAAGCGTCTTTGGCGCTGTGCACGCAGTCCACTTATCAATTGTGCTTATTTCCACAGATCTCTTACAATGGTATTGTTGTTCTGGCGTATTTAAAGACAAGAACACTATTTTTTCGGCGTCGCCAAGCACCGGCAGCGCGTGTGGTGGCGGTGCCAAGATACGCGCTTGTTTCGCTGGAGTGTGGATAACAAAATATCGGTATTCGAGAAACGTCTCTAGACAGCTACTCGTCACCAGCGAATTTAGATCGGCTCACCGAGAATGGAAATGTAAACGAGAAACAGCTCATGCCATGAACCAAAATGGACATCATACGGGGGAGCTTGGCGCTACCTTCTCAGGATCCAGTGACGTTACCTCGGAACAGCGTTTACAAAACAATAACAGTCAAGCTCGATAAGCGAAGGCAGCGCGCACCGATATGCTCCAAAATCCAGAAAGGCAGCTCTCAGAAGTCCTCCTTGTCAAGGACGTTGTAAATAGTTTAGGAGAGGTCAAGCGCACGGGGAAAAAAAATGAGGATAGTTTGTTTGTTTTTGTTATTTTTTCTCAGAGACTTTGTCGTTGATTGATTGACGGGTGGGTTGACAGTATGCCCCGGCTGTCCGGTGCTCACAAACATCCTTTGAACCTGTCGCTACCACTCGCCTCTTTTCCTCGCTTCTAATCGTCGAACTTTGATTGCTGCCGGGAAATACTTTGGGTGAAATGCATATGGCTTCGAGTCCCCCTCCACCCTTCTGTTTGTGGCTTGCACGAAAGAGTACGCATTCCGTAGAGGCAATGACCCTTGCAGAGACGGGAGACCGGCTTATCAAGGCCGTCTAGTGCTGAAAACCTGACAGCTTCTCAAGGTCGCACGAGGAAGTTGGGGGGTTGACTCGACGGAAACCCCACCACCCCCCTTTTTTTACGAAGCGAAACAAAACGAAAAAAAAAGGAAGGAAAAGGGGGCTTGTTTATCTTTTTAAGGTCCCATCTTTTCGCTTTTCGGTTCTCTATAGACCAGAGGTGCGCAAAGCGGTGGTCGCGGGGGTCTAAGAAAGCCGAGCCACTGATTGCTTTGATACTGCTCTAAGGGGGGGAGGAAGGGGGGGCGGGGGAAGCGGGGGTTTGGCGGGACGCTGGACGGCGTTCGGGTATTTTCTTTCCGAAATTAAGTCTGGCCACATTGATCACTATCATCATCATCTAAACAAATGGCATACAGTATGTGCCGTACTAATGGCGGCCTTCTGTTTACTGATAATTGAACATGATGAAGATACTTCTAAGCTGAAGATTGGAGGCCTATACATTCGAGACATTGGCACGTTGCGAAGCAGGGAGTGAATTCAAGGGCTGCGTAAGCGTTCATTTCTACAACTCGGGGCCAGTCAATCTCTGGGTTGGCGCTTCGTTCTGACTGGTTGCGTCTTTGTGGGCATCGGCCATTGAAAGAGATGATCGAGAAAGAACTGTACGGTGAAGAGCGCATTCTCGTTTGCCGTTGACTTGCGAAAGTGACGGTGTCCGATAAAATACTACAGGCTACAGGTTCATTGCCGCCATGAGTACGGCAAAAGTTAAACCGCCAATTCAGCCAACTGATGGCACGAATTCCGGAAAGGGTCTACACTGCAGTAAAGTTTAATGCATCAACGCCCCCCCCCCCCCCCCCCCCCCCCCCACACACACACACACACACACACATACCTCTTGGTCCGTGCAAATGCGACTTGATGGGTCCTGGAGGAAAGCTCACCAGAGAATAATTCACAAGAGGAAAGCTCACCTGATATACGCTCATAAATTAATAACCAACACGCTCAACCATCTACACGGAGAAAAGAACACCTGCTTTTTGGCAGGTCCGGAGAAAAGCTCGCCTGTGTTTTGACAAACCCCCCAAAACACTCACTTTTTTTGTTTTTTTTAGCAAGGATGTCGCTATGAAGTTGTATAACTAGAGAAACTAAATCTACAGGCACTTCTCACGCAGGCGGTATAAATTTCAAAGCAGGGCGCTCTACTGTAGCCGTCGTTCCACTTTCATGTTGACTGTTTTCACACGACTGCTGCCGTTTTGACGTAGCCGCAATAAAGACATCACCAACTTTTACCTTCTTAAACAAAGAGTAAAATGTGACAATTTGGTATAGCTTATGTTTCTACATGAAAGTTAATTCAATAAATTACGAAAATCCAGGAACTGCTCAAGCTGCAGCCTGGTTCTATGTTTTAAACCAAACAATTTTTTTTTTAAATTGCCGTTCGTTTTTACTTATTTGTTTTATTTTTATCGTATCATTCGTGACGCCCATGAGGTACACTGCATGGAAAAAAAGATATCTGATAGCTATGTGCAAAATAACCGCATGCACTTATGGCATTCAAACATACTTCAGACTACCTTTACTTCAGCAGACGAGTGAATGTTTTGAGCTCATTAAACGCTCGATGCACAAGTTCGTAGGAGAGCATTCTCCCCACACACTCCAAAAGGTCCGAGAGCTTTTCTCCGCATCCAACAGTTTTGTGGTGAGCTTTTTTCCGGTAACCATGTTGATTTAACCTGAGACTGGGGTAGAGAAGAAGTATCAAAACGTAGAAGGGACAGAAAATAGACAGGACGATATTTGCTGTCCCTTCTACGTTTTGATGCTTCTTCTCTACCCCAGTCTCAGGTTAAATCAACATGGTTAATATTCACCAGCTCGCCTGCACCCTTACGATTTTTTCTCCGGTGAACTTTTATCCACCGCCCGACCTATAAACCAACTTTTTGTTTTGTTTTGTTTTTCGAATCATCCGTTTATAAGCAACAGGAAAATGCGGTAGTTGCAATGGAACTGAGCTCGTGTATGCGTGTACCACGGAATTTACTGGGGGTTATGCAAAGCGGATGCTCAAGGTTCCGATCGTGTACGCTTTGGTTTTACTTTTTGTATCTGTTTCAGTTGAGGCCGTTCGGTCTAATAAAAGACATCTGCCCCGTGCCCCGTGTGACGGGGTCCCTTGGCCTTTCGGGGCCAGCTTTCCCGCCCAAGTCGCTGATTGGACGGCGGAGAAGCTTGCCGCGAACGACGGGTCCAATCACAGCCTCCGAATTCCGTCGGCAGGGGTCTTTGACTTCATCCGCCGGTTTCTGTTTGTGAATTGGGTTTGTTGTTGTTTTGCGTCTCTTGCTTTGGACCTGTCGCTGAAGTTCGCTATCTGTCTATGACGTCATTGCGTGCCCGGTAATGGGATTCATTGACGTCATTCGGCTTCGCTTGTCGAAGTAGTGTAGACTATTTTTTGCATCGTTCGAAAGGGAGAACCATGGCTCTTGCTCGTTAAAGCGAATGTTTGTTGCGTGAGTTGTTTGCTTCTATTGCTGTAATCGCCACGCTGGTCGCTTACTTTTTGCACGGTGGACACCAAAGATAGCCCGGCGGCTGGGTAATTTCCTTCACGAAGCACGCGTCTGTGTAGCATTTTTGTCTGCCAATGTTTGCGTGCGTTGTAGCGTCCTTCCGAGTTTTGTTTGTTTGTTTTCCACCTGAAAGCTTGCGACAGTGTAGTGGAAACGTTTTCAAGCTTATTTCTAAACCAGATAGTACGAGACGCGCTAATCACACGTTAAGGAAGGCAACCGAAAAGGACGGGCAACCACGAAGAAAAACAAAACAAAATAGCGACGGAAGCGAGGTCGCGTCGCCATATTTGTTTTCGAAGTGTAATCTGCTGATGCACCGAAGAATCCTGATGATATTCAAGGCGCGGTGACTCTTGGAATTCGACTGCCGGCTTCCGACATACGGGCAAGAACCCCGGACGAAGTTCGCAAATAAGGGGACAGCACGATGCAAAACACTACCGCTTTGTCCGTTATTAAAGGAGCTGTGCAACGATATTCAATTGGAATGTTTTTTCACTTTACACGAGCTTACTGGCACTAGTGGGACTCAAGGATACTCGCATGCAATGCCACTGGCCAAGAAACTCCTTTGTTGCGGTGTAATTGCAAGGACAAAAGCGATCATTTTCATTCAATCTCTCCTTTGCAAACTCGGATGACGTAAAGTGGGGATCGCAGTACACCCATATGACGATATTTGAATGCGGTTCATAGATTGGACCCGAGCATTGCGTGGGCACTCGATTTAGGCTCGGGATAATTGATAGCTCGAGAAGCATTCGAGTAGTGGCCCGTGTCCAATCGCTGCAACGACGACAATAGCCGAGCCATAACAATGTCTGGAACTCAGCGCGTGTCCTGTGCTTTGCCAACCCCAGCGCGTGGCTATGATCAACATTGGCGGCATATAATCGGCTCCAGATCACGTGGCCGCTTGTTCTGGCTGCGAGTTGAGGGCGTGAACGCTGCTCGTTGTTTTTTAATTTTTTTTCTGGGACTTCTAATGCGTCGGGTGAAAAACGAAGGCGTGTTTCATAGGTCATTAACGTCAGGGATCCGTTCTAAGCGGTATTTGCGCAAAGTAAAAAAATTGTTGCATAGCCCCTTTAAAAGAAAGCATGAAGAGGTTCTTGAATTAACCGTACTCTATGGAACACACAGTTACGACAACAAAATCTAGATGGCGCTTCAAACGACGGAAGGCGGACTGAAGTGAGTGAGGGAGCGTACCGCCTTCCGCGGGACTTCTACAACTGAGGTAATCTAGTAACGTTGACTGACACCACTCGTGACGTCTTTTTCTGATTCTTTTTTTCCTTTTTTTTTTTTTTTTACATAGCGGCAGTGCGTTTGCGTTGCTTTGATAGGCGCCGAAGGTGCGCGAGAGCAGGGATTCCGAAAACACTCTGGTTATGACGTCACCCTCCGGGATGGAGTCCTGCCGCTTCACCGCCTCACAGGCCTGCTGGACGGCCCAGAGTTGATCATCGAGGCTGGGGCTGCACAGGGCAGCGGACAGCCGCGGCGGGAGGGACGGGCGAAGAGGACCAGCGGCAACGCCCCCAAGCGGGTGACATAGGCCCGGTCAGCGAAAGCTCTGGAGGCATTCAATAAAGTTTTTACCAACCAACCGGGAGGGAGGAGCTTCGGTGGTACTTCGAAAATGAATTTCGGCAACCTCAGTGCACCAAACTAAAAAAAAACAAAAAAAAAAAACTATATTTTTTTTATTTTTGTGGCCGAATGAAGACAATTGAAGTGTATTTCCTCAAATAAGGAATCGTTTCAGTTTCCCTTTATGTCCGAGTCACACTTTTCATACCTCATACAAGAAACACGGTGTTTGGTTCGCGCGGTTGTGTATTGCTGCTGCTGCACAACGAACGTTAAAGGAGAAGGGCCGACTGATTTAAAGCTGTCTGAGGCCCACTTCACAGTGAGCAGTTTCTTTTTCCAACGTCTCGACGTCGCAACTCGCGTGTCTCCCGGGCCGACATTGCAGGGACCCCTGATGCTTGAATCGCCATGTTTTGTTATCATCATCATCCAAAATCGTAATTTTATTGCTCTATTTAAACCCAAAGTTACACGTCATTAACGTCGTTTTTTATACGTTTTGATGGCGTTGAGAGTATACTATTTCAGGTCCCCGAAACCATTCACTATCGAAATCGTTCCCCTTTACACCAGAACCCCCGTTGCGAGCCGGACCCGATTCCATGCACTTCGCGTTGTCGCGCGGGGATATGGGAACAAGTCGCCCGCAAGTCCGAAATCCACCTCTTTCGAAATCATGGTTCCAGAGTTTCTGGTATGAAAACACATGTTCGCGTTCCATGGATTCACGAGCGGCCATGGCATGCTTTCAAGCGAGATCTCGTGAGAGCGCTCGTGGTGTGCACGCGCGAAACGGCCATTTCACATGAGTTGTAGATGCCTCTAAAGGTACATTTATACTCCAATGTAACGTCGTCGGGCGCCGCGTAGCGCAGCGCGCGCAGGTACTTATTTGGTTGCAGATATCGAGTTCCTGGTTGCCGGCCAATAAAAGGCGCGCGTTCTGCGCTGCGCTGCGTTCAGTGCGCTCAACGTCGGAGTATAAACAGCCCTTTAGGCCCGCTTCGGACGGGGCAATACACTACTTTCAAAAATCCCGGCATGCAACACTGCGCGCGTTGCACAATGGGACATCTTCGGCCGTGGAGAAGCGAGTGGCGTGTTTTCGATTTCGACTGTCCCGTTGACGAAGTAATGCATCTCAGCACTGCATAAAAATGAAGTCGGGGCTCGTTCCCATTGCGCCCATTCATCTTCCTGAGAGCCCCCGTTGAAACACGGACCTCCAACAGACGTAAGGAGCTGCCTAGGTTTAGCAAAGAGTAGGAGTACGACCTGCCGCGTCCCATACCTTTCTGGCGGCCTGACTGCCACTCCAGAGTGCAGCATGACCATCCCGGGTCACGGATAATCTAAGAAGCCTAGGACATCGAGACGATAGAACGGGATTATCGACCCGAAACGTTTCTTCTTCTTCCTTTGTTTTCCTGCGCACAAACTCTGGCACGTGGGGTTCCCCCCAAGAAACATGCCCCAGCATTATATACGCATTGGTAGGTCACGCCATAAATTTAAGGAACGTCAGATATCCGAAAATGCATGAACTATATTTGGTCGTGGCGGGATTTCGTGAATTGAGGTTGGCAAATCGGAACCGAAACCGTGAGCAGTGGGTTCCCACGATGCTCTGCGCGGCACTATACGCCTCTAGGATCGCTTCTATTTTGCGAGAGGTCTATTTCTTCCAGAAACTTGACATCGCGGAACCAGCAAATAAGTAACCGTATCAGGTTTTCTTTTTTTTTTTTGTAGTTTGTATTATGATGAAAATGCATAAATGGTTATACCATATCTTGGTTTTGACTCGCCTAGCATCTGGGAAATCAATCTCCTTAGTTTAATATTTGCAAAACTTCGCAGTCTATAAAGGTATGACGAGATCATTTGCAGGTGTTTGAATGTATAGCCAGTATGGTGATTCCAGGATAAATACTCGTCGAAATATACACCAAGGTATCTGGTTTCAGTGACGTAAAGTAGAGGTAAGATAGAGCGCTGTCAAAGTTGCCGTGAATGCAAAAATATAGGCTGAGTGAGAGAAATGTCTTTTTCTGGTAAGTTAGAAAGCATATTAGGCTCGATTTGTCATTGTAAACAAAACATAGCTATACGAAAACCAGCTCACGATTTGTTTGATATTTTTCTGTAAAATGGAAAGCGCAGTAATATAATATTCGTGTATGATAACCAGGTTAATGTCATCAGCGCTATTGATATTTTTTTATATTTTTTTTTTTAAAGGAAGTGAAGCTAGATTGTTTGCAAGATGCTGAATATCATGAGACCCAACACCGAACCCTGAGGCACACCACAAGTGAGGTACGCAGCGGAACTTGTACTGTTTCCTATTCGAACTCTTTAGGTTATTCCGGTGAAGTAACTTTTAAAAAATGTACAAAACTGCCCTCTGAAACCAAGTTTATCTAGTTGTTTCAACCAAAAGTGAGTGATAAATTGTATCAAAGACTTTTGGCAGGTCTAAGAATAGCGCTAGCGCTATTTTGTTGTTATCAATTTATTTGTTCATTAATGAAGTCTGTTATATCCTCAAGGAAAAGTATCGTGCCTGTTTGCTGCCGGAACCCATACTGACAGTTGCTTATTAGTTAAATTTGTCACAAAACGAGGTCATGATTTGTAGAAACATTTTTCCATTACCTGAAAAATTGCCGGTAACAGTGCGATGGGTCTGTATTCAGTTCATTCTTTGTTATTTCCTTGCTTATACATAGGCCGTACTTTTGAAACGTTTAACTTACTGGGTTTATTTCCTGTAGACAACATACCATTTATTATAGCAAGTAGAACGCGTTTCAAGCAGCCTATGTTATTTTTTTATATCTATGAATCTTATTGCGTCAAATCCTGCAGGCTTTGTTATTGGCATACCGTTAACTATGTATTCTAGACCCGATTCTGTCATTTCGGGCAAGTATGCAGAATTAGCTGAATACCCTAAACAGCTTAACTTTGCGTTCTGTGTTGTTTACTTGGTTACGCGAGTCTTGTAACGTTGTCATAAAGGCGTCATGAAACTCATTGCTGAGCTTATCAAAGTCAGTTGCACCGAAAATATTCTGTATACATGCGTCTAAATTATCTTTAGGGGATTTACAATGTTTCATGTTTCTCTTAAATTCTTTCCGCTCTGCTGGAGTTGCGTCATTTGAAATCTCTTTTTACCAAGTCTAATTTTTGCAGTGAGGTTGTTTCGTAGTCGTCTAAATTCTTCCTTTAATTTTGTATCACGCGAATTTCGCTTACATCTATTCTCTAGCCTGTTCTTTTTCCACACTCATATCTACTTTTTTTTTTTTTTTTTTGACGATCCAATTAGTTCGTGGTTTTCTCGGCATTAACTTTATGGTTCTAGTAGAATGTTTGTTTATGTTCTTAAATTTTGCAACTAACGTATCGTAGAGGGTGACGGTGATCTAGATCAAGCAAAGAATTCCAATTATATCTTTGGATAGTGTCGTTTATATATTTTTATTGTCAGGGACTTGTTTACGTCCATTTTGTCCTGTCATGGCGGTATGCTCCTCGTTTATTATACTGAGCGCAACGAAATAATAATCGGTTAGTTTTTGCGCAAGCCTTGTCTTCTAGGTGGTATACGTTCACCGCCGATGAAACATGGGCACCACCCCCCCCCCCCCCCCTCCTCTTTCCTCTCTTCGGAAATTCCGCAAAATCTTGTCCCCGAGAATCGATAGCGTATTTCATTTCTGAGCTTCGACGCGGAGGCATTCCACATACGTTCTGCATGGGTAGCTGACATTTTTTGTACCGATTTTTTATTTGCACAGCAGCGGCGAGTGAACACGGGATTTTGTTTTACGGCTGTTATTTCTGGAACTCGTGCTGCCTATTTTAAGTCACAGTTAAGTGCGTAGGCAAGGTGGTTTTATAATGACGTGGTTCAAGACGCTGGAACGGAAATAACAAGAAAAAGGCAGCAGGAAAAAAAATAGTTCGATGCCACAACATATACGTCTCACTGTTTTTTTTTTTTTTTCTTTTCATTCTCTGTTTTGTTTTTATTAAAGCTTGCTGGCAGATTATATTGTCCGTCGTAAGCAAGAAATCGTGTCCTCGACATTGTACTGGGCAGCTTTGTATATATTCCAAAAACGATGCCGCTTCTCGTGGAGCGACTACGCGAAAGCAGAGCCGTATATGTAGAGAGTTTGGTCAATGGGAGGCGCGGGCAGAGCCAGGGCGTGCGTCAGACTCGGAAAGAGGGCTTGGCATGCTCTCTTGACCAACCAGAAGCCGAAAAGAATCCCCTAGCGGTGGTAGCGAGAAACAGTTCTGATCAAAGGTCTATGTTCGTAAATGGTTTTAATAAGCGCGTAAGAGTGATGTGTAGTAACCCTTTGTGGTTGAAAATAGGGTGCACATGTTCTTTTGATCATGATCATGCAGAAAGATGTAAGAAACGAATGCGCCGCTCAACTCTGTTTTGCTCAGACAGAGTGTGACCGCTTGGACGGCAGATTCCCGGCCCTCGGCGCTTGGCGTACGGTTTATGTCGATCGTTCCGCTAGTCGCACTCTTCCACCATCATTTTGGATGAGCGTGATTGAAACATCACGTGTACCATATTTTCAGTCATCGAGAGTTAGTCCAAAGCAGTTATCAGGTTTGTTTCTCGCGACCACCGCCAGGGTATTATTTCCGGCTTCTGGTGGGTCACATTCGAATTTCTGAAGACGCCCCAGCCCGCTTTCGGCCAATGGCGCCTCCTCATTTGTCTCCTATACTTCCCAACGAATGGCCAAACTCTCTGCATATACGGCTCTGCGCGAAAGCAGTCGTGCAATTTTTAGTCCCGCGTGGCAAAAAAAAAAAAAAAAAAGCCGGTGTAAGCTTAAGGCCTATTCACACTGCAGAGTTTGCGTGCGTTTTCTTAGGTTACGTTATAAGTAGGATTTCGTGTTTTTGGAGTTCATTTCTTGTGAAATTCGGGGGTGTTTCTCGGAATTTATTTTTCGCTGAAATTTTGAGGTTTGTCGGAGTTTATTTTTTGTTAGATTCCCGATTGGTTGAAATTCGGAGTTTATCTCATTTTGTTTTTATGTTTTAAAAATTCACAAACAAAATAAATAATGTCCCGATACCATGACCCGTTGTCCTGATGGAACCTCGACGTGCTAAAAGACAAACCCCTTTTGGCGGTAGTTGTAGATTTCAAAATAAACTGAAGTGCCATCTCCTCCGGACCACTGACTCTATGCTCTTACGAAGTTTGCTAGTAAAACACCGTCTTTTTGGCGTTTTATTTTGTCGTTGGAACCTCGAAATTTTGGGTTTTCTTCTTATAAATTCGAATTGACAGAAAATTGACCGGCGAGTGTTTTTCGGATTGTTTTTTTTTATTTATTCGAAAACACGGAACCCTGGTTATAATTTAAAACTAGGGTACCGTGTAATTATAGCTAGGGTTTAGTGTTTTCTGATAAATTCAAAAAATTCCGAAAAACACTCGCCGGCAAATTTTCTGTCAATTCGGATTTGGAAATGGCCTGCATGTTTGACAAATAAGGACTTCGACGCACCATGTGAAACGGCCTATGCAGGTTCATCAAATAAGAGCGTCACAACGTGTTCCCGATGCCGGGTTAATGGATCTGGAGAAAAATTAAAAGGATAATTCAGTTTGTTTCAAATAATGTGCGTCATTTCATGACGTGGGCGACTGGTAATTTTACTTTTCTTTGTTTTCTTGTGCCCTTAAGTTTTGAGGGTAAGGCGCTCTTTATCGCGCGGACGGAAAATTCAGAGCGGTGTTGGCAAACAATGTACTATCGCGGCTTTAGGGAAAATAATATATATTTCACTAAAACTTTACAAGGACGTTGCCTCTAAAGCTTCACGTACGGCGATTCAAGATTCTCGAGAAATTCAGACAATGTAGAGTGCCAAAAAGAAAATAAATGCGACGCGAAGTGCGAGCCGAGCTGAAGTGCGGAATTTAGAGAGAGAGAGAGAGAAAAGCAACAAAACGGTTACTGAACTGAAGAATGGCAATTGTTCAGAAAACCGACAATAGGAACGACGTCATATCCCGACTAGAAACTGTTAATTATTATGTTTTCAGCGAACGTTTCACCTATATGTTCTTTCTCTTTTTTCTTTTGCGTTTATTCTCTACGGTATTTGGTGGCATAAACTCAAAGTTTATTTCTCCAAAAACTAACACTTGATTTTTTTCGTTTGTTCTTAAAAAAACTGCAGCACAAATAGAAAATATATTAAAGTTTTCATGCATCTCAAACACAGGTCTATAAAGTTGAATGAATGTGCAGCCACACACTTGAAGTCACGGAATGCTTCTTTAGCGTTTTGAATCCTTCATTCTCGGTAAGACAGAGAGAGGGCCTGAATCCATTCTCCAATATCGACACCTCAGTATTTGCCTACAGCAGATCAGTAGACAAATTTAAATAAACTCTTAGCAAGCGGATACATTTGCTAATAAGTTTCTGTACCACGTGCAAGCTTAGCGCACCGGCGGTTATGCAGCATGCTAACTTGAAGAACGGGTTGACCGCCGGCGGGCGCTCGACATACATGGGTAAATTACTTTGCTCCAAAGGTAATTTGACTACAATTACAGTTATTACTACGTGAAAAGTAATTATTACAAGTTACAAATGACTTTTGAAAAGTAATGAAATTACTTCACTATTACTTATTTCCGAGAGCGACCCGACTTGAGCCATTTATAACTTTAAACGTGTTGTATAGAATGCAACATATTTGTTCATTCCTTGCCCCAATGTTCGAGGAGACTTAAGCATCGCTGCATAAATGCTACGTATTATACTTCTCTTTTTGTGAATTCCGTTACATTCATGATAGAGCTTGACAGTTTTTTGACAATAAAGTACTACGTTTTATATTTTAATAGATACTAATCAATTAGTTCATATGCTGGAAGACGCTAGATCGCTACAGAATAAATTGGGTTGACAGACCTTTGTTAGCCAGGCAAATAAAAATGCGACAATTAGTTATATATAATATTTTACAAGTATTAATATAAAACTAAAATCCACACGCGCTAGTACGACCACATTCGCATACAACCATCATGTTATTGTAAATTATTTACATTGAGTTGATATTATAATGGCTGAGAAATATAGAAGAACCAAATGGGGGCTCCCGAATCATTAGTGACTATATTCACAGGCGCGAGGTCAGTCTCCAAAATGCTTATGCAAATAATATCCGAAATAAAACCACCATGAAATAAACTTGCAAATAATACAAAGATACAAATATGCGACAGTACTGAAAAGGGACGTTAGAAACTGCAAAAAAAAAAAAAAATAAGTTCATAGACAATTAATATTTCCAACCTCGGCTTAAAGCTGAAGCTCAATTTTTTTTCTTTCCTTTCAATGGTTTCGCACGTTTACGCTACTGTTTTCTGCTTGCACCGCAGACGGCGCTACACAGCGCCGTTGAGGTCGGCTCTAAAGAGGATTGTCTCTCAGCTCGCAATGTAATAAAAAAAACAAAAAAAAACAAACAACGTGACGCTATATTTTGTTGCTCGTGCGTGCGTGTCTTTGTGTGCGAGTGTATCACCGAGCGCTAGGTCGCTTGCGCGAGCGCTGAGGCTTTCGAAAGGTTCCGTTGGCGATGTGAAGCCTTGCAAAAGTAATTGTAATTGTGCCGGAAATTTTGCAATTACTGATGCTAGAAATTAATTAAATTGTAATTGCATTTTTTTTTGCCGAAAGTAATTAATGACAATTACAAATTACCAGACGAGTAATTAATGACAATTACAAATTACCAGACGAGTATTTAAATTACAGTAATTGAAGTACTGTAATTGAATTACTACCGAAGTATGGCGGTCGACCCGTTCCTCGGCTCTACACATAACACTACAGGCTACTTGCATACCGAATGCTGCAACAACCCATCCTGATGAATGCCGACAAACTCGAACTCTGGAATCATTTGTATCTGTGCCTAGCACCTTACTGACGGGAGATTACTTAGTCAAAAGACCACGCAAAAACATGGACCATGCAGACGACAGAGCCACTTCGACCTACTCGCTGTACGAAATTCAAAACGATGGAAATGATGACGGAACACCATTTAATTTTATAACGTACAAGAAAGACCGGTCGAATATGATTCCCGTTTTTTTTGTTTTTTTTTTCAAGCCAACTCAGTCAGGATCATCATTCTGGCGCGTCAATCCTAACATCCTTTCCGTCATAAATTGTCACAGTTTCACAAGAAAAGTTACTTTCTCGCCGTCTTACAAAAGACGAAAGCCTAGCAGTCAACGTGGCATCGCTGACATCTGTGAACAGGCTGCTGGCAATTTCTACACTTGTCGGAATTCCATGTACAGCCATTGTTCCGAAGCCGTACTCTCAATCCATCGGAAGAATCACATGGTGTTCCAATAGAGTACACAGAGTAACTGCTGGAATACCTCAAAGACTATAGAGTATTATTACTTTGCCGCCAGGTATCTTAATATCAGAACGAGGATGAAATAACGGAGATCAGGTACCGCGACAGCGTCATCCTGAACTTCCGAGCTGACAACCGACAAGGGTGATGCTTGGCTTCACGAGGCACCCCGTCCACGAGTACTTTGAGACAGCTGTACAGAGCTTCAAGTGTCAACGGCATGGCCACGTGGCAAAGTATTGCCGAGGAGAGCAGCGGTGTAAAGTGTGTGCAGGACAGCACAGCCGCAAAGATTGCAGGTCAAGACGACAGCTACGCTGTACAAACTGCAGAGAACACACAGCTTCTGATGGAGGCTGCCCTAGAAAGAAAGCCACATTCATGATGCGGAAAAAATAACTCCAACTTGGAAAAGCTCCAAGACGACGGACGCTCACCACCAGTGAATTCTAATGTGATTCATCCAGCGCCAATGAATTGCCCTCTGGATGATGCCTCTCATTTTCCCTAGTTACCAGACGCAAACCCCTCTTCATCGGGTATCCCCATCGACACGTAAAAAAAAGAGAAAAGACACCATCACACCTATGCTTCGATAGCCAGAAATGAGGCAACCTCGTCAGCAACAGCGACACTCTCTCCTGTATACTGAACCTCGCAAACGACGTGCCCACAGGACCGGTGGCACAGCAAGGCAAAATACTAGCTCTGGAAGTATTTCGATTGAGAAAATTCTTTTTTCACTAATAGTCGCTGAAATGAAGGCGATTCCCTGCGAATTCCCGGACTTCAACAACATGCCTGAAGTACAATCTATTATATCTACGGAGCGTTTCATTGCATTGACAGGAAGAGGCCCTTTTGTTCACAATTATGAATGCGATCTAAAAAATTGTGCGATATTTCAATGGAATGTAAATAGACGCCGCTATAAAACTGGTGACTTTCGACGTTTTGTTGCCCAACATCAGTTTCCTATTTTGGCTATTTCGGAAGCACGTATGGAGGATGATTTTCGTCTATCTAACTAAGTAATTTACAAATCAAAACGACCGAGTGGCCACAGTCGTGCAGTGCTTTGCGTACCCAGTGACCTTACCTCATCACTTATTTACTCCTCTAGTCCGTGTGACGTACCTGAATATGTGACATGCAAAGTTCAATTCGGTGAGGCATGCGTGCAGATTGCTAGTGTCTACATTTAACGAGCAGTGAGAGCCTCAATATCTTGCCACCTTAACGCGCCGTTTGTAATATGTGGAGACTTTAATGCGCACAACACAATCTGGGGAAGTGACCATTGTGATGCACGAGGAAATTGAATTAAAGATGCAATTAATACGAATGACATTGATCTTCTTAACCACGGCTCACCCACATTTCTGAGGGGGACATTCCAATGCTAGCTGTCTGGACTTATCAATGTGCTCAAGTGGTTTTGCCTCTGGTGTGACGTGGAGAACAAACTTAGAAATCAGAGGCAGTGATCATACCCATCCTTATACATCATCCCAAACTTCTGTGCCGTCGGAATCGACGATGTGTTTCTTTTACAAACTGGAAAGATTTCCTTTGCTTTAGCACACCCAGCCTTAACCGAATTACAACAATAGAATACTTTAAAAGATGCGTCAGCAAGAACCTCGAGCCAGTGACACGCAATCTTCCAGTACCGTAGGGACACCTTGGAATAAGTGGGGAATATGAGCGCCTAAGAGCCATCAGTCGTCGGGAAGAGCGTCTGCATCTATACCGACGAACCGGACGTCTTGAAGCATACAAGGAAGCTCAAAGAATTCAAGGCCGGATGCGACGAGAACTACAAAGGTTAGCCCGAAAACGATGGAGAGAGTTATGCGGAACCTTCACACCTTTCACCCCAGTAGTCAAGTTTACATTCCCCACTAGTTCAATTGCGACCATTCCGTGCTTTGGCTGTATAGTCGTGGTGTGTCTGAGATGATTGTGGCTGACGAGTTCTATGATTCGTTATCGAACCCTGGGGCGGCTGCGAGTACGGCCGAGTTCCAGAAATCAAATTCGAATGCGATAATGGATATTGATAGCATACCTTTGATGCAGATCCACAATTGAACCGTCCATTTACCATGAGGGAATTGAAAACTGCACTGCGGACGCCGTACCGAAACAGCGTTCCTGGGCCGGATGTCACATACAGTGCTCTAGCTAACCTCGGACCAGCTTCTACGGCCTTGTTCCTACGAATATCTAATGCTATATTGATAGCAGAGGTTGTACCAAAAAGCTGCAAGGTGGCTCATCTAGTCCCCCTGTTGAAGCCAGGAAAATCACCGCTGTCCCTGGAGTCCTTCCGCTAGTGAGCTTAACCAGCTGTATAGGAAAAGTGATGGAGAGGCTGGTGAACGAGCGGCTACAGTGGCGGCTTGAGGACAGCAACATTCTTTCTCAAAATATGACTGGATTTCGACGTCGTCGGTGCACAATGAATAGTGCATGGCCTGGTGATTCATAAGAACTGTAGGCAACCTCACCTATACAGTGTTCTTGGATATTCAACGCGCGTTGGCACTGTGAGCCACGTCCACGTTCTACAAGGACTAATTCAGCTTGGAGTGAAAGGTCAAATATATCGATGGATTACAAACTTTCTCCACAGTCGGGACATCTTTGTCATGACATCGCCGCGGAAAAGCCAGGAGGCAGTGTACTCAGTCCGACATTATTCAATGCTGTGATGGCACAACTGGCTCGCCTTCTCCCACCGTTTCTTCACTTCTCAATTTATGCTGATGATATCTGTCTATGGACTACAGGTTCTTCTTTCGAAATAATTCAAGAACACTTTTAAGCAGGGCTTAATGTCATCGAGATCTTTTCAAGAGAGCGAGGCATGGACTTATCGGCGTCAAAATCGGCTGTACTCCCATTCACACGCAGACAGCTGAATTCCCGTGAGTGGACAAGTCCTTGAAATGGTAAAAAAAAACATAGTTTCTTTGGTGTCATTTTAGATTGCATACTAACTTAGACGAACCACGTGACTGTGCTATAAATAAGAGTGATCCGTATCATTAATGTCCTTTGTTGTATTGCGGGGACCAGATGAGGACCGTCGACGTCTTCACGTCAGCATCTACACACCGCCCTTGTCAAACAAAGCCTTGCATACTTGACACCTATTTTACATGAACTTTCCAAGACTCTAGGAACACGACTACATTACCTACTAGCACCTGGCCTAAGGATAAGCTTGGGAGTACCCCGTGCAAGATCGGGAGTTTTAATACTTGCAGAAGCTCGCGAGGCTCCAGTTTAGGTTCTTTAGAACCAAGAATTTTTCAGACATTTTTCAAGGATTACTACGCAACATAATTATCGTCCTTTTGCAAAATATTTAAAGGAAAGGACTTGGTACGAATGCACGCTACACTTATCTCCAACCACGTCCACCGTGTCTCCAACCAAGACACCTGTCCCCAATGTTATTTTTGGGAGTACGGTGATACTTGTGCGTCCTGTACAATCACAATACCCTAGATTCAAATAGAAATTCAAAACCCGAAAAAAAATCAACTGTGTCACCTGTAGTTGCAATTCAAATGGCTCTAAATTATCTGCATAGCAAATATAAAAATAGCACGTTTATCGACACAGGTACGGATCCGTACGGAAAAGGGTTTTGCGTCTGTCATCTTCATACCTGACCTTAATGTGCACGAGCCATTGCGCCTCTCACGAAACTTCGTGAACCACCTCCGAGCTGCATGACATTCTTTCTGCTCTTCTATTTATTAAGCAGATCAACAGTGCTTGAGAATGGGCGGTGTGTACAGACTCCAAAACTGCCCTTGCCTCTTTACAAGCACAAGGTTATATTTCTGTACCCGATTCTTCAGGAAATTTCAAGCACGACAGAGGAGGGACACAACATCGTACTTCAGTGGGTTACCGGGCACTGTGGCATTCCTGGGAATGTAACAGCTGATAAACTTGCAACGCTAGGACATAACAGCGTGGACGTACAAGAGGTTCCAATTTCACCATGTGATACACGCTTCATAATCAAAAGCTTCCGCGAACGCTTATGCAATGTTGCCTGGTTCAATAAGCATGCCCAAACGTCTCATCTTTACGCCATAGATCCTCGTCTCAACTTTCCAAGAGATACGGATTTGCCAAGGAATGTTGATACACCAATTCACAGGCTCCGACTGAATGTCGCATTTACAAAAAAGTTTATTTTTAAAATATGTCGAGCAACATCACCAGACTGCACCTGTGGCATCGCAGTCGAAGATGTGGAACATCTTATACTTGAATGTGGGCTTTTTTTCATGGGAACAACAACGTCTGGAGCAACGACTTCGAACAATGGACAATCGACCGCTCACACTTTCAAAAATGCTGGGACCGTGGCCGTCTCCAGCACTATACAAAAGACTGCTCTGCATGCTGTTCGCGACTTTCTCGTCGAAACTGATATCGCACAAAACTATTGACTTTATGCGACTAGAACTGTTTAGATAATTGTTCGGGAGTGTGTATAGCTATGATTCTGTCTGTGGTTTGACTAAGTGCCTCATGTGCGTGACATATGCGTACATTATCATGTATTGTTCTAGGTTGTGTTTTTTTAATTAGTATTAAGTAGCCGGTGCTGAGAAGACAGCGCCAACATCTCCATCGATTTACACTTATTAAAGCAGGCAGTCTTTTTTTTTTATTGCTTAAAAGCCCTAAGAAATTATCTCTGTTTTATTCTCAAATGTACCTAATGAATACCACGCAATAGCGATTAACATTTCGCTAGTTCTCCAAGTCCCCTTGATATATGGATGGAATAGGACGGTAACACATCAATCGAAGATGCGTTTCATGCACTCTAGAGCAGGAGGTAATCAGATGAGGTTATTGGCGGCGCGAGCGTGGGTAAAGCGACTTATCCATGTTCCAGGGGCAATAGCTTTGACGGCGAGGAAACGAGGTTGTGGTAGTTTAGTCGTCGGACCGGCGTGCGGTCGTGTATCATTGCTGCGCGATGCACGTTAAAGACCCCATTTTATCAGTCGTACTGCACTGGCTAAGTTTTTCATCTACAGCGGGTGACAATGTCGCAATGCGTGTTCTGGAGGACTGAACTCCCGCTGTTTGAACAACTAAGAGAATAAATTGTTTGTTTTGGTAGCTTATTAGTACCATCACTTTCAAAGGCAGCGGCGCACGCTGCGATGGCAGCCAGTGTACACACTCTATATGTTGCGTCCAAGGCAACAAAAGATTTTAAAAAAGCAAGAAATAAAAAATAAAACCGCCGCGGTTTTGGGAATTTTTGAGTTTGGAGAAAACGACTTGGAACAGACAAAAATATTATCCGCATATGGGCCTCAGGGCCCTTTCTTTCCGCGTCGTTTTGTTGCGTGTTACTCTATTGAACCACCACTTTGTTAGGCAGACAATAGGGCGCGTGACATAAGAAAATGTAATTACTCGTTTTGTGTCGTTCGCTTTTTTTTTTTCGGAAAGTTGTGTATATGAAATAATATACGTTGACGAGACGAACTCTTCCCGCAAGCTTTGTCACTTGTTTCGGCCGTATTATGAACGGGACAATATGATACGACCGCCCGTTTTCTCCGTCCGCCTCGTACTCATTCGCGCAAATAATAATAATAATAATAATAATAATAATAGTAATAATAATAATAATAATAATAACAGAGCGCTTTTTTTTGTTTCTTTTGAGTGACCCTTTTTTCGGGGGTATTTTTGTCTCGTTTTGATCCCATCTGATGGGTGTTTGCAGTCACTTTTACTGTGCGTCGCGATCAGCGCCGTAATTGACCCTTTTCGAAACCCCCATCGAGCAACACTGGCGGCCTCCATTTCCTTCCCGCGTTGCTCCGGCCCAAAGTCTCAACCCTGTCTTCCAGGGGCCAGTGGGTCCGGTTTGACCAAAGAAAAAATTGGCGACTCCTTCGCCGGGGGGAAGAGGCGGGGGTGATGTTTTTAGTTGTTGTTGTTGTTGTTTTTTTTGCCCGATCCCTAAAGGTCATTTTGGGTGATATCCCACACTGCCTGATGATAGTTAGGGGGAGAAAATTGGCTTAGAATGGCGGGAGGAATCAAATGCTTGTCTTTCTTAGACTTAGGCTAGGTGGCGCAAGTTACCGCCCGTTACAAAGGGTTTAGCCCAGTAACATCCAACATCCATCCATCCATCCTTGGGGCACGAAGCGTGGGATTGGACCCGAGTCCTCGCCGAACGCCGACGCAGTCCTCGTGTCCAATACATGCTCAGAGTACATGCTACTAGATGTACGCGGTTTTGAAAAGGACAACTATCTCTTCTAACTTCAACATGGACTAATCTTGAACGGAGAGGAAATAGCTGGCTCACGTAGGAACAAATTGAAATAAAAAAGAAAGTTATTAGCACTTTCGACCAAACAGCAAACGTTCTGTAAAATAGTTTGTTGTTGGGCGAGTTGGTGAACGTTTGGATACATGGTTTTGCGTAAAAAGGACGGACACAAGAGAGAGAAACGAACATGGGCTCGTGTTCGTTTCTCTTTCTTGTGTCCGTCCTTTTTGCGCAAAACCATGTATCCAAACAAACGTTCCTTTACGAACCGACTTGTTCGTCTCATTTTCATTGACCTTGGAATTTCGAAGGCTTCTTGTACGGTGTGAAATTATCCCACCAGCGGCAGATGTCTAATATTGATAAGCCTATACCTCGGCTTGTAATAGTCGGCTCGATTAGATTGAGGAAAGAAATGCTGCGAAATCGTACCTGATTACTTTTTCAGCATATGCGTATTACGCCGGTTTCAAAACGATTTTGTTTTAGGGGCGAAGCTCCTTAGGGGCTAGCCATGTCCTGTCCGTCCGGCGTCCGATGCTCGTGCTCCTGCTCGTGAGCTCACGTGCTCACGTGGTCACGTACTCGTGTTGGGCAAAAAAAAAATGATTGATGAAAAAAAAACGATGAAATGTTTGCGCAGTCGTCAGGATTCGACCCTGTGCGGGGGAGACCCCAATGGATTTCTAGTCCATCGCCTTAACCACTCGGCCACGACTGTTTTTTTGTTTTTTTTCTTTAATGCATGGAAACTTTTTACAAGTGACATAACATGTTGATACTTATGGGTATATACACTTACGAAACATTCACTTTCACACCGTATTTACATACCAACGTCGCACACGCACCTTATATTTGGCATCTTGTACATGTGGCCAGTAGGTGTGATAAATTGAAACACAGAAATCTCGACAAGTGTAATGCAATGGTTACAAAAGAATATATCGTCAATAGAGTTTTTCAGAAATCTGGGAGACCAAGACATGCATCGAACAAGGCAAACCACTCTGGTTGACTGAGAGGTGAAGCGCATACGCTCCTCACTTGCGCTACCTGTTCCAGAAAAAGCGATTTCGTTGTACGGTGTTTCTCTGCATGTCTATCGATCATTCGACATTTCCATAAGCTATGTAGTCCCAACAGAGCGAACATGTCGTACGGGACGGTTTCGTTCTCAGCGAACGGGAGGAAGAAGAGACTGTAGTCATTAAGAATTAGATCTTTTTTTAGCGTGCGTTGCAGAACGCCCCAAAATAAAAATGCGTCGTTGCAATAAATAAAACAGTGCTCTATGGTTTCTGCCTTGTTACAGAGTCTGCAATTAACAGTCCACGGTACAAATATTCCTTTTTCCTGGAGGTTGGTTTTTACTGGTAAGGTTGATGTATGCAATTTGAAGAAGAACGTTTTGGTTGCGGGTGGCACGGCCGTGTTTTTTTTACTTTTTTGAAAACATCATTGATGGGTTCTAGCGTGAAACGGGTATACGGTAAAGTGGTATAGAAAACAAGCTTTCTGTAATATTCCTCGACAGTGTCTTCCTTGACACGCTAAACAAATATTCCAATGAAAACCGTGTTTTTAGAAAATTGAAGGTATCGACAACTTCCTTTAAAAATCCCCAGGGCCTATTTTTCGACGTTTCGCCCGTTGCAACAACAAGATAGCTTAAACTCTCAGCGAGGCGTGATTGGAGTATGACTCTAAGGAACTTGTGATTTGCATTTTTAAAGAAAAATAATCTTGACACTAACTGGCGGACAAAAATGTGACATAGTCCTAAACCTCCAGATTCGAGAGGGAGGAAAAGGTTGTCCCATTTTACACGTTCCCACGTTGAGCACTATATCAAAGTGGCAAATACTCTATGGAATTTTTGGATGTCTGTTCGAGCGCAATAGAGCACTTGAAGGACGTACATAAGCTTTGAAGCAAGGAATATATTACAGACACTTGCTCTTGTAAAAATGGAAATGTCTCTACCTTTCCACGCATCAGCCTTCCTTTTCAGTGTGGTCACAAGGGAGGACCAGTACGTTGAGCTGCTACGAATTTGTGAGAGCGGTACTCCAAGATATGTTATCGGCCCCTGGTTCCACGCTATCCCCGCAAAAGAACGTGGTTTTGTAGCCCAGGAACCGTACCAGAAGCCGTTGCATTTGGATGGATTCACTGAAGCCCCTGTGATTGCGCAGTAACGCGCTGTTTGATCAAGCGCTTTCTCGACACTCTTCTTGTCAGCGCAAACAAAAAAAAAAAAAAACCGACATCATCTGCGTAAGCGAGGACTTTTACCTCAACATTTGCTACAGAGTACCCACGAATACATTCTGTTTTCAGGATGCTAAGACATAAGGGCTCTAAATACAATGCAAAAAGGAGGGGAGAGAGAGGGCAGCCCTGCCTTACGGAAGATTTGATCTTAATTTCATCGGAAAGTGTGTTATTGATTTTCAGTCGTGCCGAACTATGCATGTAGCAATGTCGGATTCCTTCCAAAAGTGTCTCTCCCACGTTTACGTGCTCAAGAAGGGCAAATAAAAATGATGACTCACACGGTCAAAGGCTTTTGTAAGGTCTATTTGTACAAGTGCAACCTGGTCATTGTTTTCTGACACAGACTCTATAGGACGGAACGGGCAACATGTACGTTCGTTTGAATGGCTCTGCCGCGTATCCCACAAGTTTGGTGCTCACCTACCAGTTTTTCTATTACACACTGAAGTCTTTCATTGAGCACTTCATCGTAAATTTTATAATCTACGTTGCGGAGTGATATTGGTCTGTAGTTTTCCATCTTTTTAAGCTTTTCAGGACCTTTGTTTTTGGCAGCAATACCGCGTGTCCACGGTAAAATGAAGGGGGAAGAGTTTTCTGTATGTAGGATTCTTCAAATACAGCGAGTAAAACAAGAGATATAATGTCTTGGAACTTTTTGTAAAATTCACCGCTTAGTCCATCTGGTCCTGGTGTTTTCCCATTTGGGAAAGATTTAATGGCGGCCTTAATTTCGTTTAATGTTATGGGGCCTTCAATTAGATTGCGATCTTCCTCGTCAAGTTTTGGCATCTGCGCTAGTAGCTGTTCTATTTCAGTTTTCTCTTTTGTGGGTATTACTGTTCCAAACATATTTGTGTAGAAGTGGTGAAAAGATTTAACTATTTCAGTGGCGTCGGTGAGTGTCAATCCATCTTTGTTGATTTCTACTATTTACTTTGACAGTGCGTTACGCCTTTCGTCATCCAGAGATATTTTTGTAGGTTGTTCGCCGAGGAGACAGCGTTCCTTCCGCGAGCGGATTAATGCTCCGCGGTACCTTTCGGTTTCATATCTTTGAAGCTGGGCTCGTACTATGTTAAGATCGTCGCTGTACGCGCCTGGATTTAAGCATTCAAGTTCGTACAGGGTTACTACATTTTTAAAAAGGTCACGCTGCTGTTGTTTGTTCATATATGATGCAATTGTAGAGCGTTCGATTGCGCTGTTTTTTACTTCTTGCTTGAAACTATCCCATTTTGCAAAGATGTGCATGTCAATGATTTGCAATGTATTCGACAAGAGTAAGGAGATGTTAGTTGAAAATTGCTCATCCCTTAGAAGCCTCAGGTTGAGCTTCCAGTGTTCCCACTGCTGATGAACACCTCGGAGTCTGCGCGGCCCAAAGCAGATCTGATACCAGGCAATGATCAGAAAAGAAAACTGGTTTAACTTGATACTTATTCATTGAGTCGATTATATCACCTGAGACATATATTCTGTCTAATCGTGCGTGAGACCTTCCTTGGAAATGGGTGTAGCGTATCGATTCACCTTTTTTATAAGCAACATCAACAAGGTTATGGTCTTGAAGCGTGCTCCGTAGAGCAGCGGCACTTCCGTCATACCTAGTTTGTGACACTGATCGGTCGTCTACACTGCAAACACAGTTAAAATCTCCCATTGCAACTATTGTTCTATTTGTGCTTGAAAAGCGGCGAAATAAGTTCAAAAAATTATGTTCTTTCTCTAGGCGCATTTGGAGCATACAGGCAAATAAAGCGCCAATCTATCTGCCTAAAACAAATGTCGCAGGAAATGAGACGCCCTTCCAGGTCATTAAGAATGGAAACTGATGATAGCTCAAGCTATTTACGAAAAAAAAAAGAAAACATCCGGCAGAGACTCCTTTGGCTTGGCTAACGCAGATTTCGTAATCTTTAAGAAAAGGTTCTAATGCTTCCGCGATGCCTTCATCTGTAGATAATTTTGTCTCCTGTACTGCCGCAACGTCAACTTTCTCTTTTTCAAAACGACGCAACCGCTGAAATTGTTTCCTTCTAGACCCTAAACCTCTAACGTTTAGCGTTAGAATATGTAATGGAAGGGCGGGATACATCAGGACATTTTAGTGGCTGTTCTCGGTACCCTTGAGGTTCTCCAGTAGCTTGGAGTACGGCTTGTGCCGCACCCCTGCCGGCTGGCGGTCTTTCTTGGACCTCTTCGAAGGGAGCTCGTCGGAAGAGGAACTTTTGGTCGGGCGGGGCATTGAAGTTCCTTCTGGTTCATCAGATGGTCTCGACGTCTCAGAGGCCGGTGTGATGATTGTGGGTTCCGCGTCCACCTCGTCATGCTCTTCGTCACACCCTGTAACCACTTCGTCGACAACCGTTGACTCTGATGATGAGGATGACGCGCCAGTCCTCGTCAAGCGATGGTGGCTCCAAGAGGCCTCCAGGGTCATCCTTACATTCGTTGATGGCAGGTGCTGCTCTTGGGTGCTCTTGTTCCACGAACTTTTCGATCGTTGATGCCAGTGGTGTGTGCCCCGAGGCGTCAAGGACCTCCGTGACATCCATAAGCAGCTCGCTTTGTTCTTCGGCCTCTTGAGTTCTCGGTCCAAGGAGCTTACTTGCGTACGTTGTGACACACGTATCAGTCGTGTGCCCGTACCTCCCACATTTAAAGCAGCGGGGGGTCTTGCACTGGAGGCGTACATGCCCCAAGTCCTGGCACGAGTAGGAGGCACTGGCATCCAAAACTCTTCAAGAGATGTGGCACCTTCTCAATCGTGATGTCGTCATGAAGTGTGATGCTCACTTCTCTGTTTAAAGTGTCCAAATGTTCCATGCCGGGGCATCTCCATTTCTCCCGGCTCATGCTCCGCACGGTTCCGTAGGCCTGCAAGGCCTACGGAACACCTGTTTGAATATTTTTATTATATATGTCCGTGTGTGAGTGCGTGCGTGTGTTTGTGTGCGTGTGTGCGTGCGTGCGTGTGTTTGTGTGCGTGTGTGAGTGCGTGCGTGTGTTTGTGTGCGTGTGTGCGTGCATACGTGTGTTTTTGTGGGCGTGTGTGTGTGTGTGTGTGTGTGAAAGAGAGATGTATCATCATCCTCACCATGTCTTTCATCATCATCACATTCATTTTATTATGCTCTCTCATCAATGCATCTTCCCTTGCCCTCTTCCTTTTCCCTCTTCCTCTAACCCCAGTGCAGAGTAGCCGGCTAGGACAGGCGTCCAGGGCTTTATGTCATCAACACCAATCAATTAGCCGCGCGGTTGCCAGCCAGCAGGTGCACAGGCTGGCATTTCCCAGCATTCTCGAGGACTTTCCGGACATGTGTCCAGCCTCACGCCATTTTTTTTAAGAGACGCGCTTTGGGTTGGACATATCTGGAATTCAGTTGATCGCCCGACAGGGAAACCGCTTACTACGGTATAGCGCGCCAGGTGTTCATTAAAACGCTCGTGTTGAGGCAGCTGCGAGGCATCAGCTGGCGATGAGTTAAAATTCCTGTTACATATTTCGATACAGAGGTGGACGTTGGTCATCAGTTTGTTTTGCATTTCATCCCGTGCATAGCGAGATGTGGCGCGATAAAGAAGGGGGTGTGGCCTTTGGGTGACGATTGTGAAGAATCTAGTATATAGTATTTCAGCATTAATTATTCGGAAACAAAAGTATAGGCAAGGTCACATTGGGCTCGACCGGCAGCGTCTGGCAATCAGCCAAATGAGCAAAGAGCAAGACCCGTAATATAATAAAACGGTGCAACAACAAAACAAAAAAAGAGGGAGGGGAAAAAAAAAAAAGAAAATAACTATGACCAGGAAAACCGCGTAACTAACTAATATTCCTGAGGATCTTCTCGAGACCATGCTTGATCCTCGCCTTTCGTACGCTGGAGGGTAGTTATGTCTAAAAACGCTGGTATGTGGTAATTTCGAGACCTTTCTGCTCTACGAGGGCGAAGAAGGCAGCAGGTTGTAGCGTTCCTTTCCGAACGTCAGTCTGTCCACTTTGATCACCATGTTGTTGCATCATCTGAGTGCATCTGCGGCATTTTAATGGCAGTCCTCTGTTATCTGCATCTTTAACTTCTTCCGACGAACTTTAAGATATATGCAAGTAGCGAAACAGCTAACACTAAGCCCCGCATGAGCGTTCTATGCGGAGCGCAAGTTCGTCTGCTTCTTTTGACGTCAGAACGGCGCCGAGCTCTGATTGGCTCTGATTGAAGGATAGTGGGTAGACCTCAAGGCTGCTTGCTTTAAGGTTTACCCACTATCTTTCAATCAGAACCAATCAGAGATCGGCGTCTTTCTAACGTCACTACAACCCCTGCAAAAGAAGTAGACAAACGTGCGCTTCGTGTAGAGACGTTAGCACAATGCGGCTTAGAAATGCGCTCGCATTAGCGTTAATTTCGTGGGCACGCGTCCAGTTCTTCAGTTGGCACGCTCTCTTGGCCCACAAGCACGTGTCTAACTTTTCCTCAAAAAGCCATAGACTGATACTGGAGCCGCTAGTAGGTGTACTGAATTTCGGAAAGGGTCTATGGTCCGTTGCAAGGCGTATACAACTACAGGGAGGAGCTTCTGTCGTCCCGCCACCAGCGTAAGCTTCCACCTTCGACATCGTTTCCGCGTCACCTAAAAGAAAAAAAAAAGTTTTGCGCATTGTTTATCCGCTGCTCGAAATAGTTCTTACGAGATTTGGTTGTCGGAGGAATAAGCGATGCTTCTCAGTCTTTGAAACGTGCAGCACGCGTTGATGACATAAATACACTCTAAAATGCACCTAGTACACATATCTTAACTCTATTCACAAAGAGGAAAATTAGAATATTGCAATTGTCTTCTTTTTTTTTTTTTTTGTCAGGATTTTGATGCAAAAAAAAAAAAATCTTTTTACATCAAGAGATCGGGTTACCGCTTGCTCGTGTAACGCTCGTTAATTGACTTAACGCCGGCAGAACTGATTGACACGGGACATTTACATCATCCCGCTGATTTTTCCATCCATCACTTCCGTCGCTGTGCGACCAAGCCGTATACATTGCTCAACTGTATAAACGGCGCCGACGTCTTTCGCCGAAGCGCCACTTGTATAAGTTGCGTGCTTCGGCGCGGGTTAGCGCTTACCAAATCCGACGTCCGCTCGCGCACTTATTCTTAGTTATGGGCGAAGAATAAACGAAACCGTTTCGCCTCGCAGACAGTTGACACACGCAGGAAACCAGAAGCGAAAAGAAATATCGCTTTTCGTTTGTAACTTTGCCGCACATCGACGACGATACATTGCGATGGCGAGCGTGGCCCTTTCGAAAGTGCGTATATACTCTTGCTTTGTTTTTTTAGCTTTCTTTTTTTTTTCTTTGTGTGGGTGTGCGTGTTTTGGTACACCGTGTTTCCTATTATCTCTGTGTGATTTCGGCGTCCTTGAAGATTCACGCTGTTTCACTCACAACCAGTTTATTGAGAAACGCTCTTTTCCTGTCGTATAAGATCCTCAGACTTGGCGTCGGAGATGATATATTTAATTCACTCGTTTTATTGGCTCCCGACAAAGGCAGCGATAATTGCTTCGGGAGCTTGATGCGAAAGCGAGATATAAAAGAGTGCGATTAGTTCGCACGGCGCACGTAGATTATATCAGCGCAGACTCTGAATCCGTCGTCTTCCTTCGGTACCAGGAAATATTGCGTTTCAGTGACTTTTCAGTGGAAGCCACTCTTAGTAGATGGCTCCTGATTTTAATACCGAAGGTTTCTTAAGGCCTGAATTTTACGCAAAGAGCGTTACGCTCGAGCATATAACGAAACATTGTTACAAGCAAGCCAAGTCAGCATGCTAATGTGAGACAAAAATACACCGTGTCTCTCTCTCCCCCCCCCCCCCCCCCCAAAAAAAAAAAAAGGATTGAAGAGTTATTTTTGGCGTATTTTTGATCTGTGAATTTGAGTATGCATTTGACCCGAAGGTATCAATAGACGCGAGAAAAAACCGAAAAACTAACCACTGCGTGTGACGTCACACACGACTGCCTTGGGTGTGCCGCTTGTGAGGGAACGGTTGCAACACTCTTTCCTGCTCAGATAAGGCTTGCAGAAAGCGCGGAGATGTTAAAATATCCGTAAAATACGCCACTATCATATCCTCCCCTTAAACGCGCCGGGAAGGACAGGCTTTATAGCGCGAGTTTGAAAATGCCGTTGTGGCTACTTGGCGCATCAATCTGCAATATAATAGAGATATTCGTGATCCTTCTAGACCAAATGGGAACGATTTAATTGATTTTTTTTTTACTTTTTTATACACACAAAATCTTAAGTTTTCTTTGAACTGGTACGTATCGCCAAACGATTCGTGTCTGCCCAAACGAGGGTATAGCGGTCAGATCCAAATGCCAAAGTTTCAGAACTGCTATCTTAATAAAAAGATAAATGAGGTTCTTAAGATATATATATATATATATATATATATATATATATATATATATATATATATATATATCGTTGAGAACACGGGGCTCGTTCACGCTAGCTGGCGTCATTCAGCTCCACGTGATTGTGTGTTTCGTCAGTCGCCTCTTTTCTCATTAGAGTCTTCAAAAAATACCTCATAATTTTCTAATAAAATAGCGGTTAATTCTAAAGCTTTGGCATCTGGTTCGTCACAAGTCGACGAAAATGGGTGGATAGTCTGCAGCTATCATAACTGAGTCTTTCTAATTGCAGTTTGTTTTCGTTTTAGTAGATGGTATAATTGGTCATTGTGTTCCGTGTTCATTGACGTCCACAGCAGACGCGATGGCATGCCGACGCTGTGTATACGCTGAGAAGTAGAAAATATTTTCCTAATTAGGCTAGAAAAAAGACGAAAGAAAAAGACGTTTGTCGTTCATTGTTTGTATTCCTGCGTATATGATCTTCTCGCTGACGTCACTGGCGCGCATGCGCGCTTCCCGTTTCCCGGCCAATCAACGTCACGCGCCATTGCCGCTCCTCTTTATTCGGTAATTATACGCGGAAAGTGCAAACAATGAAGCCTCGCTACATACCTCGAGCATGCCCTCGTGAACCTGATCTCCTCGTAGATCTCTGCTAATTACCCCCCCCCCCCCCTTTCCCGGGTCGTTTCCGTTCACCCCCTAAGCTGACAGTGGAGTAGAAGCTACACGCTCCTTGGACTGACCATAGTCACTCGTCCACCTCTCGACACCTGATAACTCTCCCGCCCACGCCCATGTAACTTGTGTCGTTTGTACAATTGGACGGCGCGAAGTTGGTCCTAAAGTCACTGTGTCCTTCATACCCGATAGACGTCTTGTGTCTCTGCTGTTGATGAAAAAAATGTAGCCGTTTCAGTACGACTGCCAGCCTCATGTTCATCCAGAATGAAACGGAACGGGCGTGTCTGTCGTGTTTTGCGTTATGTTTAAGCAGCAGGGAGTTAGTCGCGTTGACAGTGCAGTATACCGCTGCCATCCCCGGGGTCTTTGTAACGTGCATCGCGCAGTAGCGATGCGCGACCGCTCCGCGGTATACGACGCTCATCCATGTGTCGAAACGGTCAGAAGTGGGGAATCGAGCCCAGGGTCTGCCCTGGGCTCAAACCCGGAGCGAGCTTTCACTCCGCGTGTTCCGAGCTGCTGTGCGCTAGCAAACACACCCGACACCTCCCGCGCCCGAGCGTGGAGAACGGAGTCAGGTGACGACAGGAAGGCTGTCGAAATTGGTATACGGCGGGCGTCGTGTTAGCTTCCACCGTACTGTCAGCCTTCGGATGAAGTGTAGGTTCTCGGTTTCGGTGCGGCCTTTGCGTAACTTCTTCGCGATTGTATTTTTGACGCCCCTTTGTTCGCGGCGGCATGGTCGGTGTCGGCGTGCGTGCGCCGCTGGTTCTCGTGTCCACACAAAGGATGTTTTTTGTCGCCGCTGATGCTATCGGCGCGATTAGAGTGGAAATGCGCTCGCGGTTTTTAATGCGATCGTTTAAATTCGAAAGTCAAAAGGAAACATTCTGGGCATTGCATAACTCCGAATGCGTTTTGAGAGATCTGATTGGCCAGCTCCCTACGAACAACCTTTCTTTGTTTTGTTTGAGCGTGTTGGATCTCGGCGCGCTTATTTAGAAGCTTATCTTCGCTTGACCGTATAATATGCGCACAAACGCTGCTCTTTATTTTTTCTTTTTTAAGGAAGAGCAGTTGTTCGTGTTTAGAACCTAATCCTTACAGCCTCGAGACTTGTTCGCACGTTCGTGTCCGTTGCGTTCGCAGCAACCCAAACGACAGCGACGACGAACTCATCGGGACAAGTATTCGCCGTAGAACTCGCGGCAAGCGATGCAAGAAGCATACCTCGCGAAGCAATCGTGAATCGTGTTCGTTCCAGCGTTCCGTTCGTTTCTGTCGTTTTGGTTCTTTTGGACGCAACCGTCGCAAATGTGCCAACCATGCTTTAACGCAGCTGCACCTTTGCACACGAGGCTCGTTTTCGTCTGAGTGTGACAATGTCTGATTTCGGGCGCGCTTAGCGTTTCTACTGTGCTAGAAATACGCGTTGCCTTTTTACATTCATTTCAACTCGCTCTATTGTCGAAAACAAGAACTACGCAAAGTATTGGTTCTGAGAGAGTTGGCTGCGTTCGGCGCGACCGAAACGACAGCGACGACAAACGGCACTGGGACAAATGTTCCTCGCACGGAACAGGGGCAAACAACGCGAGAGGTAACTTTGTACATCGACCACGATTTACCGTACTCCCAGTGTTCCAGCCACTCCTGTTGTTTTGGCAGCTGGGAACGCGACCGACGCAAATGCGCGAACCGGACTTAACTCACAATCACAAGCACGTATAACGGCAGGTTCACACATTTGTGTTGTTGGTTGCGTCCAGAGACACCATGGTCCAGAGCACGACCGGCTTCATAGGGGCGACCTGCTCACTCCGCGTGTCCCTATGGGAGCGCGCGGGCCAAGAAATATCACGTAAACGGCTTGGAGGGACCGAGTGTTCCGCTTGGCGCCGCCCTAGCTCAACACTAAAAGCGCGGCGGCCGCTATGGAAGGCAATGGGACCGTGTTGAAACAAGGTTGGTTTCGGATAATTTCTGTCACATGTATTAGGCAGGCGCCAATGCTAGCATATAGTGTGTTTAGAATAGGGTAAAATGAGTCACTATATTATAGTTTTCTCGAGCAGAATAGTTAGTATTGTGAGCTAAGCATCTATAGTGTGCATGTAGGGGTGTACAGGATGGTGCATCCAGTCCGCCTGCTGGAGCCCACTCCCGTGATCGGAATAAAATATCGAGTTAGATGCTCCACAGGTGGGCCGTGACGCTCTTGGTGAATGTTCGAAGTGAGACACTGTCGATTGGTGGTGAACTGGTGACTGGCGGGGGGACCTCCGAAGTTGCACTGCACGGGGTGCGAAGGAGTTCTAGTGACGAAGCGTACGGGTTAAAAGGGGCTGCAGTCCACCAGTGCGAGTACGCCGCAGGGAGGAGGCAAAAAGAAGCGAGGAGTCCGGTAGCAGAAAAGTGGCTAGGAGCCGCGTGGTCGCTACTTAAGGACGATGTTAAAGCGGGTCCCTGCCGGCTGGACGGAGGAGGGGCAGTGCTCGATAGGATGGTGTTCGGGAGCCAAGTTGGAGCCATAATAATTTAGGAAGCGCGACGTTGCACCGACCCGAGGGAGGCAACAAGTTGTCTGGTTGCCGAATCCCACACCGAGCAGCAAAACTCCAGGATGGGCAACAGCAGTGCTGTGAACAGCAATCTGAGCACATCGCGACTGGCTCTTCTTGTGGACCGAATGACGAAGTCAAGGAGTCACCTTTCCCCGGACACGACGTTTTGGACGTAGCGATGGAAATCTAAATGCTGGTCGATGATGACACCTAGGAGGTGGATATGCGCTGTACTTGGGATCTCCACTCGGTTCAGGAAAGGTGTTGGAGGGGTCGAAGGTTGGCGCGAGGCAGTGATGTGCATGGTAGCGCATTTGGTTTAAGTTTAGGGGAAGTTTGTTATCTTTTGACCAAAGAAGAATGCGATCTAGATCAGCTTGTAGCTCTTTACCGACCGTACAATCGCAATAACGACGAGAAAAGTCTTTAAAATACAGCCGATTATCGTCAAAACGTCGCCGGTCGGGGAGCGGACACACATAGATACACACGCGAAAGCGTCTGCTAGCGTGGTAAGCTACGGCGCCAGTAGACGCGGTGGCGGTTCAGCGAACTAGAGAAAGTACTAAATAAGCAAAAGCAAATGCGGCGCGCTCGCGCTGCCTCGGGTGACCTGGTCGTAAACCAAAACGACTCAGCGACGATCGGCACACCGGGACAACTGCCACTCACGATTGCTTCACGAAATACGTTGGCGAACACTTCTCCCGGTGTCTTTGTCATTGTTGTCGTATTGGTCGCTGTGAACGCAAGCAACAGAGTTGTCTGAACCAGGCTTAATGGTGCGTTTCTACCTGCGAGGACCCGCGTCGGCGGTGAGTGGATTTTGGAGCCGGGTTGGCCGAAACCCGCTCTTTGCTGACGGAATATCTGGATCGGTCCACGCGACCCATATTCAGAATTTCATCGACAACGACGAGTCATCTTCGTCACCCGGCTCCAAAATCCGCTTTTCGCCGGCGCGGATCCGCCAGCGAATCAGCGAGTGTAAAACGTTCTATAACTGTGTTTAACGAGTAAATATTTAAAAAAAAGGTAGTCATCACGCAAGCTGCCGTATAGAAATAGCACTTAACAAGAATAATAAAGTCGACTCTACTGGCTATTCCAACCGACCGTTTGCGGGCCTGTGGACACAAATGAAAACGGTTTTACACTCCCTATCACAGCCGTTCCTCTGAGCCGCGGGGCGCGTTGTTAATATAGATAATACAAAAGACAGTCTGCAGAAAGTAGTGCATTTTAGGAAACCGTTTTTCGGCACATCCGATACGGTACAATGGGCCCTCCGGTAGGAACTGCGCATGCGCGAGTCTTCTGCGGTAGCGCATGCGCAGTGAGTACCGGAGGGCCCATCGTATACCGTATCGGATGTACGAAAACGGTTCCCTAAAACTCTCTAGTAGTCATGCAAAAACGGTCTGCACAGGTGCTCCAAGCACTTACATACCTGCGAAGAAAACATATGCTTTGAACATGCTTAAGGTGCATCCGCAAACAGAACATGTTATGATGCCTGCAGCAATAACCGTGTCTTTTGTCTTTAGAGCCGCAGTGGGACTGCGGCTTTATTTGGTGCTCCGATTGCCCTAATGATATTAAACGAACTGCTTAAAAAAAAAAAAAAAGAACACCAAGAGTTGATGTTTCGTGTTTTGGAGGGCCAGCAGAATCGAGGAGCTTGCGAATGTCTAGGTGTCTTGACAGATTTTACCCGAGTTATCTATAAAGAAATGCGCCAGTGGTCTCGGGTATACCTTCATCTCCGATTGCATTTTTTTTTCACGTTTATTGGGGTCAGTTGAGTCTTGAGAATAAATTATGTCCCCTTCCGTCGAATGCCTGATGATCTTGCGACCTTGTAAAACTAAAAAAGTTCCTCCACCCGCTAAAAAACAAAAAAAAGGTGTTTTGTTTTTTTTTTTGTTTTTTTGTTTTGGGGGGGGGGGGGGGGGGATTTGAGTTGTTTTCTGACGGCATATGGCATGTTCGGTGATTTGTTCTCAGCCAATATATTGTGATGTCTGCGGACAATGTAGTTGTTGCTGTTTGTCGCTGTTGTGGGTAGGCTCGAGCCTCAGTCACACTCAGGCACGTAGGCAGGGGGGGGGGGGGGGGGGGGGGAGGGGGGGGAGCCCATGGGGCCCGCTCCCCCCCCCCCCCGAAATCTTCTATTTTGCTGGGGCCTCCTCTCCCCCCTCCCCCTCATACAGCATTTTGTCATGGGCGCGACCCCCCCCCCCCCCCCCCCCCCCCGGATCAAAATCCTGGCTACGTGCATGGTCACACTGTTTATACTCCCTACAAAAGACACGATGTTTGTCTGTGCCTGCACGACGACAATTGTTTGCGGACACGCATAAAAAAGATGTTCGGATCATATTGGCTTCATTCATATGCATGCTCCGAACAGCCCTTCAGTTATTCTATGGCCAATAGGGCCGTCGTACGAAGAAGAAACGCGCCTCTGCAGACAGCTTCAGCAAACTGTATTTTGTATTATATATCTGTTCGTAGTTTGACCCCGGCTTGACACTGACAGTCGCCGGTGACAAGGACCGAAACGTTCCCGACGCGTGCGGCGTCGTGCCGTCTGCTTGACGGATATGACCGATGCACGGACCTTCTTCATTTGCCTTCCAGTGGCACTTCCCCCCCCCCCCCCCCCCCGCAGCCGGCTATTCGTGCCTGGCACATCATTACCGACGGGATGAGGGGGGGGGGGGCGATCACTTTGGCGGCGTCCCGCTGGGGGCGTCGGCGGCGAGTTATAAAATATACGCTACTCGCCCGACTAAATACCCCGGCGAGTCGGCAGAGAGGAACCAGCTCGGCCGCCAACGAGACGGCGGCGCTAGGCGTAACACGCAAAGTGTCAATGAAAAAAAAAAAGAAACAAAAAAAAAACGTATTGGGTTACCTTTTGGTGGCGAGGAAAGGAGGTCGAGCAGCAGATTATATTCCGCTCACCCCTAAGCTGACAGTGCGGGGAAAGCTACGCGCTCGACGAACCATTCGGTCGCGTCCCTTTCATTTTTCATCGCCTCACCCCGCCCTCTTGCGCGTGTGTGCCGGAGCGTGATCACGTGACCAAAGATAGGCGTGCGACTGGTCCGGTATGCACGTAACTTTCACCACACTGTCAGCATTATGAATGTTGCTCTTGAGAGGGTCCTCGCCGTTGATACCACGCTTGTACCGCTCGCGCATTTCTGATTTCGTGCACTTCGTGTTTCTTTTTTTTTTTTTTTTTGAGGTTTGACGATTGAAATGGCTTGAATTCGTTATCTGCTTTTTTGTGTGTTATCTACTTGTGCATAAGGCTACTTTAAATATCGTCTTCATTTCGCCTCAAGCGCACTAGTCTATTGGTTTATTTTTCTTACACGGTGTTTAGGCGCCCCTGAGTTTTCCCTATCAAAGGTTATCGACTTTAATTCATGTTTCTACGGAGACTGATCCGCGCTGCTTCGAAATTCTACCGTGTATATACATCGAGCAGATACACGCTTCGAAAGAATGCCGGCTCGCAGTGTTTCGAGGCCAGATTCCCGAAGAACTTCTTAGGCTAGGAGAAATTAACTAAAAAGTTCGTAAGTTACACACATCGTAAGAAGTGGACAAATCGGTATTAGCGAACGCTTCCTTAAGTGAGAGGAGGAAAGCGACGTTCTCCCGCGGTGTCCCGCAAGCTCCCGATCACCGCGAGAGAGAGAGAGAGAGAGAGAGAGAGAGAGAGAGCGGGCTGTTGCTAGGAAGACAGCGTCTTCGGCAACGCGAACAGCCAATCGGAGAGCTCGGCATGATCGGAGCACGTAAATTGTGGATCACAACAAACGTAGGCAGCATTTGCCCGCAGCGCTTGTTTTAGGGATCGTTTTCCTGTGGTCTAGTAATGTCGACACTACTAAGTGTCGCTTTAAGCGGGACCGAATACCTAGCTCTGCCGAGGACAGGATATTACTGCCTTGGTCGACTGCTCCGAACTCGATCGCTAAGAAGTCGACGCAACTATCATCGTTGCTAAAATGAGACGGCCCGCGCGGCTCTGCAAAGCGGCGCATATGGAAACAAAATGCAGCGGCGTTTTCTTGTGGCCTCGGGAGTGCAAGAAGGAGCCGACGTGCAGGTAGATGCGTTTGAACCTCAAGAGTGTCAGCAATAGCCAAGTAAATACCTGTTCACATTAGGTGAGGACTCTGCCCGACGCGTGGAGCGACCAGATAGAGTCCTGTCACGGGAGCATGCCCGCACCCAACAACCCGCGGCGAACTATAACGTCTCTCGCTAGCGAAACGACGCAACTCTAAAAAAAAAAAAAAAAAAAAAAAAAAAAACAGAAATAAAATATTTTGTTGCCATGGCACCAGACGAGAACGAGCTCTTTTGCTCAAAGATGTGCGACTGCGACGGCTGCACGAAAGATGCCATGGCAACAAGATATCTTTTTTATGTTTTTTCACAGTTGCGTCGTTTCGCCAGAGAGCGATGCTAGTTCGCCGCGGCCAGAGCCTCTGGCCGCGGGCTGTTGGGCGCGCGCAAGCGCTCGTGAGAGGACTCTATCTGGTCGCTTTGCGTCGGGCAGAGTCCTCACCTAAAGACCGTGGCCACCATAGACGATCGCAAGCGGGGAGCCTCGACAGATGTCCCACGCGCGCAACCACGAGCAGCGTGCTCGCGAACATGCATGTTTTGCCAAGCTTGCGATTGCACGGGCTCGCCCGCACGAGCAGAGACATGGCGACGGCGTCAACTATCTTGTGCTACCTTGTCAAGGCTAGCGTAGCTTTTTGCAGTGTTCCAACGATGTCAAAGCTAGATGCGCGAGCGCGTGCGAATGAGACGCCCGGAAGTCATGTGCTATCGCAGCAGTGCGGGGCTGCGGCACTGTGGAAGCTACGGTAACCTTGACAATGTAGCACGAAATAGCTGACGCCGAGTATTCGCGGTGAGAACCTCGCTGGGGGCGCTTCTGTTTTCTTTATTATAGGTAGCGCACGTGACACCCACGCGGTTATGTTGTAATTTTTATAACGCATAGACGCTTGGCAGTACGTGCTTGCACCAGCAGAGGAAGTTAAAGTATCCTCACTCCGGGTTGTGAAAACCTCAACCAGACGGCGATACCCAAGACAATTGCAAGCTTTGCGCCCCGACTGGTGCCCCATGGGCACCAGAACGCAAAGCGTGCGCGTGAATGTGGCCTTGACAGGTTTGCGATTTCGTGTGCTTGCACGCACGTGCAGAGACATGGCGGCGGCCAGATGCCCTGCTTGCAATCGTCCATAGGCATCGCAACTCGATGCTGACGTGACGAGCGGCAGAGGAATGTTGGGCCGGCAGAGGATAGTTGGTCCGGCGTCGCGTCGCTCGCAGAAACTGCTCTAATTTGACATGTGTCGGCGTACTGTCATGTCGAAATAAAAGGGACATGGTAAAAAAAAGACGTGTACGTACCCATGTTGCGAAGGCAATCCATGTGACGTTTATTTGAGCTCTATAGCACACACAATAACAATGCAAGAATCGGGGAGAGTGTTCCTTTTCGACGAGAGCGTTCGCCACCGCTGCCTCTGAATACAAGCGGACGACGAAAAGAAGAGACTGGCCATCTTAACCGAAAATAGAGGTCAGGGTTCGAACTATCCACATGGGAAGGGTCCACAAAGTTCGCGCGGGCATGTTCCATTCAGCAAGTCAGCCGATAGGCATGTGGTCTTGGTTAGGGACGTCGGGGCGACGGCGTCGGAGCGCCTTTGCTAGGTTACTCCAGTCTAGTGTATACTAACCCTTGGCGGTCGCTTGGTCGGTGGGATCAACTTGCCGCTGTAGCTTTTAATGGGTATTTGTGGTTCCAGCGCTCGTCTTCGCTTCGCTCAGTTTCGAGTACTTATTTGTTTTCTCTCGATGCTTGAAGACCTGAAGCGCGCAGAGAGCACGTAGAAATATAAATGTCCGTTGGTCGTTGTGACAACGTAAGCGAGCGTAAGAGGTGCGTAACGCAAGGCACCTCTAGAGCTGCAGTCGTATAGATTTCCATCGTAACCTGCGCAAAACGTACGATAATTTCGCTTCGTGAATACGGATTTTTGTTTTCTTAGGTTTTGTCGTAGACACATTTTTGGTCGTAAGATATCGTTTCGTGAATCTGTCCTCAGATTGCGATTTATCTGTCTGGTATTTTACGTCTTAATAAGGACCCGCGATCTCCGTCTTGTTGATGCCCATAAAACGGTCACCCCATTGGGGTTACACCTGCGACGTATCTATTCTACGGCTGCATATTTTCGATGGCATAATTGGATGCTATACTCTGTTTCATACTTAGCGTGCAACGCTGTCAAAGCTACTGGCGCGAGCGTGGGGCTTGATCTCGTTGATCATTTGCACGCGTTCTCGCGCAAACAAAAGCATAGATGAAGCCACGCGCTCGCACCAGTAGCCTTGACAGCGTTGCACGCTAAGTATGAAACAGAGTATAACTACAGGTGGTCTGCGTCTTCTGTTTCGGTGTACGTTTTTTGTGGCGTTGGTCGTTTAACTTTCAAGGCCGTTTCACATGGTGCGGTTTGTTCTTGCTTTTTTCTCCGAGGGAAGGCGCGTGCGGCGCTGCAGATGTATCGTTATCATCACTCCTCTCATCGTAGTTACTTTTGACGGGAGCTTAGCGTGTGCTCTGTTCACCAGTTACGAAGGGAATGTCCAACACGATTCAATCCAATCCAACGTCAGTAATGATGATGATGATGCCAGTGTGACGTCACATACGCAAATGTTTATGTCTTCGTGTGAAAAAAAAAAAATGTTTTATGTCAGAGGGTCTTTCGGATAACATATCTTGCGTTCTTGCCCGTATCTCAAACGTTTTCTGGACCTTAAAGATATCCATCTTCCTGCATCATGCGACGCTGCGTTGTCGGTGATGCTGTTTTTCAACCGGTGACATTATGAGAAAGCCATCCCTGCCAAATGGCTACGGCTCTCCCTAAACTCGCGTTAACATTCGCATGGCATTGGGTTAGCTTGGATAGGTCTTCGCCTCCTTCGCGGTTCATTGCGAGATGAAACGGAGGATAGAAGTGATCTGGGGGAGGCTAATCATAATGTAGAAAACACTGAGGGCGCGAGGACAGCGCACACAGGACAACATATCCATTTGAACGAGGATCCCCAGACAGCACAGCACACACATCAAGGGACCCCCGCAGGACACCACATACAACGTGGGCCTATGCAGGAAACAAAACAAACACAAACAAGAACCCACATGGGCGACACACACCCAACAAACCTTTCCGGAAATATGCGGTGCCCCCAGCGTCTGCTTTACGCGTTGTGACGTTCAGGCGTACGGCACGTGACATTATCCAAGAAGCAAAGACGAAGGTGACGTTGGTGTAACAGTTCGTGACTTCAAAACGCAGAGAAGGCGGAAGGAAAGCAAAACGGAGCATGTGATGACCTTCTTTTCCGTTCGCTTAATAATTTTGTGGGTTCCGAGCTCCTAGCGATGAGAAAGAATGAATTGTGCCGCTACCAGGATATACGAAGCGTTCGAGCCGGCACAAGTGCACATCAGAACACCCCACAATTCCCCTCGTTGCAAGGCCTCCTGGGGATTTTCCGGAAAGGTTCATAAGGACCCCAACAAGACAACACACACTCAACAAGGACGAACCAGCCATAACAAGAAGCTATATGGACAACTCACGTAGGACAGCACACACATGCATACAACAAAGACCCCCACGGGAAAACCCAAAAGACGACGCGAACATTACACGGAACTGCAACGGAAAACGCACGCAGGACATCGAACACATGAAGCAAGGACTCGTACGGGACAACCCTTACACAACAAGGCCGACAGAAACATGACACAAACACGAAAGGACAACCTGCACAGGACCGAAGACAGACAGAACAAGGACCCACACAGGACAGCGTACGCGCACGCAGAGACGACACAAACACACACTGACAACTTACAAAAAACAGCAGACACAAGCGTGATACAAAAACCCGCGATAGAAACAACCCATATATGGGGGGATTGGTGGCCGAGTATGTTAGCGCCGCGCCACAGCTCGAAGTATAACACTGGAGCGAAAGCTCGCGCGCTGCACAAGCCAGGTATCCCACGGGTTCAATCCCCATCCCTGCCCGTTTCAATTTACATGATCATCGTACCAGCGTGCGGTCGTGTATCACTACTGCTGCGTGATGCACGTTAAAAACCCCAGGTTAGGAGTTTGTACTGCACTGGCTAGATTACTCATCTATACAGCGTAAACCAGTGTCACCGCACCTCAGGGGCAGACCGATCTTAAGGGCTGTTTATACTCCGACGTTGACCGCAGTGAACGCAGCGTAGCGCAGAACGCGCGCCTTTCATTGGCCGGCAACCAGGAACTCGATATCTGCGACCAATCAGTATCTGCACGCGCTGCGCTACGCCACGCCCGTCGACGTTACGTTGGAGTATAAACGTACCTTTAGGCTGTATAAACACAAACGTCAAATGTAAGCTGTAGTTCTTTTTTTTTTACATGATTCATGAAAAACAAGAACGACACAGGCACAACAAGAGCCTACATGAACAGCTCACACAGGATAGCAGAGATATATACAATGGCCTGCACGCGAAAAAACCCGCAAAAAACAAGGACGACAAAAACATGACACGAACCGGACAAGGCACACAGGACAGCAGACACAGACAAGACACCGCACAGACCACAAGGGTGACACGGGCATTACAAGAACCTATAGTATATGGACAACCCACAGCACGTATTCAGGGGGGAGGCCCATGGTGCCCGGCCCCCCCCCCCCCCCCCCGAAATTTTCCATTTTGCTGGGACCTCCTCTCCCCCCTCCCCCTCATACAGCATTTTGTCATGGGCGGGCCCCCCCGAAACAAAATCCTGGCTACGTCACACAGGACATCGAACAGATAGCACAAGGACACGAACGGGGCAATCCCTACAACAAGGACGGCACAAAGGACAGCAGACACATATACAAGGATGCGACAACGCACGCACAAGACTCATGCATGTTGTCTCGTCGAGGATTCGATCATTTATGAACGCGGTATAATTTTGCCCCAAAATGGCCAACGGCGCATATCTGGCGTGCACGCCTCGCGAAACTCTGCGGGGGTAGAGCATTATGCGCCCCGCACGTCATTCGCGTGTCAGGGCAACGCTTTACTCAACGAGAGCTGATGTGTTGACTCTCGACGAGGAAAAGTACGCGATCCTCGGTCCCCCACTTGGGACTGTCACTCGATCAACAACACGCTGCATAAAAGCCTCTTCATCAAATAAGGCTCGAGACGGGAAACTCGCTAGCACTGTCTGCCTTGACGGAAGCTGTGTGTTCCAGGCGGCTGCCGTGTGCCCGTCTCAGATGGACGAATCATATTCATGAACGAAAGGGTTTGACGTGATAGACCGAGGCCTTTATTCATTTTTATTTATTTTTTTATTGCGCGAGTGATGGATCTTTCCGGCTGTCCGACACTCGACTGGCAGACGGACATGTTTTCAAGGGGATACTAGAATCAGTTGCTTCGAGGATGACGACGGCAAGGAAATCCCTGAGTCGTCCCGCCTTCCAGCGCGTGCTTTCTGGCTCGATAACACTTTGGCGTCTCGTAACTTTCGAGCGCGTGCGCGTAGCCAAAGCACAGTGAAAGGCAACGCCGAGCGCGTTGCGCTCGGCTTTGCCGAGACGGGGGTGCACTGAAGAGGTGCACTGCCGAGACGAGGGTGCGCGGGGACTCTTCAATACCCCCGCCGAGCTCTGGTTCGAATGATTAGCGTGTAGACCTAAGTTAGCTGCCTCTGTCTTTACACCCGTATAACGTGTTCGAACGCGGGAGCCAAACGCCGGATTTCTCTGCGTTCCGCGTTTAAACGCGTTCGACGAGTGCAGTGGAGACACAGGCAGCAAGCTTTATGTCAGCCCCTTAATCGAGGGGTCTCCAAACCCCGGCCCGCGTGCCTCATCCGGCCCGTGGAAGTCCTCCGACTGGCCCGCGGCTGCCCGCGGTCCTTTCAATGAAGCCCGGCGCGCGGCCCGTAATGAAACGGCGCTGCAACGCGCTCCAAATCCGCAAAAGAAGATACCAAAAACGAGAGAAACTGCATTGTAACGCGGGTCCTCTCGCCATAATATTAATTGAACATTGTTTTCAAATATCCGTCAATACTCTTAGTATCCTGCTTGATGTCTCTGTAACTATATATTACGATTTCTTGGCGTCCTCATGTATATGTGCTTAGCGTTCCTTGTCACAACTATTGCAGATTGTCAGCAATACTTGTATCGTTCTCATTAGTATTTTGCACTGGGCGAATGTGCCAGGTTTATATTGCGCTTTGATATATGCCTGCTGAATTTTCTTGGACACAATTTTTGTGTAAGGCCATAGTTAGCTAAATAATACATTTCAAAATTAAGTCTGGAAATACGTATTATCCCACCTTAGGGTGTTGTTTTTAATACTTACTCTAACAATAATGTTTGTGTTGAAATGCTTATTTAGGATTGTTTATTTATATTTTTTTTTCTCATTATTAATTACTCTTTTTTCCGGCCCCCGAGTCTGAAACAGATCCCTAATCCGGCCCTTAGCCAAGACGTTTGGAGACCCCTCGGCCTCTAAGCTCGTCAAACACAAAGTTGGGGCCGAAGTTGACGAATCGCACCGATTGGCCTATCACGACAATGACTTCGCGCTTTTTTTCGCCGACGTTCAATCGGCGCGCTCCGCGAACTTTCGGCTCCAACTTTGTGTTTGACAAGTTTAGGACCCCTTCCCTAATCATTCGAACTTATAGTTGCCGATTGGAGGACGCTAAATTTTAAGGGCTTTCTAGCGCTACAGATACTAACAAGATGAGAACGGCAAGGCGTCTCTTTCTGATGTTCAGCCTCCACCACGTGTTCTTTGCCTTCCGCCGTGCTTTGGCTGCACGTGCACGGTCGAAGCTCATGAGACACTGTAGTGTTTTCCAAGACGTACGAAGCTCGCTCGGGAGGCGGGACAACTGAAGGTCCTGCCCTAACCTTCTCATTTTGTGAGGCGATATAGTAGGTACGTATATTTATCTCTGTTTTTTTTTGTGTGTGTGAATTTGTTCCAATTTTACTTTTCGTCGCCTAACCATATTGCGACATAGGAACTGTGTAAGGAGCTCCATTTCCGAATTCCGAGGGAGAAATGACGTCACCATTCCTCTCATTACGAGCACACCCTTTTTGATTACGTGACAGAACTAAAATAACTCGTTCGCCCCGTCATTTTTTTTTTTTTCGCGTCCACTTCTTTTGAAAGAAAAAAAAAACATATGCACCTATATGGCCCGTATACTATACCATACTAAGAAAAATTCGAAAATTAAGTAGTATTACATCAGATGTCTCTTAAATTTTAAGCGGTTCAGAACAACCTACGTTACCTTATAGACGTATTATAAGCGTAAAGCACACAAAATATTGACGGCGCTCTGCGCCACATACACTTAGTTAAAATATCACTAATGAAGAATTTATTAGAGAGTGTGTAAATAAATCAATGCCATTTGAGTGCAATCGTACAGGGAGCGTATGGTGTCCAACCATGGCCAAACGTCAAATTCGCCTGTGCATTCTTCATTGAGAAAAATACATATTGGGTCGTATTGTTTCTTCTTATGGCATTATGGCACCTGGGTCGTATGCGTGCGCATGTTTTTTTTTTGTTTTCTTTCTTCAATATACTTTTCTTTTTTTACATACACAAACCGTTCCTTGCCTTTCAAGAGACATTCGGTCTCTTTGTTTCGGCAGGCCCTCCGTGCCTGTTGATGTCAAAATTCCTGGGACGATGAACTTCTACAGAAGTCACGAAGTTGGGGATCTGGCGAGGTCCTTCTGTTGCGCTATTCAACATTTCAGAGGGGATCGGTCGTCATTCGGGAGTATTAAAGAATTTCCAACAAACATCTCGCTCACCGGTCCTTTAGCTAACCACCTGGACAACTGGTCATCAGTTGTTGCATCATAAGAGTGCTGCGTTCACTGACCCAATTGAACGTGGAAACCGTCACGTGAAAAGTCTGCAACACGCGTTACTCATCTCTTACAATACCTCGGGTAAAGCCGCCTTGTTTTCGACGGGGGGGTCTCGAAAGAGATGTCATGACCGGAACCACGGTCTCACGCTTCACGCGCACGTGATGCTGCCGGTGGATTATTGTTCTCATCGGCGCGGTAGTTTGTGTTTGAGAGTGTTTTGCACTCATTATTCCGTTCTGATGACACCCAGCGTCTATCGAAGAACACCCTGGCTACCTGTTCTCGCCTTGAACGCAGCCCACCAAGTCGGAGGGCGCTTCGTCACGGTTCTGTACTCCGCTCATCCCCAAGCTGACACTGCGGTAACAGCTGTTCGTTGGACCAATCATGCGTCTATATTTCGCCACCTGATCATGCTCCCGCCCATACCAACGAACAAAGAGTAAAGTCACGTGATGAAAGGGAGGTGGTTGATTGGTCCGGCGATCGCGCTATAGCTTCAGCGTTACTGTCAGCGTAGGAGTGAATGGAGTTATAAGGTCGTGATTCGGAGTGTACTCCACCGCCGAGTTGCTCGTAAAAAGAGGAAGCTTTTTTTTTTGTTCTTTTCCTTTTCTTCTTTTTCTTTGGGTTATGCAAAGGGTCGTAAGAGAGGGGGAGGCGATCCATTGACGTTGGAGGGCTGTTTGTCTTTGGCCGTCGTTCACATTCCGCAAAGTGGCCGTCTGTCTGTCTGCCCTTTTCTTTGTGCGGGGAAGAGGATGGGGGAGGGGGGGGGGGGATTTGGATAAGCTGAGGTCATCGGATGACGCCGGAGGATCGGTGGCTGGGAGAACCTGGTGCGAAAGCTGGCGTGGTAGAACTCGGGGACCCTGGTTTCAACCCTTCCATCCCTGCCCCGTTTCGATCTGGATGGGCGTCTTACAGGCGTGCGGTCGTGTGTACATCGCTACCGCGTGATCCGCGTCAAGGACCCCCAGGCTAGCAGTGGTGTACTCTACTGGCTAAATTTCTCATCTACAGCGAAAACGCCAGAGGCTCGCTGGGGGCTGACTTCGCTTTCCGCTGTCTGAACATACACGCGACACGATTTATATAATAATCGCCTTTCGCGGAGCTCTCCTTTTTGTGTAGCGAGCTGTGGAAAGCGCATTTTGAACGTGCACAGTAGCTACCACGCATGCGTCCCACAGCCCAGCGACTCTGCGTTTTTTTTTGCCCAAGTGATAAGCGCTGGAAAGGTGCAAAGCACGTACTGAAATCTCCGAAAACGTTCCTAACTTGTATACTGTCTCTTTGTGGCAGCTTGGGTTTTTGTTCGCCTGTCTATTGGATGTTGCAACTTGTATCCGCTGCTTGCATCAGGTGTTTGTGCTCCTAATGAACGTAATGACGTGGCTGTGTCAAGGCACTTTGTTTGCCGCAATAACGCTTGCCGTTTCCAGTGCCAAGGATGTCAGGCGGGCTTTTTTTTTCCTGTTAAATGTTAAACACTTTATCAGTTAATAATATGCGGTCGTTCTGTTTTTTTCTTTTTTTTCTGCTTTCATTTTACTTCGTTTATGTAATCGTTCAAGTTCGATACACTACGACCGCTTCTGTGTACATCTGGCGTCGAATATCTTGTGTGACCTCGGGTTCTCTTTACAAATATGTGCGAGCGGATGATCATTAGTATAAGGAAAAAAAGAATTAGTCGTTAATTGTTCGGACAGCGGGAGTTTAATCTGCCAGAGTATGGCGACATTGCTGCTCACTGTAGATGATGAATTTAGCCAGTGCAGTGCGGCTGCTAGCTTGGGGACTTTAAAGTACATCACGCAGTAGTGACACTCAACCGCACACCGTTACGATGCTCATCCGGATAGAAACGAGAAGGGGTGGGGATTGAATCCTAGGATGTCTGGGTCTTGCAATGCGAACGAAAGGAAGAGACAAAAAAAAAGCAGTAACCATATGTTTTGTTTTTAATAAGGCTGAAGACAAAGTTAAGAGCAGGATGATAAAACAAAGAGGTTAACCAAGGCGGACTGCTCTGGTTGGCTACTTTAAGTTGGGGGAGGGAGGGAGTGGGGAGATGAGAAAGGAGGAAGGAAAGGGAGCAGAGGAGACGTGACTGACTAGCTAACACCCGCGTGTACTGTGCACACTGCGAGTGCAGAATCCTGCGCGTACATAATCGTGAGAGTGTCGGAGTATTACGAATAGCACAAAAACTATGAAACACTAAAAAGTATACTTCGTTTGCATGACACAAATGTTCACCCACGTAACGCGAGATGCGTGTACCAGCGCGAAGTTCTCTTAAGCACATAAGCGCTTAGCACAATCGCAAAACTAGCAGTCCTGCACATGAACACAAATAATGGATAATAAAGCCCTTTTTACAAGCAGAACTCCAGTTGAGTTTCTGATGGGAAACAAAGAAGAGCGTTTGCGACCTTCTATGTTTCCAGACCCCTAGTATCTTGGACGTCGTAAATGGTCGGTCGTTTAGACGAGAGTGTTCTTTAAGAGTTCCTTTTCTGTACCGTAAAAAGTACATTCATGTAGTAAATGGGATATAGCTTCTTCACAGTCTCACCCTGGGCAGTTCGGACTTTGCGTTTTCCCAATTCGGTGGAGGAATTTTTATGCGTAAGAAACAGGCGTCGTAGGTATGTGGAGATTCTTTGGAGTGCCTGTTTATATTCTGAAAACACTGGTCCTGTTTGAGCTGGCTTTGTAAATATAAATCAAAGAGCTTCTCGAAGTCTATACCATCTATTGAGGACGTCTTGTGACGAAGCTCGAAAAATCTCGTTGTGACGTAAGATAAAATCACAATGCTCGTGGTGCAGGATCCATCGGTATATATGTGTGTTTTTGATGCGTGATTACAGGCAATGGTCGATAAAGCGAGTTTCTTATGCAGAACTAATAGTGTAGTTGATTTGTTTTTTGCATCCTGGATTTTAAGTGCTACACCGTGGACAGGAAGCAACGCACCTCTGTTACTTCTGTTACTGCGCAGTTCTGTTACTTCGCTGCATTCGTTTGTCACTGCTTCTTCGAGCGTATGCCTGTTAATTCGTCCTAAATCGTGTTTTCTTTTTACATGATGAATTTATGGATGGTAGTGTACGTCGGTACGTGATCACTCCCATGAGTTTCAATGTGCTCAAACCATGTGGCTTCAGTGCGATGTTAGCGCTATCGTAACGAATATCAAGTCAAGGTAGCTACTGCTTTCCGTTTCGTAGAATTATGTCGACGATCCGTCATTGAGGGCGTGTTCTATGCTTCCCTCATATAGGGTGATGGGCATTAAAATCACCCGTAAGAATGGATGTCAATGACAGTGTATTTAGGATTGATTCCAAATACTGCTTGTCGAATACGGACTTTGGTGGTATATACACGTTTGCAAGAAAGGCTCCGGTGCGCTGCCATTGTGAGCTATGCCGGCGCCGCGTAACGTTTCCGCCATGTTGAGGTAGGCTGGGGGCACGTCACTGAGGTGAGTGAAGAACAAGATGGCGGCCTCTGCTGCATCGCCGATGGTCGACTTTAGCGCACGTTAACGGCGTACTTAATGTTTCGAAACGCAGGGGGAGGTATGCACACACAATCGTGTGTGCATACACACGATTGTGTGTGCATACCTAGCGAAAACTGAGTCAAATGTTTCCTACCGCGACAATCGAGTATCTTCTGGCAAGTTTGATTCGCAAATTACAAGGATGTAAAAGCTTTATAACCAGCAGTCTGAAATCGGAAAGTCGTGATCGCAAACTCTCGCATTAGGGTGGAGGCCTTCTTATAACGTTCGTCTATTGCGCTGACGTACGCAATCTGCGGTTGTGGCGATCACCAAAGCGAGTTATTAATGGGTTCATATAGTTAGCAGAGCCTCTACTTGTGGAAGGTTGTTTGCACCAGGGTATTTTTTTTTAAAGCCTTTAATGTAACAAATAGCGTAAGTACGAGTTGTCGTTGGTGCCGCGAACTATTCAACGACAGGGGTGTTTGTGGCGTGTCCGCGAGGAGCGCTTGAATATTTCAAGTATATGCGACGTGGGGCTTGTACGGGCCCATCATCGATCGCCCTGGATGTTCCTCCAAGGGAGGAAGACCTTATAATAACGTAATTCTTTTTTTTTTGTTTCGTGAGTATGTGTAGAGAATTCTGTGTAAGGTGTTTTTGTATAGTGCTTCGTGGGCGATTGCGCTGGTTGCGGTAGACGGCGAACAACGGTTGGATTTGTTGGCGGAGCATGGCGCCTTGGATGCCTTCCGTTGATGAGAGAGATCCTTTTTGTAGCAGTGGCGACCTTCTTTCGCGGACAGCCAGAATATGTAGGTGAGTGGGACGTTTCGGTTCTTTTTAGAACATACACTCCTTGTGAATATGTGGTCCCGCGAATACCTTCCAGCAATGTTCCCCTCTGCAGTTATTGGCAATATGGCCGTTGGCAGTTGAAGCGTCGTAAAGCCTGACCAAAGTATTCTAAAAGTAGGATGGCCTGTGAGTCAAAGGTTCCTAGCTTGGGTTCAGAAGCCATAGTGCCGAAGAATGCTGTTGAAGAATGAGGCATGGCTCGGTCCGTCCGGAAGGTGAGAACGACTGTCGTTAAAGGGCGTTTCTCCACAATCCCCGTCATCCTGACGTCAGTAGGCCACTTGGCGCTGAGCTGACACGACTCCAAAATCTTTTAAATACCCCGAGAGCTCGTCGTTAATTTATTCGAGTGGCACATTCCTTTTATAGTTTCCGGTAGCCTTTAAAATCTGATTCTGTGGTGCGAGCACTTACTTGAATTTCTCTGAAAGGGGTGATTGCGAGCGGCTTGTTTGCCGAATCAAGCGAAGCGACTTTTACGGAGAGATTGCCATCTTTGTTGATTTTGTGTGAGGCATTCTTTCCTTGCGCGATTGCGACGATTTTATTGACGAGCACATTTGGGTTTACACGATAAAAAAAACGCGTTCGTTGTGGGCCATGAAGGCAACAGGAATTCATGTTGCGCGTTTTTTTTCCCCTATACGTGACGACAGTATCTGTTGTGTCATCATCGGCCTCATTTATTATGTCCCTCAGTGAGCACAACGAGGTGTGCTTGTTGCCTTGACCGATCTTGGCAGCAGTGGTACAAATTCGCCCAGATAGGAAAGTCTCGTCCGATACTGAACCATTTATGTCGGGAGGAAACAATAGACTTATTTCAAAACTCGAAGCGCCTCATCGCGGCGTAATGCCGCCACGTTATGCATCGTGGGAATCAGTGGGAAGCAAAATCCATACGCGCTCCGCTCTTGGCACACAGGCTCCCAGAATGCAAAGCGCGCGGTGACGGATTCATGGAAGTGTCTACTGAGGAGGAAAGGGCGTCCGTGTCCCTGTTCACCACTGGAATTCGAGCGCTCGCTCACGCCGTTCATCTGAATGTCTATTCACACGATGCATCTTGTTGGCGAATCTTGTGTCGCGAAACCAGGTATATTGAAAGAGATGACCCGTGTGAACGCGACCGAAAAAGTGGCGCTCTTCCGAAAAAAGGTTGAGCGTGCTCCTCGCTTCTGGAGCAATCTTTTGCTGAAACCTCACCCAGGCCTTTCAATCACCTGAAGGAGAAACGCGGACGCTGCCAATGGCCGCTCGACTTCGCTATGACGTCTGACCTTCGAGGAGGAGCGAGCTTGTGGAGGAGTCTGATTTTTGGCCGGTTCTGTATCCGAGCCAAAGACGAAAAGAGAAATGCAAACATGGCGGCGAGCGACAAGCGGAGAAGCGGGGCTTATAAGGGCGTACGGGCGATATGTGTCAGCAGTACGGGTTGGTGGCGTGGTGCAGATTCATCAAAAGTCGTGACGGGTGCAAGCACCGCATATAAACATGATGACTGGGGATAACTTTCTTTGAGCGGTGCAAAAAATGGCCGAAATGCTTCGAGATCATTCGCCTGTTCTTTGACTTTCGCGGTCTTTTCCGGGTTTGGCAGGCCTAGCAAAACCCAGTGAGCCGAAGCTGACGAAGTTTATAAAGCAGACTGTCTGTTCACGCTGTGCGCTCGATATTCCCGATGCAGATGACCAGGTTTTGCGAAATTCTGGTGAGTCAATACTTCACAGTTTCTCACGTCAAACTCCACGCGTGAACAGGCCGATTTCGCGAAGTCTCGGTTTCGCTAAACCGTGGCGCGTTGAAAAGACGCATCGTGTGAATAAGCCTTTAGTGGGCAGTGTCGGCAACGTATGCTTTCTGCAACTCACTGAGTAGCTTTACTTCCCATTTGTGGACTTAGTAAAATTGACACTGCGCACAGAAAATGATGACTAAGTAGAATAGTCTGCATAAGACAAGTGCTGCGCTTGTCTGGCGCAGCGCTTGTCTTGTGTATACCCTTCTACTTCGTCTTTGTTTTTTCTTTTTTTTTTTTTTTTGCACTGTGTTGATTTTATTATTTACGCGTATGAGCCAACTTTCCCTCATCGCCACCCCAGTTCATTTGTGGACGGCGGACTGTCGCCGAGTAGGATTGATGATGGCAGACGGTTTTCGGTCTATATTAAAGCCGAATTAACTCATCTCAAATGTTTCGTCATACGGAAGGAGCGAAACGTCGAGCTGCCTACTCTGGATATGCTGAGGTCATCGCAGGTGTGGTCCAAACTAGAGCAAGCGAATGAGCAACGCTTCGAGTATCGGTACCGCATTTCCCGATTTTCTTGTGGGCGCCGCCATTTTGGTACTGAGTGCAGTGCGGGCGCAATAGACCATTTTTTTCTTCAAAATTTAGCGCCATCTGGTGGTTATATAAAAAAACAGTTTCACTTCCGACAAGCTAGTGGAGGTTATGAAACTCTATTTCATCGGGCACCGTCACGTTCGCACGTCAATGGCAGGTGAGAACTGATTCTTCGATCACCTCGATATTCTTTCTTGATTTGTTTCAATTTCGACGTTGTGAACATAAGAACTGACCGGTACAAAAAGGGCGACCCATGAGCCCCTCAATTAAATTTTCCCCACCAAAAGGCTTCCAGAGCCAGACTTGTCACGAGAGATTGATCATACCACACTCCGAAATAAACGCTCACGCCGCCGTTGCATCTCATTCGCGCGTCGCGTGGATAAAGGCTCACGTCTCACACGTATGCAGGCCCCATACATCATCCGCTCGGTAGCATCCTCAATTTCTTTCTTCATCAGCCTCAAGACGGCCGCCATTCGCTTGGCACATTTGTCATACAGTGAAATGGCCGTATAGTGATCAAAGTTGCCTGGCTGAATTTCGAAAAGGGTGAGCGGCCTGCAAATTCGTCTGGTCTTTGCGCACCTCGTGTGTTTGTCTACCCCCCAAACGCCCCACGATATACTTTTGTTTCCCCCTGACCTCAACCATTGACGGCGCGCGCTTGGATAGCTCGTCGTCTAAGCGCGTTCCCTACGCGCTCTCTGTGTCCTCGCTTCTCCCTCCGCTAAGCCCTCCGAAACGAAGAAGCCGCTACTGCGCCTGCGCGCCGATGGCCTTGACTGTAGAGTGCCGGGTACCGTAGCGGGTTGCAGAGGGCGTTGCGGGACGGCCAAAACGATCTACGAAAACTCCCTAATAGGGAGTTTTCGTAGACCGCGTTTTCCCCTCCGCTAAGCCTTCCGCAACGAAGAAGTTGCTACTGGACCTGCACGCCGATGGCTTTGGCTGTAGAGTTCCGGGTATTGTAGCGAGTTGCGGAGAGCGTTGCGCGACGACGAAAACGATCTACGAAAACTCCCTGTAGTCACGCTCCCTCCCCTTGTGTTCTGATACGTCGAAGGCGCATTTAGGCCTGTTCACACATGCAGCGGAGCGCTACAAGCATAGCGCTGACCTCGCGCTAAGCGCGTGCTGACGGTACCGTTCACCAGCTTTGTATCGCTCCGTCTAAACGGTGCCTCATGGCAGACAAGAGGCACGGCCTCTCGATCCCCCTGTTGGTGCGGCCTGCCGATTTTTTCCGAAAACAAAAGAGCGCGCGTGAGAGGAGAACTTCTCCCATCTGCCGTAGAGGCGCTGCACATCGGCGAGTGGTAGAGTGCCTTCATACACACGCGCGCTTTTGCTTGAGTGGTGACATCTCAGCCATTTTTACTCCCAATCGTTTTTTATGCATTTTGAAGTACACGCAATCCGGTGTCAATCAGCTCGAGCGCGTAGCTTTGGCTAATGCAGAGACGCCATTTTAGCGCCCAAGTCACGCACCCAGTGCGCGAGAGCGTCACGCGCTGAACATTCAGTACAACAATGGATGTCTTCACCCTGAGACAGACAGACATGTAGGCACCCTAGCGAGTGGTCTCGTGAGCTGAAAGCTATACTCTGTTTCACCTTATGTTGTACCGCAGACAAGGCTAGAAGCGCGAGCTCATATAGCGTTGGGAGCTACTCTTAACGCACGAGAGCTTGTGCCGCCGAGATGTGCCTTATAGAGCAAGGAGCTCGCGCTTGTAGCCTTTCCTGCGGTACATCATAAGGTGAAAAACGCGCTCTTGCTTCGCGACCCAGAGAAAATATCTGCCCGTCATTGGCTTCGCCGATACCGAGGCGCTGTCGCGGTTGCAAAAGGCCGCAAAAATCGCTTGTCCCCCACCTTTGCACCACTTTGCGCTGAGAAAATATCGCAGTTTTACGCTGTGCTCGCATGCGTGGTTTGTGTTTTCGATCGTTTTTTTGCTCGTTTCTATAGTTTCATTGCGATAACCACTAGACGTAGACAGCCGCCTTTTGTCTGTCTCTGCACAGTTTTAAAGTGTGCTGATGGGTTACGGAGCACGCGATGCCTAAAAACTGTTGCGTGCCGCGTTGTAAGTCAAATGCTGCGAGAGATCCGGAACTCTGCTATCACGAGCTTCCGTCTAGAGAGAAATTTTGGGATGCCTGGTTGAAGAACATTTCGCGAGAATGCAGCGAGAAGGGCAGCCAGTGGCAACCAAGCTCCAGGAGCGTCGTGCGCTCCCTTCATTTTAAAGGCCGACGTACACTTCGCGCTTTCCACTTTTGCCCGTCACCTCCTTTCCTATATCCCTTCACATTTTACCTTGCCCCAACCTGGCTCCCCCTCGCAGCTTAGGAGAGGGGAGCGCTATGTGGATTATCTTCCCTGCAGAAAGCCGAGGTTGTACATATAGGCATTTAAGGCGGAGGACTACAAGGTAGGGATGAAGCGGAAGGTACTGCGACCGATAGCGGTGCCGACTCAATTCCCATTGTATTCATTGTACATGCAACCAGCAGGTTCAAAGAGACGCAGAACGCTTGTTCGTGTGCCACCTAACGCGTCCACGTCGCATGCGAGCGGCAGAAGCCGACAACGCAAAATGCAGTCCCCTGCAGAAAGAAGAGAAGCTGTTGATGAGTGCGTGGCTATTGAACCTTGCCTGCAAAAAGAGTTTGAAGTGGAAGAATGTCAGACGTCATTCAATTTGACAGCTATAGGCTTCATGGAAGATGCCAAGAAAAACGCGCACCGCCTTCAAATACAAGCCAAACGACTGAACGAGCGAATTAAAAAACGGCGACAAACCTGCGACGAATTTCAAGACAGATTTAAGCAAGGAAGGCTAATGTGTAGAACCCGCTCAACTTTGCAGGTGACGTGTCCTGAATGCAAGCTGTAACTTAAGGGAAATGAATCTCGTGACGGTGAAAATCAGTTCGTGTTTAGCCTTGACCAAAGAGGACTCAGCTATCCACGACCTGAAGCTGTCTGGCCGTGCAAGCTCGTCTGCACCTTTGTCGAGAGGGCTCTACAGTTGGCAGAGATTCGTCGTTCTGGACGGATTGGCAAGGTTCTCTAGAGCGCTGAGCTTCCACACCTTATGGACTGCCCGCTGATGTGGTGTACTAACTGGAGAGACCGGTACCACAGCTAAGAACTCTGCGAGCTTTTTCTCGGGAAGCTCCTCAGACCTCTTCTGGCTAACTCGGCTGGTGACCTAAACAGCTCTCTAGAGAATATATTGAGACTTTCGCGGAAGCCTCTTTCCCGAAAGGTATTTCGCTTGCGAACTATATGACTCCCTTGATCTGTTCGTGAACAATGAAGTTTATATTGCAGAAGTTATGCACGAGGAATCCCTTTCTTATTGTCCCTCACAGATAAATAAAAGGCACAGCTCGAGCGTGCTCGAGCATCGGTTAAAATCGTAAATCATACGGCCTAGCTATATCCAACTATAACTCATTACAGTGGTAATAGAAACGGGGACGGGAACAAGAAAACGACAATTCGCTCATACTGCCAGCTGAATGCGGCTCTAACGCGCAGCCTGCAGCTGAGTGAGCTCCTCACAGAAAGAATTATGTGCTTCTATTCGGCACAGATTTGTCACATCATTCATGCAATCTGGCACTCGTTTCAAATGAGACTTGCCGCTTCACGAAAAACAATCTAAATAGCCACACCTAGGGTGCCTACATGTTTCCGCCGCTCCGGAAGCGGAGCGGAAACATGTAAGCACCCTAGCCACACCGGGCTGCGCCGGGCGGACTGCGCCTCTCTCGCCGATAACGAGCGCCAGGGCTGGCGCTGCGGGGTAAAGTAGAACTATCGCTCTCACCGGCGGCGCGAGACATACGGCAGGCCGCTCCCAAGGGGAGTCCCTTATCAAGCGGCCGTGCAAGAGGTAGCTGACGGCACGTGAGCAGCGCTACATCAGCTTTTCGCTGCATGTGAGAACCGGCCTTTATAGAGAACTTTCTTACCGTATATTAGTGATCGTTTCGACTCGAAAATTATGACTTCACGAGCTTTTGCGAAACGATGTCGCGAGACGTTTAGGACTGAAGTTGTTTTGCATCTGTCGCGGCCCGTTTCAACGTTTCTGGAGGTCAGTAACGGTTTCGTGCGATTTCAGCTAAATAGTCGAGATAACTGGCAACGGTGTATCCAAGCACCACGATGGCCGAAACGTCGTGACTCAGGAGTGTGTCTCATTCGGTGACTCTACAGCGTACACCATTTCCATAATCACCTTCTGCGCGCCACCATCTCTGTGTGCTGGGACGCGTATGCGAAGGAGAGCTCACTTCTGCGGAATATAAGGCTCCGTGCGTGAGTCCACAGCGTAGTGACTCGGCATTTTTCTCGCCTGGGTGATATGAGCGCGCGGTGGCCCTCACGTCACACCGTTGCGGATGCGCTCTTGTCAACGCGGCGCATGCGCAGACGCTTCACTTCACATGAATCATGTTACTGCGCACGCGCAAGAAACCAGCCATGGAGAACAAACCCCGACTTGTTTGTAAACAGCGCGTTGGTCGATATAGCGCGTACTGAAGTCTCTGAGCACGTTTCTATCTCGTACACTGTCTGTTTATAGCAACTTGTTTTTCTTTTTTTTTTCTTCTTTTTTGTGCCAGTTTTTGTGACGTTGCAACTTGTATCCGTTGTTTGCATCGGGTGCTTATGCTCTTCGTTTAATTAATGATACGCTTGAGCGAATCAAGGCAATCTGTTTGCGATAACACCAGGAATGTCAGGCGTTTTATTTATTTTTTTGTTTTGTGTTTGCCAATCAGTAAATACTTTTTCAATTAATAATATACAGTCGGTCCGTTTTTTTCAGCTTTAGTTTCACTTGGTTTATGTAATTTTTTTTTTTTATTTCAATACAACGACCGTTTCTAGGAACGCCTGGCGTCGAATTCCGTACGAGGCCTTGACGTTTTTTTTACAGATGTATAAGAGCAGATGATCGGTAGATGAAAAAAAAAAAGAATAATAACCTCAATTTTTTTTTTTTTTTTTTATAAGACTGCGAAGGGACATCTGCAACGACATGGCAGCCGTGCGTCGTGAGTGCGTTTTATTTTGCTTGGTGGCCGCGCGGCGGAATCCGTATTGGAGGTTATATGTTTTGGGGGTTTCGAACTTTTCTTCGTATTCGAGGGTATTGTTTCGGTGTTTATTTTTTTTTTTTTTCACAGATTCGGTGTTTTTCTGTATCCATTTTGGCGTCAAACGAACAATCGGTGTTTATCGGTGCTTATATTGAATAAGAAAAAGGATATGGACATGGTACTCCTCAACCTCCGGGCAACATACGTGGGAGCCGAATACTTATCAAACGTTCCCGTAACGATAAAATAAGAAACTTAGATAAAGCGTGCGGCTCCCGAAGAAATTGCCTCGCGTACGGTTCTTTGGGGACTGTGCGTAGAGCGTTCAGCACGGGCTCACTTTTTGAGGCCCGGCCCAGCCCGGGCCAACACCACCTAGACTAGGAGAAGGCCTCCGCACTTCTCCCCTCTTGCTCTCTGACGTCATCGCACCTTGCCCCAGAAATTTCAAAGCTTCTAACTATCTCACCTCCCGACAGATGGCGCTAGCTGCGACACCGTCGCAGCTAGCGTCATCTGTCGACATCTACGAATGGAGACAGCGCCATCTGTCGAATGGAGACAGCGCACTAGGAAATTAAGAGGAAAGTTTTTAGGCTATAGTGGGGTTACGGAAGAGCAGGTCTCAGTTAAGAAGAAAGTTAAGGCCACAGAAAGAGATCGGTGGCTAGAGGGAATGCAGACAAAGAAGGCTCTGGAAGGCTATAGATTAAAAAAAACAGTTATTGCCAAAGAAAGCATTTATGACAATTCTAGGGGAAGCTCATTGTTGTTTGAGGCAAGGACAGGTGTTTTGCGAACCAGAACATACAGAGCGAAGTACCAGGAAATGGACACAGTGTGCGCTGCTTGTGGAGAGGAGGACGAGACGGCTGAGCACTTGATACTACTGTAAAGGGCTTCACCCTATGCATACTGAAGACAACATAGATTTAATAAGGTCATTGGGTTTTAGAGACCGCGAAGGAAAAGTGGATTTCAAGACAGTAGAGATTACCAAGCAAAGATTAAGTGAATGGTGGCAGAAAGCGAGAGAAAACTAGGCATTTTCTTATTAACTGATGGCAAGGGGGATTTATAGCCTCACTTTCTTTTCAGTACGGAGTGAATATAGTTTTCACATTTAAATATTCTAAGCTTAAAGGGTAAGACAAAATGGCTAGGTGGCGTAAGCTACCGCCCGATCCAAAGGGCCCAGCCGTATTCATCTATCCATCCATCCATCCATCCATCGTACGCGAACCCGGGAGGGAAGCCGTCGCCATTTTTGCGGGTTGCTGGCAGCACGTGCGTTGCTTGTTTTTCTGTCGTCGTTCGGCCGTTCCTTGTTGCAGTGCCCGTTTTCGACGAACTTATTTTGTTGACGAATGCATACTGCGACATGGGGCGGTGTTGTGTACCGAACTGTCGAGGGAACTACAAGGGTTCCAAAGTTCGCTTGTTTTCTTTTCCGAGAGACGTTAAGCGAAGAGCGGAATGGCAGCGGGCTGTGCGGCGGCGCGACGTCGACGTGGGGCTGTTGAAGGACCCCAAGGTAAGCTGCATCCAGCGTGAACCTTCCGAATGGACAATATGTCTCGTAATTATCCCAAGAAATACTAATTAGTGTTTTGTTTCTGTCACGCACAGGTTTGCGAGCGTCACTTCAAACCGGAGCATATGCGTACAACGTCCACGTATACGGACTGCGATGGACGAATCATTGAAGCTCCCATGAAGTTGACGCGGCTAACTCCAGACGCCTTCCCAGCCATTTTTCCTGACTGTCCTTCGTATATCTCGGATGCGCGCACATCTCGAGAAGAACCTGAAGTGAAAAGAAAGCGAACTGAAAATGAGCTACTCCAAAAAACCATTCAAGAGTCCCTAACAGCGTTTGAAGAAGAAGAAAAACAGCACAAAGTTCACAATCTCTGTGAACTGATTTCTCGTGTTAACGAGCGTCGAGATAGGAAGTTTTGGTGTACAACAGCATGTGAGACGTGCCTCATCTTCGCCCACATCAAACCGGCATTTCAAGCCCCTGACCTGCTTGTGTCTGTGGTAGTGTCACAGGATCTCTCCGTTCGCGTGTATTTTAAGTACGCTCCGTTGGTGTCGGATGATGTGTGCATTCCTGGTGAAATCCGTGACGTTCGTGTGGTGGATAACCTTCTGGACGACGTGGAGCGCTCTGAGCCGCGATCTCTCTCGAAAAGTACACTGTTTATTTACATGATGTATAGTTGGTTCAAGAACAGAGAAGAAGATATTTGCTTGTTGAAGTTCGCTCATTTTAAACACTTTGTTCTCCCTAGGTCCCTAAGGACAAGGTAAGAAGAATGCTTGGACTGGCTTTCTCATTGCTGGATGACATTTGTGACGATGAGTTGCATGATGATGATAGGGCTGACGCACTTGCTAACGCTACAGTAAACTTTGCTAGTTGCCAGTTTACTCAAAAATAAAGCGGACTTCGGTAATGGCTAGTTTTTTTTAAGCTGGCAGTTTCGGCTTTTTGTTGCACAATATGATTATGACTGTGAATATGACTGTACCAAATGCTTAAAGTGTGTTTTTTAGGATGCTCTTCATACATTGTAATAAATATTATAATGGCTAGTTTGTTTTGTTGTTAACGTTGGCCAGTTTGGTATTTCTTTTTGTCGCACAATTTGATTATGGCTGTGAATCTTACTGTACCAAATGCTGAAAGTTTCTTCGTTGTCATACATTATTGATACATTGTTAGGAATGATCAAGTGGCTTGGGTTTCTTTTTTCTTTTCTAAAGCTGGTTTGTTCAGGTTTTTTTCGTCGCAGAATGTGGTTATGTCTGTCATAATGGCCGTACCAAGAGGTAAAAGTTCGCGTCTTCCTTGTGATACACTGTACTTATATTGTAATCAATATTTTGCGATGTACCCGGGACTTGTGTACCTTTCTTTTAATGCCATCGGAAGCAGTCACGACCGCGGTGATGGAGCGGAGGAGCAGTATTACATCTCCATGTAACTTAGTATTCTTTTGAAAATTTCATATGCTATGCATCTATCGCGGCAATGCAGAAATGGGCGTTTTACGCAACTCTAGTAAGCGCCGCGCGGGAAGCTTCTGCGTCTCAGCAGCTCTCGTCGACGGGCCAGGTGCCTGACGTCACGGAGGCAGCGAGGAGGCCTGAAGTGATCTAGGTGGTGTTGCCCGGGCCCGCTGACTCTGTCTTGCCCGACCCGAGCCCGGCTCGGTGGCATGCTTACCTGATAAGGGCCGGCTACATATACATTTAAAGTCAACGTGAAAGGAAGCGTGTGCCGAAAGCCCACAGTTTTCCCGTAACAAATCGGAACAGCGCAACCGCTGTGAAGCGACGTGAGAGATATACAAAAGATAATAAAGCAAAAAAAGACAGATGTGTTTTTTTTTTACTGCCTTCGTATGCTGGCATGGATGCAGGTGCGTCCCGTCCGAAACCAAGTGCCCGGCCGCGCCCGGCCGCACCCGGGCTTTCGGCTAGGCCGGGCCCGTGCAGAGCTCTAGGCTGTGTTCCAATACCACACAAAATAATGCTGTAGATACAGATATTCTACCCGGGAACTTGGGCTTTTATTGTTCAAAAAGAGTTCCAATTCGGGATTTATCGGATTTCCCCCGATTTTGGTAGAGCTAGCTCCTAACTGCGTTCAGCATGACGCTGAACACAATTAGCTTAAGAGGTTAGCCCCGTGCTCTACGGCGAAGCGAAACATTTTGTCTGTCTCACTGTGGCCACCAGTCTTCACGGTTTTTTTCACCTCGATGGGAACCTATCAGTCGTGACAACACCACCTACGTAACAAGGCCGAAGTGCCGAATCATCTACGTGACGTCACCTACCGCGGGCCACCTCGGGGCATGTGTTGGAGCTATACGCCAGCGGTCTGCCGGAAACTCTCGTTCGATCAGCGAGACCACGACAAGTCCCCGCCGCGCACTGACGGAGCGGTCGCGCCCGATTGTTTGTGACCAGCGCCCTCGGTAGCTGACTTATTTGAAAATTCAGCACCGCGTATTTCTATCTGGCTGGTGTTGCTCGTAATCGGCCAACAAGGCGCTGTCCGAGAACTGGTGTGGATGTGCGTGATTTATTTAGGGTTATACTCAAGTTTCACGTAAAGCCCCACCGCGGCTGAAGGTACGATCCAACGTAGTTCGAAAACAAAAGGAAAAAGAAAAACAAGAAAAAAATTAAAAGAGGGGAGGGGGACTTTTTGATTTGTTCAATTAATCGCGCTGATTGGGGCCTGCCCCCTGGGCTGTAACTGGCTAGACAATTTATTTTTTCTTTGTCACGATTGTTTTTTTTTTGTTTTTTTCAGACCAACTCTTTGAGTTTTTACCGTGTTCATTTATTTTAAATCGGATTAAGTCTGCAACGCTAACGCGGGAGCTGACGGAGGTACTTTATTTTGCATTATTTTACCTACCTCAACTCAAAATTAGTTGCATATTAAGGCATGACATGCTTTTCAGCGCTACCCCCCAATCTGAAAGTTTTGTCCGACCGTCTGTGCATCTCCCGCTAAGTTTAGCGGAAAATTTGATGCCACGTCACCTTACGTCACGGGACCTACAGACCAATTCAGTTTCCCCGCCAAATTTAGCGAAAAAAAATTGACCTCACATGATCTGTACACCAGTTCAGGTTCCCCGCTAAATTTTGCGGGGAAATTGGTGTCACGTGACCTATACACCAATTCAGTTTGACGAAAATAATTCCTGGGACGAAGGACAAATACAAATCTCCTTTGTTCCTTTTGTTCCCCTTCTCCAGGGATTATTTTCGTCATTCTTGTCCAGCTCGCTTGCACCTTGGCATATAATTGCATTATTAATTCAGTTTTCGCGCTAAATTTCGCGGGGAAATTGATGTCACGCAACCTGACGTCTCGTGAACTCTACACCAATGTAGTTTCCCCGCTAAATTTAGCAGCAAATTTTACGACACCTGACCCAACGTCATCTGACGTTTACTTTATATATATAAAGGTCGCAGCTGATTTTTGTTTTCGACTTAAAAGTTTCTCAATTTTTCCGCACCCCAGGTCCCAGGTGTCACATTATGATTAATTATTACCATCTCGCCATCATACTCATTGTTATTTTGTGATCCTGCGTTTTTTTTTTTCTGTGCGTGATTGGTGTCGTTGGTAATGGCGTACCCACAAAGAAAAAGTCGCCGTGACGATGCACATTTTGGCGCTCCTGATTGGCTCCATTCGATCGTGGCCTCGGCTGTGGTCAAACTTAAAGTAAAACGAAGTAAAAAAACAACAAAAAACTTGCCGTCCCTGCAATAATAGTACAAGGGAACACCGTCCGTCATACAAATGAAACACACCGACGTAACACCTTTCTTCTTTTTTTTGTGTGTAATTTTAGTTGTGTTGCGTTTTCCATGTTAATATTTGCTCGCTCAGAATTGTTTTATTCTTTCAGCACACTTAATAAATGTTGATATGTCGTGTCCTAAAATGCTACACCGTTCGGCGTTTTCGCTCCTCGTATATAAAGTATCGGTCTTTGCGAATCGTATACGTGGGGCATACTCGAACGTTTCCAGTGAAACGTTCGGAAAAGTACTACCCACTCCTGGGTCACGCGTAAACGGGAAACTTAAGTAAGAAAAGTCACGGACCTACATTTTGAATTTATTCTGCGGCTCTTTTATCAAATCCTACCACAGACTCTTTTTTTTTTTTTTATTCCCGCGGTTTGTTGACGTCTTTCGGCGTTAATTCAGAAATTGTAAAACGAAAGCGAAATCATAATCTCCGTTCGTTGTCGGTGACGCAAAACTTCTACCGGATTTTTTTCCCCTCTCTACTTATCGCCGAAGATTCCCAAGAACATAATAGACAAAAAAAAAAAGAACACTTTATGCTATTGATTAGGTACTGGGGTCTAAAGCATGTGGCTGTCTTCTTGCGTAAAAATCGTGACGTCATTTGTAGTCGCATGCGCTTTGAACCTTTGCACACGGCCAATTGCCTGCGGCATCAGGGGCAGTCCAATGCTTCTGCAGATTCATCCCTATGTTATGTTCGTTGTCTTTCGTTAGGCATCGATTATATGGCAGGGAGGGAACGAGCGCCAAGTTCGAGAGTTGTTTCAAAAGATCTCTTTATACTTTCTTTTTTTTTCCTGCGCTTTTGTGATTCGATGCCAAGTCGTGGTCGTTCCTTATCTCATCAGATATCGGTAGGCCGACCGTTGACGTCAAAAATGCGTTTTCAAGATGTCTTCGAGCAATCCTACCACGTGACCTCAGTGGCGTCTTCTCGCCTCTTACGTCCGAACAAAGGGTCTATGACGTTTTTTTGCGTTGCGAGGAGGCTAGCGCGAGTGGAAACTGAAATTTTCTCGGCTTTTCCAAGCTTTCTGAGGGGTCTCCTCCACCCTTTCCGCAAAGAGACCGAGGGGGAAAGGACCTTCGGGAATGCCGCGTCGCGGGGTGAAGCCTAGCGGTCGCCGAGGGGGGAAACGACGCCGCGCGGCAGTTCCTGGTGTGGCTGCCGGCAAAGAGAGAAGTAGGCCTCCCCTCCGCCGCTTTCCTCCTCGCCCTCCTTTTCTTTTACGTGAGGGGGTCACGTGGTAGCCGGCTCGGTGTATAAACCGGACGAGGGATGGCTGATGGAGCGGCAGTGGAGCAGACGCTTCCAGCGAGACAGCATCGCGCAGTGCTTCTCTTTGACTCGTGACCCCTTCGGATCAGCAGCGCCGACATGGCAGCCGTGTTGGACAAGGTCGTGTCTTCCTACCAGTCCGTGATAGCCGCGACGGACCCTCGTGTCAAGACGTGGCCGCTTATGGGCAGCCCGATGACCATGCTGTCCATCATCGCCGGCTACGTCTACTTCGTCAAGGTGTGGGGCCCCAACTGGATGAAGGGCCGGGAGCCGTTCCAGCTCAAGAGGGTCCTGGTCGCCTACAACCTCATCATGGTGGTGCTCAGCACGTTCTTCTTTCTGGCCGGCGGGCAGCACACGTACCTCGGTGACTACAATTGGTTCTGCCAGCCGGTGAACTATGGCACGGATGATAACAGCATGGCCGTCACCAGGCTAGGCTGGTGGTACCTGCTCCTCAAGATGGTCGAGTTCCTGGACACCGTGTTCTTCGTGCTCACCAAGAAGTTCTCGCACATCTCGTTGCTGCACGTCGTGCACCACTCGACCGTCGCCTGGACCGTGTGGATGGGAGTGAACTTCGGCGCCGGCGGCCAGAACGCGTTCTTCCCCTTCATCAACTGCTTCGTTCACATGGTGATGTACACGTATTACTGCCTTGCCGCCATGGGCCCCGAAGTCCGCAAGTACCTGTGGTGGAAGCGTTACCTCACCCAGTTCCAGATGGTGCAGTTTGTCGTAGGCTTCCTCCACGCCGCCGTGCCCGTCTTCTACGACTGCGGATTCCCACCGTACTTCGCCTACATCCTGATGGGCGAGGCTGTCCTGCTCTTCTTTATGTTCAAGAACTTCTACGACCGGGCGTACAAGGCGGCCGCAGCCGCTAAGGCTGCCGCCGGCAAGTCGGCGTCGTCTCAGAACGGACTGAGCAGGATTCCGGACTTTGGGTGCAGTGTCCAGGCGACGTACCACCTGAGGAACGGACACCGCCAGCAGGAGGCGCCGGTCGCCCCCGGTCCCAAGTCTGACTGAAGCGCCCTCGAAGTCGCTCGTCTTCTCATGGACTATGGCGGACCACGCTGGATCAGCTCCGCACCTCGCTAAACTTGGGATGCACCTCCCGGTGTGGTTAAGCTGCTGCTGCAGAGCTCGAGCCACTGAGACTTGAGGCAAGCCGGAAGAGGGACTGCTGTGAAAATTGCCTAGTCAGCGTACAGACAGCGTGAGGCCGCGTCTTCTTTTAGGGACCGTTTTATCTGTTTACCGGCCGATTGGCCATCTTTTTTTCGTAACTTTTAGCCGAAAGGTTGACCTTTCCAGTCAATGCACCTCTTAATGTATTCTAGCTAGTTCAGAAAAAGCCATTCTTTTTTTTGTTTTACTATGTGAGAACCGCTGGGAGGTGTCCTTTTTTTAGATGTGGTACGAAGTATTCCCTCGTGCTCTATTTATATTTCTTTCGAAACGATAGTGGACTGACTACCGTATGACGGTAGTGAAAACTTTTTTGGCGCACGCAATTGCTTCCCCAGTGTCTCCACCTACGGCTTTCCTGCACGAGAGACACCGACACGAAAACGTGGCGAGAGGCAGTGCCTACTGTTTTTTTTTTTTTTTTTTTTTTTTTTTTTACGGCTCTTTCCGCCGTGACATTGACGCGCCTTCGACCAGCCTTCGAAGCGCAGTCAATGGGTTACTTCGCACGTTTTTTTTTTTTTTTTTCTTTCCTTACTCTTGCGATCACCCTCCCGGAAGTTTATTTTCTTGCGTGTGTGTGTGTGTATCCGACATCCCTCTTTTTTGAGGCGCACACCTGAACTTGCTCCGTCGAGTTTGCTTACCGCCACTCCTCTTGTAAATAGTGTCATCTTCGTCCCATTTCCTTGTTTTTTTCTTCTCGCGTCATGTACAGTATTCCGTGAACACTTTGTTTTGGAATAAACTACGCCACCACCTGTTGTTACGAGAAACCGTGTTCTTGCGTGCGTTCTTGGCTTCGTTTTCTTAACTCGCCCGTCAGCGCGTCAAAAAAAACAACAAAAAAACACTAGACTGGGTCGGGTTATAGGACCGTTATCTGCTTGCGGCCATTTCAACTCGGAATGGCCCCATTTTGCATAGAGTGAGCGTTTTGGAGAGCTTCGTCTTTTTCACGTCGCCTTGCCAGCAAAGAGATGGATCTTGCGCTACAAGGGTATAGTGCTCTGGAGGATCTGCCCCTTGCGGCAATGGACAGAGCATCTTCTAGAGTGTGACAATCTCGATAGCATCGGTGATCACGTGACGCGTAGCACTCACCAACCGGGCGGCAAATTTATGTCGCCAGTACTTCCCTTTAATATAGAGCCTCTAATCGAAGCAAGGACGATCTATACTAACAGTAGTGGTAGCAACATTCTTTATTGGCTCCATAGAGCTGCTACACCGCAGAAAGGGAACTGCTCGTATGCCGCTGAGGTACGCAGTGCTCCGTCTATGCTTGCGCAGAACGTTGCCGCCAGTGCGCTGGATGCGATATGATGTGATATTATTCGACTCGCAAGGAAATCGGAACAGTCGCGGCTTGTGAAGCAGCTCGCTTGTATTCGGCGGTGAGCTCACTTTCTCATTCAAAGTGTTCTGGCTCTCACTGACGCTGTGATGTTCACAGCAGGGCACATTGAGCTTTGTAGTCATCTTAATATTTCAATTCCTTTAAAAGTTAGTAAGGTACGTTGCTGCGCTAGTTGGTTCATCTTAAATAAACATAAAATTGCGCAATAAAAACAAACACGCAGGGACATGCCGTAAACCGGACAGGCAATTGAGGCAAACAACATTTCAAGGTTGTTGTTTGCCCCGTTTTAATATGCTTGATGCTGGGTGCATTTGTGCATAAGCTCTTCCGTGATGCATGTTGAAGACACAACATTAGCAGTCATACTGCATTAACTAATTTTTTACATACACTGTGAACTGATATCGCCAAACCTTGAAGCAGGCCGTTCTTGCGCCGTCTAAACAATCAACGTATAGACCTTTTCCACAAGGGCGCCGCCATCTTGAATTGTCGTCACTTCCAGTATGGGCGAAAACATTGTTTTGCCGTCGCCACGCCAATAGAGGGCATTTAGGATAAAAGTGTAACCGTCACACATTTTCGTTTTGCAACCCCTCCATTTTTTTTACTATTCGCAGGTTGAGACGTTTTCATATTTTTTTCGTCGCCCGTAACGGATACGCTTATTAGGTGGCTGGGGACGAGAGTACTCGAAAAAAAGCTCTATAATTCGATAATGTTTTTTTTTTTATGTTATCTTTTTCTCGGGAGACCCTTCGTGTTCAAATTTAGGAAAACATTTTTTTTTTTGCACTTTGTTAATAACATGGGGTTTAACGCTTTCTAAGATATGTGGCGCGAGCGTGTAGATATGTCTAGCGTGTCATTCCGACGCGCTCGCGTCAACGGCATATCTTGCGAAACACCGCCGCTATTCTTGTTTCAAGGTTTGGGAGTTCATAACGCTTGCTTGTAAACAATAGGGCTGTTTACACGAATCTTTCTTCTTTACCTAAGGCAAACTTTTTTGTTTTATCTTTATATTCTTTTGGACATGTGGCTATACTTTCCCTGATTTGATTTACACAATCGACTCGCGGGCCGCGTCGAGGAGCTTGGTGGCAGCCAAACAATGCTATATGTACCGTAAATTCGATGACCCACTAACAGCACTGACTAGCTTGTTTTGCCAGTTTGTTTGTTTAGACTTGAATGTTAGCTAGACGACGTCATGGAACTTGAAACAAGCCTTGTCACCGCCCGTTCATCGTTTCTTCTTGGATCACACATCTGCGCTTACAACTATAGGGGTGTGGGAAAAATCGCTTCGAATCAAATAGCGCTGCGTCATCCCCTGCTTCAACGTTGTAAGGAATGCAGGTGTACCGTGGCCCTCCCTTGCCCTACGAAGGCTATATGAGGGATGCAGCGCTACTCTATTCTAACCATTATTTGCATACCCTTAAGTGACCCTGAAATGAATTTTTGGCTGGTCTACGTTCTGCGTTTGGAGAGGACTTGGATCACATCACGCGCATCGTGACCAATGGATGGATGGATGGATGGATGGTAATGGCTATAACCTTTGTATCGGGCGGCAGCTTGCGCCTCCTAGCCTAACATTTCGTCATCCCTTCTTCTTTTTTTTTAATTTGTATGAATTTTGTTATAACAGACCCCCCCCCCCCCCTCTCTTTTCAAGTGAATTTATTGCTTATTTTTATCTGTATTTTTTCTTTATCCTTCCCTAGATCTCTTCTACCAATCTTCCAATCTCCTCATAGTTACCGCAACTCTTTCCCTATCCATTCGTCCATCGATGTTCGGTAAACCCAGTTCCCCCTCCCAGTGCCCCCTCCCAGTGCCCCTTCCCCTCCCCACCAAGCAATGGCGACTGCCAATGTTGCTCGATGAACTTTTGAAAAGGATATATTCGAGCGTTGAAGCTATGAGACACTGATGCTATTCGATTCCAAGTGTTATTCTCTCCTCTCTACCCCTGCCCCCAGTCCGATGTAATGTTAACTACTTATCGAATGTGACTTTCAAGGTACGCGGTGCCATACGGAAGCAAAAAAAAGAAAAAAAGAGTATCATTCGGAAGTGATTGGATAGACGATCGGTAAAGTAAAAATGCAAGCAAAATATTCCCCTATTGATTCCAGATAAGGTGAACACATTTAATTTTGAAGGATTAAAGTGATAATATTAGAAAAAAAGACTAACAACTTCTCTAAACAACGCATCGGCGAAAATAAATCCTGACAAGTCAAATTTAGTATTTGTTGACTGCGTTATCTATCTACATCAATCTAAAATATCCTCGTAAAAAATCCTTATAAAAAATGGTTGTTTTAGTGATCATGTTCTACTCCTGTATCTTATGAAATAACAGAATAACAAATGTCAAATATTAATAAAATATACCTTCATATATGTATAGACTAATACCGATATCACATATTTGCACGCTACGTTTTGCGAGACATTGGCAAGCAAACAAGTGCGAAACACCGAACATTTAACAGTTCTGACGTTAATGACGCATAAAATACTACGTCAATTAAAAATGCCGACCAGCAGCAAAAAGTTCTTTGATCTTATTAGAGGCTTCCCCTTCTCAGCAAGGCCTCTTACTGCTTGAGCATTTTACGAGACATTCTCGCATTATTTCCTCGGTGTTACTATATCAAGCGACCTTCGATGGAACATGCATGTGACTAACATTGTTAAAAAAAGCTAATACACGACTAGCGTTTCTGCGACGGTCCTTGAAACTAGCATCTACAGAGACTAGATTGCTCGCTTACAAAATGCTGGTTCGTCCCCTGCTTGAATACGCGTCGGAAGCATGGGACCCGCACATGAAAAGCCTAATCCTTGACCTAGAAAGTGTACAGCAACTGGCCGTGCGTATCATTTATTCTAGATATCGCAGATTAGATTCGCCGACAGAGCTGTATGCGCTGTGTAATCTTCCGTTGCTTCAGTCTAGACGGGAATATAAACGCTTGAAGCTTTTTTTCATGATACTTTCTGGTTCATTGCTCATTGACCAATCACGTTATCTAACCCTTCATCAATCCCGTATCACTCGTAACAAACATTCGCGTCACTTACGAGAGTTTTCGTTTAATAAAGATTGTTTTAAGTATTCATTTTTCCCTCGCACGGTGCGGGACTGGAATCTGTTGCCAGCACATGTCGTTTCTTCCACCGATCTTGAATTATTCCTTTTCCAGCTGGACACAACCTAACTATTGTTTATTCTTGATTTGCATTATTTTTTGGTGTTCCTTGCATTGTTCTTCGTTGCCGTATTGTTTTACCAGTTGCTTTACAAGTGTAACTCGTTGCCACTCCTGTCAAAGTCCTAATCAGAACTGACAGTATGTCAAATAAAATAATAATTAACAAGTTTTACTTCAATCTGATGGATATATGATCAAGCATTACATGCCGAGACAAGTAAGAAGCCGATTCAAAGTCCAAGTGACAGGCAATATGGAGGAGTGTTACAAACGGCATCGTCGTACGTCACTATTGTCACTCTTCTGCAACAGCATTCCATCATTTGCCATAAAATAATTACGCATCAAACGATACATCCATAAAAGCAGCATTAATTCTACCCAAGTTCGATCTTCTCCGCTGCTATTTCTTTATTTGCATTGGAAACACCGCTATAAATGATCCGAACTCGATGTGACCTGTCGAGTAGAACGAGTTCGACAAACGTTCTCGATATCGAGTGTGTTCTTCGAGGAATGCCATTGAAAGTTGTCACGCGTGACTTTTGTGCGTCTGACATTAAGGTCGGATTGTCATTCGCAGAAAACGACTCTTACATCATTCGCGTGCTTGCTAAAGATGTTCCCATACTGCGTTTCACACATGTCGTAGAACGCTAACGAAACGACTGGCACGAAAGCGTTACCTTATCGCCGCACCTGCGCGAAAGCGTGATCAAGAGAGACAACTTTGGGCGCGCGTCAACAGCTTTGATTGGCGCTCAATACACGCGAAGGCACGTGCGGCCATAGCTTTGACTGCATAGCCACACAGAAAGTTGCCCTAGAGTATAGTTCAAACCGCTCTCGACAGCGGCTCTGACAAAGTTGTACGTTGCGTATCAAAACGAAGCACTCATACTGTTCGACATCTAGACAGTCAGAGTATACAATTCAGCGGTGATCGTGCCTCGCTGTCAAGCTTGACGTGGAACCGGAAGAGCTCCGCCGTGTGAGCCCGTCACCTTAGTGGGAACGGATCGGATGCACCTACGTAGACTTCTGACAAATAGACGACACCCTCGTCGAGCCTCATTTTTGACCCGTGTGACGTGTACCAGTTACGCAACTTTCCGCTTGTCGGTGGAATCTCGCGTCATGTCGCCACACTTGTTCAGAATGTTTTTCTTTTTCTTTTTTTTTTTACACAAGCAACGAAATTACTAACTGAACCAATTACTCTCTCACGGGTATTTAAAGAATCGTTTTATAACTAGCGCTCTATAGGAGGGTACGTGAAATTTTTATTTATTATTTTTCTTTTACTTTTCGAAGTGATCAAAGTTTTAGTATTATTCATCTGGATTGATCGTTGTTGAAAATTGTACCGGCGTGCATCGTACGACTGTAACCGCGCGTAAATACAGCGTCCGTTTTTGTCCGACCGTAGTACCGAAGACTTACGAAGTTCGCACAGTGTCACGGTAATCTTCAACAACCCATTTAGTCCTGGTCACACGGCTAATATGCATCGTACAAAAGACGGTCGGCAGACAACAGAGAGTTTTAGGGAACCGTTTTTGCACATCCGATACGGTTGGATGGGCCCTCCGCTACGAACTGCGCATGTGCGAGTCTTCTGTGCTAGCGCATGCGCAGTTCGTACCCGAGGGCCCATCGTATACCGTATCGGATGCCCAAAAACGGTTTCCTAAAACTCTCCAGTGCTTGAGGCGCGGTTTGTTCCCATTGTACGACGGTCTCGCCACAATGGTCGTACAAAAAAAAAAAAAAAAAAACCTGTTTGTAGACATGTGTTTGAAAAGCATACGTATATGTATGAATCAAACATGCTTAGAACATGTTTGAGGCCTAAACGCTGATAATTCTACCATCGTGCACGTCTGCAACAAACAACGCGTTTTTTTTTTTTTTTTTTTTTTAAACGATGTGTTGCTACGCGTGTTCCATATATGCCACGTGCCGGGCAACCCATTGACTTGGTTGGCACGCTTCACACGAACAACGGATGCAGCTTCTAGCTATTCTCGTATTCACCGCAAAAACCATAATAAAAAAAATATAAAAAAGTCAGGTTTTTTGCGGAACGTAATTAATTCTCTCCTTCGTGTCTCGAATTAAGATATATGTTGGTGCATCCTAGACTAGGTAGCTTTCTGTTATCTTATCGAGGCGTACACGTTTCAGACGCTCAAAAGTATCGTTTCCTTCTTCGACATTTAAATATACTAAGAACTACTTCGCGCAACGCGTGAACAATGCGTAAAACGGCTTTTCATTGTTGTGACAAAAAATATTCGCGCCCCCTCTCCTTTTTTTTTTCCCCCCAAGTTTAGTGGCGCCGTCTATTGGGTATCCCCGGCACACTTCCGGTCCACGTATATTTTCTGATTTTTTACTCGTGATTCTCTTATCATGAACGTGAATTAAGTCTGACAGTGCTAAAAGTGGCCATTTAGAGAAGATAGCGTGTATATTTAATATTGGATATTGGAAGTACTGCGGAACCCACCGCCTAGCTCAGAACCAAACGAACCGAAAGTGGTTGGGGGCTATTTGCACGTTGGCGCCGCCACGTTTTACTCTGGTGCCTGGAGCGCGTCTTCGATTGGTGTGTTTAGCGTCCTATCTCGCCCATACATCAAAACTGGTCCCGAAGTGGCAACAAATGACGTCACAGAAGCCGGAGTGTCATGCTCTTGCCTGTCGCGATCCCGGCGGTTGGTCGTAGAAATGCTGGCAAAAAGCACGAGCGAACGCGAGTGTCGCTGTCGTCACTTCGATCGTCCCTGGCGTCCCAACTTCCTGCTACTGTATCTTCCGTTGACTGTCACACTGAAGAGCGACCTACAGCAGAACAGGCGTCTGCCACATACACCAAAGCTGCTGGGACACCGCCAGGGTCGCGACCGGCGACAGCATGACACTTCTATGACGTCATCAAGCGGAAATCGAGGGACCACTTTTTTGGACGCGCTAAACACACCAGTCGGAGACGCGTTCCAGGCACCATAGTTTTACGCAGGAAGCTGTGCATGGGCGCTGCTAGAGCCACGAAACGAGCTGCGCTTAGAGTATCGGCACTCCGTTCTCCGACATTGTTGTGGGCGCCGCCATATTGGTTCGTGTGCAGAGCAGACGCAATTGCCGATCGTCATGATCCAGAAGTGCGACTTCCTCAGCATTAGATTCGGTGTTAGGAAGCTCGTGTGACATTGGTTTGCTCTGACGCGAACTGTTTAAAACATTTGGGGGGGGGGGGGGGGGGGGGAGCGGTTCCTGTGATTTCAGATAAATCTTCAGGCAACTGGCAACCATGATTTTAAGACACAACCTGGCCAACGGTCGTTACTCTGAAGCGTAGCTTATTTAAATGCACTAGGCGCTGCCATAACGAATCTTCAATTGTTGTTTCATTTTCCCTTTTATTCCGTTTACCACACTTCATCACTACCGCATCATGCTACAGGTCCAATTGCCATTCTAGATTCTACAGTGTTCTTTTCCCCAGCCTTGACATTTATGGAGGCTCGTCAACTCCAGTTTCAGTGTCTCGGTAGCTCGGTGAGACGAGACAAGGTCAGCAATGGCGGCTGTAAATCGACACGTGCTTAAAGCGTCCATAGTCACATCACAACGTGATGGAATCGAACGCTACCGTTCGAATAAGCCGTTTATCGAAATTAGCATTTCTCTAGCGACATAGACCCGATGGGGCATCGCTTTCAGGTCGCGCGGTAGTTTGGCCCGCTCAGGAAGTAAACATGGAGTGTGCTTGAAATTCAATGTCACTGCCTTCTCTCTGCAGTCGGTGGCGGTGCGGTAGATTTTTTTTTTTCCCCACTTTGATAGGGACCAGTGGCCAAAGCGCGAAATAAGCCTGCGTCGCCAACATCATATATAGTCGCAGTAGCCTTGGGCTTCGCGGGTATACGAAAGCGATCTCGTCGCGACGGCGAACTTCCTGGATACTTGCGTCGCCGATCGAGCCTCTTATCCATCCTTGTAATCCGTTCGATAATCGTCGTGTTTGTATTTTTTTTAATTTTTTTACTTTTGAGTTGTCATTATTTGAACTGCGCCTCGTGTGAAGTGGGGCTAATAACTGCGTACGTTTTTAATTAAATCAGTGTAATTTCGAATTGCCTTTTTCGGTGACGAGCCGAACGAGGTGCGAGTGTGTAAAACGAAAATTGATACACACACAAAAAAAACTTCTCGCGGTAGAAATAAAATAAAGAAACACGTTCTCGCGAATTATAGGTCTTTTTCACTGCCGACTATTCCGAACTCTATACTCTCGCGGAAATTACGTAGAGTTAGACAGACGCACGTATTTGGTAATTTATATCTGACAAGTTCTTTTTTTTTCGGTTAACAAAACAAAACAAAAAGCTTAACACAAAAACGGATTTTTTTTTTTTTTTTTTGATGCGGAGGAAATTTAACTATACGTCAACACGCTGTTTCTAAACACGACGTGTGAGCAGTGCGCAGGCGCAGAGTCCAGATTCGCGTGACGCGAAACATCTGCGCATGCGCTCTGCCGACAGCAGCGTTATCGCAGCGGCGTGACGTCAGAGCCACGCGTGGGTCTATAGACGTTTGCGTTTGTTGGGGACTCGTGCTTAGTTGGTGCTTCACATGGTTAAACTACGCGAGCTCCGGCCGGACGCTGATATGGCGATCGACTACGTTAGCCGAGCGCCGCGTCAGATTCCACGAGCGAATAATCGATGATGTCGTTGTCCCCACTGGTTTAGTTCTCAACGTTTATCGCTAGGGGCGCGACGGTTGGAGCTTCTTCTCCCCAATAGTGCATATATATGTAGGAAGATGTAATCATAGAATTAAAACAGCGCGAGCAAAGAAAAAAAAAACGTGAGGACGATCAGAAGAAGGGACACAGACACAGCGCTGACTCAGCACTTACTCTCTTTTTCGTCTCCTTAAAATACGTCAACACAATTAGACAGAGAAAGGAAAGAGAAGAATCTCACATGCAGGACATCTTCGCTGCTATGTGCCAGATGTTCTACATGGGTGATTCTTCTCTTTCAGTTCGTTGTCTTCTTGTGTGTTGATGTGTTTTAAGACGAAAAAGAGAGTAAGCTGTGAGTCAGCGCGTTGTCTGTGTCCAAGAAGAGTGGTTGTTTGGGCGAGTTGGTTTGACATCTTATACAATCTTGTGCGCAGCAAGGACGAGGACAAAAGGAGAGAACAGGACACAACAGGGCGCAACTTTCAACTAAATTTTATTGAAAACATGTTCCGGTATTTATAGTCTCAACCATCGTCACAATGACAACACGCAAAACGACAAAAGCAAAAGAAAAACGACCATCACAGAGCATAATTGGAAAATAACACTATCTCGTTCGCAGGAAAAACAATTCCTTCTCCGATAATGCAATCGACGGCATAGGAACACACGTGTCTCCCAAATAATCAATGTGCTCGGCTTCTACGATTTCGCGTGTTAACGCTGACTTGCATTTTCCAATTTTTACGCATCCATCCAGCAGTGGGGTACAACCGCATGTCCTGCAATGCAAGTCAAGAAAGCCACCGTTCTTTTTTTGCACGTTGTTATTGTGCTCGCGGAGCCGATCATTTAGGCAGCGCCCCGTCTGCCCGACGTAGTGCTTGCCACTGAACAACGGAATGCGATAAACCACACCATCTGTGCAGTCGACAAATTTCGTTCTGTGTTTCTTTTCACATCCGTGTTTGGCACGCACGCCAGGCTTTGATAGTTCGCACAGGTCCAAAAAGAAACACAGAACGAAATTTGTCGACTGCACAGATGGTGTGGTATATCGCATTCCGTTGTCCTGCGGCAAGCACTACGTCGGGCAGACGGGGCGCTGCCTAAATGATCGGCTCCGCGAGCACAATAACAACGTGCAAAAAAAGAACGGTGGCTTTCTAGACTTGCATTGCAGGACATGCGGTTGTACCCCACTGCTGGATAGATGCGTAAAAATTGGAAAATGCAAGTCAGCGTTAACACGCGAAATCGTAGAAGCCGAGCACATTGATTATTTGGGAGACACGTGTGTTGCTATGCCGTCGATTGCATTATCGGAGAAGGAATTGTTTTTCCTGCGAACGAGATAGTGTCATTTTCCAATTATGCTCTGTGATGGTCGTTTTTCTTTTGCTTTTGTCGTTTTGTGTGTTGTCATTGTGACGATGGTTGAAACTATAAATACCGGAACACGTTTTCAATAAAATTTAGTTGAAAGTTGCGCCCTGTTGTGTCCTGTTCCTTTTGTCCTCGTCCTTGCTGCGCACAAGATTGTAGAAGTTGACTGTGTCCCTTCTTCTATTTGTCTTTGTGTTGTTCTTTTTATATTTGTGTGTGCTGTTTTAATTGTATGGCCACTATGCACCACCACCATTTGTTTCGAAAGTCCAGCTCTTTCTGTGGAAGGTTCCCAAAGATGCTCGCGAAATATTCTCACCAGAACCTGGAGAATTCTACACTACCCCAGTTGCAAAGACAAAAAAAAAATATATATATATATATATATAGCACGTGATTGCAAAAGGGTATAAACTTAAGGGCGAGTTGATGGTGCATTGTGGAGAATTAAAAGCGCTAAAAACACGAAGCACTAGTAGAAGAGGGACGCACACCCCTCTGTTGCGTTGGCCCTTGTTCTACTAGTCCTTAGTGTTTTTTTATCGCTTTTAATCCTTCACATGATCGAAACACTATCACTATCGTCAATCCTGTAGAAGACACCTGCATTTGTGATCTAACCTCGTTAATGACATCGCGATATCGACGCCGAGATTTTCATGACTGAAATACAAGTATAATTATGGGTACTTTAAATGGTACTTAAATAAAGCGTCGCGTTTTCTGCTCTTTTGTTTTTAAAGCATGTTAATGCTTTTCAACGGACCCCCCGGAATTCCAAATACGTTTTATTGTCCTTTCGTCCGTCCTTTCGTCCGTCCGTCCGTCCGTCCGTGCAAGTGGCATATCTCGTGGCGTCAGGGTACCACCTGGCACCACGACTTGACACCGCGACGTTCCTTTCCTCGCTAAATTTAGCGGGGAAATTAATGTCGCGCGACCTGACGTCACGTCACGTGATTACATAATGGGACGTCGTGGTAGCACGGGACTTCACGACTTGGCGCCGTGACTTACATTTTTCAAAACCTTTTGCGGAGCAATTGAAATTTACATGACCTGATGTCAGGTGATGTCAGTCCACGTGACACCGAGACTCGCGTCACGTGTCCATGTCATGTAACCTCGGGTCACGTGACGTCAATTTTCTGGTTATATGTAGCGGGCAAGTAATAAACAGTTACTTCACTTCCCCGAAAAGACTGTTTAATGTCGGCTAACTAAAATGTAAACGATCGCTCCCTAAACACTTAATTCCACGCATTCTTAGCGTTATAAAATAAAAATCGGAAGCTATCTTTCTTTCTTTTTTTATCACCACATCGTTTTTTTTTTGTTTTTGTCATATCACTTATCTTCCCCCATTTCGAGGTCGTCTCGATCCTTTGCCGAGGCATCAATCATTCGGTATTCGTTCCTGATTCATTTCGCGTTTCTCGTCGTCCCTGAAGCGAAACTTCCAAAGCTGACTCGTCACTCAATTCGGCCGCTTCTGCGACGAGTTTACCCGTAATCCACTTTCTCTAGAAATCGTTGGGCGTTTTTTTTTTTTTCTCTTCTTCTTGTATCGGAAACGTAACTTTTAAGGAGAAAACTGGAGCACAATTGACAGTGACGCCGCGTGCAAAATTCCAAATACTCGCAAAGCAAAAAAAAAAAAAAAAAGTTTTTTCTTCTTTGTTTGTAAGCCATTAGTTTTCCTTCCCTGGCTACGCCACTGATCTGTGCTCTACGAAGTGCTTGTGCGTTCGACGACGGCCGGGTAGATAGTACGGAACGACATTCACCAGTGTCAGTGATTAATAAAATCAAAATGAAAAGTATTTTTAGCCCCCAATATTAGCAGATTGCTGTTGGCTTGCTGGCAGATCGAACTTGGCCTATACTAAGAATGAGATAATCGCGACTGTTTTCACGAGCACATGGAGCGGATCTGTGTTTTCAATTTTCATCTTTAGTGTACGAGACTAGTGCCAACTGTGGTCCCAAATGTTTTGTGCAGCGCTCAGGTAAGCTGGCATTGATTAGAAACGGCTGACCAGCTGCGTACATACACGTAGAAAGGCTCTGCTAGGGATCCGCTCGGCGGCGTCACTGTTCTAGTCGCAGCGCGAAAACGTAGACCCCGAAGGACGCTTCGGATCGCGAGAGATTATACAATGCCACTTAAAAGACAAGGGCCGTGTTCCAAACTTTACTCGATCTTACTCCAGGGCAAGGGTTTTGTACCTTGGCGTTCTAAAACCTACCAGCGTCCAGCGTTTTTCCATCTGTGCTGTCACGTGACACGTCCCGCCGGAGTAACTCGGACCCACTTGGGTAAGATTTGGCACACAGCCAAGACCGGCGCTTTTCCCTCCAAACTTCATTATTGGAAATGGATGGAGCTGAACCTTTCGAACCGGGCAACGGCCTGTTTGTTGATGTACGTGAGAGCATTGAGGAAAATGGTGTTGTCGGCTTCCAGAACACTTAACTGTGGTGGTGGTGGGAGAAGGGGGGGGGGGGGTATTTACCTTTTGAAGTATTTTCCTGCTGTCCATTTTCATTCTTTTGAAGGCGGGTATTATGTGCAAAAAGAAGGTATTTGCATCGGATCATGCGTCGCACCTTTCCTCTGGGACATTTTATTAGCCAAGCTCGATCAAAATGTCCAGATTGGCTTGAACGAGAAACAAGTATGTAGAGTTGTTAGGTATGTGGATGACCATTTGGTGTGATTGCAATGTTCTGGCGATCGTTTGATGCACCAGGTTGTTGAGAGTGAGTTGAAAGTGTTTGATGACAGTTCAAAGGGCTTAAAGTTCACTCACGAGCTCCCAGATGGCCAGTTTCTCTAGAGTTTCTAGACTTGAGAGTGCAGCTTACGGGAAATTATGTATGTTGGTGTTACAACCCGCGCTCCAGAAAGGGAATTCTCTCTACGATTTGGCCCATTAAAATTGGGTAAAAAGGGCTATTACTTCGTCTTGCCTCCAGGCGGCACTTCAGAAGTCGTGCCACCATGTTATGCGTGACAGCTTCAGCTTCATGCCTGCAGGTTAGTCGACTTAGAGATGCTGGTTCTTCAACTTCACTTTTGCTTAGGGTTGCTGAGACGCGTCTCAAAAACATCAAGGACAAGTATCAGAGTATGAAAGAAAAACAAAACAAGACCTCAGGTCGTTCCCTCTGCACAAAAATTCACATAACTTACAAAAGGTGTCGGCAAAAAGATTCGATGTACCGCTTATGTTTTCGGCGCCACGCAAATCGGCCCAATTATGCCCGCGGATCAAAGAAAAAGAGACGACGCGCGCTTATACACCGTCAGTCATGCCAAACGATTTGTGGAATGTAACGTGGGTGTGGTGTATACAAAATACCGCTGACATGGGTGTACATACATGGGCCAGACTGTACGGTGCGTAAATGAGAGGATGCGCGAGCATGACCTTTCATTAAACAACTGGGGCTCTAAACTCGTCAGACACAAAATTGGGGCCGAAGTTGACGGAGCGCACCGATTGTCCTATCACGACAATGACTTCGCGCTTTTTTCGCCGACGTCCAATCGGCGCGCTCCGCGGCGAACTTTCGCCTCCAACTTTGTGTTTGACGAGTTTAGGGCCCCAGGAGGACACCTATCTTTTCATTGCAGAGATTGTTTGTTCCAACCAAACTTTCAAGATACCGTGGGGAGGGCCAATGGAAAAGTAGCGAGGGAAGTGCAAGAAGCGCATGCTATGGTACTAAAGCTGCGTCAGCGCGGCCGTCAATTTTTCCGCATCAAGAAAAGATTACTTTTATTGAGACGCGGTGATGAATAACGTCATTAGGTGATTCAGCGTGCTTTTGTTTGCTTTTTTATCGGTGGTTGTTTGCTTTAGCTGTTTTTTTTTTTTTTTTCAATACATGTTCAGTTGAGAACTTGAGAACAAACAAGCTCGGTCCTGTTCGCCTCCCTTATTGTCATTGTCTAATTGTTAGTGCTTCTAATTTTATAAGTCATTTACCTGTTCTGGTTTATTCTGCCCCCCGATCGTATATAACCTGTTACGATAAAGAAAAGAAAAAGACAGATTGCGAAATTGACATTTCTAACGCGGCCGGTAAACCACATAACAAACTAAAGCAGCAGCCACACTGCTTGCACGTCATGCAAAAGACGCGATTTTCGCGGCAGACATGACAGAAGTATTTGCGGCGTGATTGCAACTCAAAAAAGATTGCAAAAAAAAAAATCTATGTCGCTTTTATTTTTCGGGATCGCCGTCCACTTTGCTCCAATAATCTCCGTAATATCTCTTTTTTTCTGTGTGTGCGTTTCGTTTCCCCAGCTGTAAGTTCCTGTCCGGTTCCGGCAACATTGGTCAGGCACGGACGCTCCAGTGCCCACGCCGCCCACCGCAGTGCCCACGCCGCCCACCGCAGTGCCCCTCCTCCCCCCCCCCCCCCCCCCCCCAAAAAAAAAAAAAAAAAAGATTGCGCGTATAACTGCTTTCTTAGGCATCTCTCCTCGCGCAATTGTTTCTTTCCACATTTGATTTCTCGGCCGTCAGGTTCGCGTTTTGTCTTCTTTTGTGTGTTCCGTGTACTGCACCTTGCTTTCGGCTTTTTTTTTTACTTTTTTTTTTCGTCCGGAACCGTGGAGGGCATTATTTTTCGGGTGGCGCTCGCGATCGTAACTTTATTTTTTTTTTAATCTCTCCTCTTCCTTTTTTTTTTCTCGAGCTCGCGATTTACTTAAATATTCTAATTCTGGCCGCCCCATTTTATTTACGTTTTTATATATTCTTACGCCTGCCGGGGCATCCATTACGGGATCTTTGGAATGTGAGTTATAGTTCTCCTCAAAACGAGTAACCTACATGAAATAATGCGCGCGCGGAGAGCCCACCCATGCACACTGCTAAATTTCCGAGTGGTTTAAGAGGTGGAAGTTCTCTCTCCCCGCCCCTGGTTTTGGACAAACGATTCTGCAGCGGTATATTCTTTCGACTTCAATAATTCAACGAAGTACAGTGTGCAGTACAGCTATGCGAATAGAATCGGAGAGAAAGCAGGAGTCGAGAGTGGAGTCGGAGCACCGCGAGCTCTGGTTGGAGTGACTAGTGGCATAGCCTCCTCTATACTCACAAAGCCTGGCAGTTCGATGACGGAGCGCGAGGATCTGGTAGCACCGAGCATTTCTCGGCGAGTCTGGTAGTCAGCGCACAGCTTTTGTAGCGGCGAGAACCCGAAACAGGATTTTTTAAACCGGAAGAGAAAAGAAGTGGTAGCCCGAGGAACGCGAGAAGAACGAGCGGACATTCCATCGCTCGGGACAAGTGTGTTTCGGCGTCTCGCCGCAGCGGGGCGCCCGTTACACGCCTCTTGTCTGCCGCTCTACCTTTTCACTTTCGGCGACCGCGTCTCGTGGCAATCTGCCAGGGTTTGTCATTATAGAAGAGGCTATGCTAGTGGGTGTACCGCAAAGCTAGCTGCTTGTGTGTGTGTGTGTGTGTGTGTGTGTGTGTGTTTCTTCTTCCTTGTGTCCGTTTTTTTTTTTGCGCCTTACACCATGCTGTACAACAGTGTCAGCGCTTACGATTTTTCACATTTGGCATTAGAGGTGTGCAGTGGAGACGAAGGCAGCCTACGTCTTCAGCGCCACTCGTCGGACACGTTCGAATGCGGAAGCCAAACGCAGGACGCTGGCATTCTGCGTTGTAGCGCACTTGACGAGTGCAGGGGAGACGGAGAGGGCCACACTTTATCATACACAGTTTGCCTACTGAAGAATGAGCCTGTGGTAATCGCAAAGCACGTGATCGAGGGCCTTGTGTGAATAGAAGTGCATTGTAGAACTAAACTCCTAATATATTATTCACGCAATCTAAATTATATTGACAATCAATAAATTCAGACGGAGCGAAAGTTCCTTCAAAAAATTATTTAAATTTGTAAAAGCGCCCTCTCACCACGGATGGGATAACTAACCACTTTTTATTGTTTGGTTTTCCGCTAAATTTAGAGGGAAATTTTTCCGCTAAATTTAGCGGAAAACTTTTCCCGCTAAGTTTAGCGGAAAAGTTTCCCCCAAATGGGAGGCGAGCAGGAGAGGAGGAGGGGCATAGCCTCCTCTTCGTACCTTCCCCTCCTCCTCCTCAAGAGCTGCGCTCTAATTTGGCATTACAGGGAGTTGTAAACGGCTTTCATTTTTTAGAGGCACCATCCCGTTAATTCCCTTCGAGGTACATCCGTCTGACTAGTCAATTCAGAATTATGTTCGATGTACCCAGTCAACTTGCTTAGCCTGTGTGCAAATATAAGGACTGGTATAAATCACTTTTTATAGTGGTGCTGATTTTTTTAATATGCTTAGACTTTGGTGCCAACTTCTCTTTTATGATTTTACAGATTAGCAAACCCCAAGTTCGCTCCTCATTAGCGTCATTTGCCAGGATATTTTAGATTTTTCCAGTAAAGTGGTGTGAAACCTTCGATGGGTGGAGGTAGCGAAAAAATTAAGCATGAACAAGCAGTTCATTGCACTCAACCGTTTTACAAATCACGTCCTACGTACACACGCCTAAGAACTTAACCGGGTCACATACACTGCGTTGGAGAAAAGACGACCGTGCCATGCCTCACGCGAAGGACAGCAGGAACACTTTAAGAAATGTTTGCACCCACCCACAAAGAAGTTGAAGCGGAATCCCGGAATCCCGAACGCCCAAGTGAGTCTCCAGCTAAGTTGGCTTCTTGCCAGAGAAGGCCTATTTAGAACGGATTCATAGCGTGATTCGGTAACTCACGTGACATTAAAACACCGAGCGAGGATCCAACCGAAAGGGAAAATATACTTGGAAAGAGACATTCGCCGAATAGCAACACCGACAACGCGACCGGCGAAGTTTAAAACATATGGCTTCGGTTAGGGCAATGAGCTTCTAAAGCTAACGGTCACTGCTCGATTTTTCCTTCCCACATGGGTTTGTCATTATAACCGGGATTATTATGTTTTCTAAATATAATAACATTTACGCACTCCGTTTATTTTATTGCGATTATTTTTACCTTGTTTTTGTTTTTTCTTGGTTTTCACCTTAGTTTCACCATCCGGATTGAAGGGCGCTGTGTATTCGCGATTGCCAGAAGTAAGGGGCCTTGAGTGGGACCACTAGATATGACTTCACTGTGGAGGCAGCTAGCTTTGGGTCTACCCGCTAATCATTCCAATCAGGGCTCGGCGACTGTTCTTCCTCAGTCTCTCGGCGCATAGTGCACACAGCACGGCGGCGAACGCTGCGAAGCGATCGACCAGATAAAGTCCTCTTGGCACGCGCCCGAGAAGCCTCAGCCGACAGCGTCTCCGCCGTCCAAGCAACGCAACTAAAAAAAAGAGTGTCTCGTTCGGGCTCGTGCTCTTTCCCATCGAATCGTCTGCGCTGACTTTGAAGGACGCTGGCTTGAACACCGCGCCAGAGATCTACACGTTTCAAAGCCTTCATGAAAACTGTTACTGCCGCCGTTGAGGTACGAACCTCTAGGGTCATTGACAAAGCGTGAGTCTAAGCGGCACGCGTATACCGCAAGTGCCACGTTCTGCATGACGTGGTGCAACCAGAAAACGACTTTACCCTATATACCTACACAGCTATATATTTGACTTGTTTCCGTCGCCCCGTAGGTTTTTATCGCAGCCGTTTTAATTCTGAGAAACAGAAACTAGGAAACAGGTGATCGTTTATTCGTGCTTACTGCATCGCGCTCTACTGGAAATTAGTCTGGTATTATAAACTTTAATCTAGAGTGCTCGAAGACGCTGCATCTACAGTTGAAACTCTTAAATGAAATTCGTCTCACCTGTTGTTGTTGTCTTTTTTTTTTTATTTTAAAGTACCGACTATTTTTGAGGCAGTTTCACAATTCATATATTACGGAATAAAAAAAAAAAAAAAGGCGCGTTTGGCGTTGCATGTTTTGTCATCAGCGTTATCACGTCTTTCGTTTCCAGACGTCGATGACGATTATGCCTGTGCGGCGTCGCGGACCAGTGCCACCTACAAGACAAGGCCTGACGTCATCGTGAGTGGATCGCCGACCCGCCTACACGCGGCAAACAGGCTGAAAGCTCGCCGAGAGCCGCCCGCGGAAAGTGTCAGACGCGTTCGCTTTGGCACGGCCGCTCGATCCCCTCCTAGGAGGCGATCGAGCGGCCGTGGCTTTGTTGGCGTCGCCGCGCAGACATGTACAAGTTACTAAAAAAAGTAATTAAGTTAAGTTACTGAGTATTGCCCTCAAAAGTAATTTGAGTAGAGTAGAAATTACTCAAATGGAAAGTAATTGAGGAAATTACTAATTGCCGTAAAAAAGTAGCGAATTACTTTCGAAGTTACTTTGAAGTTACTTTTATATGTTTTTTATGGTAAAAAGCAAGTACATAGGTTTTGATCCGTTAGCGAAATTGGGCTAGCCAAATATGGATCGAATTGTATTTTCAAAGAAATGCTTTAATAGCTATAATTTTATAGTTCTGCGTCTGCGTGCCTAATTGTTTCGCACTTTCTTGTTTGTTTGGTCAATATGATGTGCTGCAAATGTGTCATTTCTAGTTTGAGGTTTAGCACTGCTTGGGCTTGATTTTTAGATAGTGTTTGCTTGTTTACAGTGTTGCGTAAAATACATCTAAAAAGTACTTGAAGCAAAGTAAAAAGTAAATGAGAGGTTATGTACTTCAAGTGAAGTACTAAGTACACCGGGTGCAATATGCTTGAAGTAACGTACTATAAATACAATATATTTCAAGGTAAAGTACCAGTGCTTTTAACAGAATCTTTCATGATACCCTTTCATTCCCCAGTGCTTTTTTTAACTGCTACGCATTGTTCCAACTGTAATCGGAGGTGCATCACTTTTTTACGGAAATGGCAGCAAATACTGTATAAAGTCAAGTCGCCACAGAGTAGTTGTTTTACTCTCGCTGACGAGCTATTTGACACAATAAACTTATAAGCCACTTATTTGTGTCGGTCTTATAGCCACCATTACTTCACTCCAGTGTTGGACAAAATACTCGATAAAAGTATTTAAGTTAAGTTACTAAATACTTGCTTCATAAAGTATTTAAAATACTACTCAAGTTACTTTCACTGTAAAGTATCTTGAGTAGAGTACAAATACTTAGAAATGTATTTCAGTTACTTTTGAAGATACTTCCGCATTGCTTAATTTGTATCGACGTCATTGACAACGACAATTATGCAGCTCCGCAAATCTGGGTTACCAGAATGGTTTATTAGCACGCAACAACACAAAATGGGGAAAAAAAAGTATCGTAGAGCTATTTTATGCAGCCCGCTATAAAGAGCAAAATATTATAAAAGAGAAGTCTGGTTTCTGGTATCGAACCCGCGGAGCCTCCGCGCGAGTGCCTCCGCGCGAAAGCCAAGCGCGGTAACCATTCGGCCACGCGCTCGCTGGGCAGTGAGCGTGGCAATATCACTGATAGATGTTACAAAACATTTCTGGGGCAACAAGAGGTCGCTTTAGCTATTGGGGAAGAGATCAGACCGTGGCGCCCCAAGCGGTTAACTTTAGAACTAGATGGATGGGGACAACAAATATAATGGCTCAGTGTTCGGCTGGAGTTCGCGTTCTCCGGTGAGGGGGAGGGGGGGCTCTTTTGTTACCACTCCGGCCTGCTTGAACAATGCAGTATGCACTGTGCCCAGCTCAGCACAAAAGCCCAAGTGGGTCAAGTTCGCATCCTCTGACGACTGCTTTCGGGGGAGATCCGGCACTTAACGCCACTTCACTAATTGTTGGTATTTTTTCATTACCCTGTGCTCTGCGCTCTATTAAAAAAGATGACACGAACATGCCCACAAGGCCTGTGGGAATGTGCACAGGCCTTGTGTTGGGTAAACATCGAGGTGTGGGGGCGACAAACGGGTCAGAGCGCTTCGCCAATAGTGGCATCGCTGAATACCACATCCTGCAGCGCACCTTAGACGCATCGTTTAACTACAATCCATATTCCCTATACGGGGAGTTCACTATAAACGAACTTGGGACGCGGATATGAGTGAATGGATAACAAAGAAAACCCACATAATAGCCACGGCAGTGGTCGCACCTTCTTCAAGTAGGTTGCGTTCAGAAAAGCACTCAACGTCGGGGGACACTTTGTTGGCATTTTGAGAGGCCATCCAGCTCCTAGTTCGTTTCCTGTACTGTTCTCTGCTTATCAATGTTCGCGAGAGCAATAAGTGCCGGACTGACAACACAAAGAAACGAGAAAAAAAACCCCAAAAAACATCGACGTTTTGCCTTAGCAGGATCAAATATACAAAAAGCGAAACAAAAATGTCTACTTTTTTGTGTGTGTCCACTTCTCATTTTCTTCTATTTGTTATTTTCTTAATACTCAAGTCTGCATTGTTCTCGTAGGTCGTTTCCCGGTCTGCTTGCGCCTCAGGGTCGCTCAGGGTGGTATCTTTACTTCCGTAAAACCACACCTTTTGTTTGAGGATTTTTGGGGGGGAAACTCGATAGAAACAAAAGGCGCCTTTGGGAAGGCGAGGGGAGAACCTTCATTGTACGAACTTTGGGCTGAAATACGAGTCACAGTCGGCAAAAAAGCGATATTTTCACGAGCTCAGTTAAAGTCACCATAGCTAATCGGAGATAGCAACAGGATTCGGTTGCTCGAAAGAATGTTCACGTTTGCTCGTGCCACGCCCACGCCACTTCATACCGAAAAACTCAGAAAATGGCGGAATGTCAAAAATGTATTTAAGATAATGAGTACAAGATACTCGAAATTGTAATTAAAATAGAGTATTAAATACTCTCCATCAAAGGTATTTGTAAGATACCAAGATACTCCAAAAAGTATTTAAGATACAGTATCTTGAGTAGAGTATTTGAGATAGGCACAAGTCTGCAAGTTCACTCAGAGAAATGACCAGATGACGTCTCGAAAGAGCGCGTTTTCACACGACGATACGCCTTTTTGTTTTCCAATTCGGGGAATGTACATTGAACTCGAAAGTTTTTCTTTCCTCGAAAAGTACAAGTACATGCCCAGAGAATGTACTTAAAGTAAAGTACAAGTTTTCTAAACAGTAGTACCTTAAGTACAATGTGCTTAGAGTACTTCCCAACACTGCTTGTTCATTATTTTTTTATATATAAACGTTAGGAGAATTACTAAGGTTTCTCGAACGATCTTCAAATCCTTGAAGATCTGCATATTCTATGTTTTGGGAAAAAAAGGCAACGCAAAAGGGTCCCCTTTGCGTTGCCCTTTAGCAGGCGATTCTTCGAGTACAGCAGAAATTACGGGAGCACCAGATGAGCTTCAGAGCAGGTGTTGCATTTTGTTGCCTCCTTTGAGTGAGGATGCAGTGTGTGCACTTCCTGTAGTGAGCGAGAGTTTCTACGTTGGGGAGAAGCGGGAACCAGCCCTTTCTTCGAATGAGTCAAGTCTCCCTGAGATTCGGGACACAAAGAAACGCCAGTCTTCGGCGCTAATCCCGCAGTTACGCGGCTTCTCTTGCGTCGTGCCTGTTCGCTCCCCTCGCTTTGTAGCAGTGTTGTTGCAGAGGGGGGAATTTTGGGGGGTTTCGGACTCTCCAACCAATTTTCACCCCCCCCCTCTCCTTTTCCTACGCCACGTGCTTCTCCCTCTTTGCAAATATCAGCTACTCTTCCAACTTCTTATCTCTTTTGTGCAGGAATGTTTGTTGATAGGCAAAACAACCACTAAAATTCGAAAGTAATTTGTAATTTGAGTAGAAGTTACTCAGAAAAAGTAATTAAAGTAAACTACTAATTACCGAAATAAAAATGTAATTGAAAGTTACTAAACTACTCAGAAAAGTAGTTAAACTACAGTAACTTGAGTAGAGTAGTTGAACTACGTACAAGTCTGTGGGGAGTTTTCGTAGATCGTTTCCGCTGTCCCGCAACGCTCTCCGCAACCAGCTAGGCTAGCCGGAACTCTACAGTCAAGGCCATCGGCGCGCCGGCGCAGTAGCGGCTGCTTCGTTGCGGAGGGCTTAGCGGAGGGGGAAACGCGGTCTACGAAAATTCCCTAATAGGGAATTGTAGTAGACCGTTTTTCTCCTCCGCTACGGTATCCGTGAAGAAAACGCCGCATCTGCGCGTGCGCGCCGCCAGCTTTATCTGCATAGTTCAAGGTCTTCTGGCGGATTACGGAGCGCTATCCGGGTGCTTAGCGGGCTGCGGAAACGGTCTACTACAATTCCCCAATAGGGAGTTTTCGTAGATCGTTTTCGCCGTTCCGCAACGCCCTCCGCAACCCGCTACGATACCCGGAACTCCACAGTCAAGGCTATCGGCGCGCAGGCGCGGTAGCAACTTCTTCGTTGTGGAGGGCTTAGCGGAAGGGGAAACGCGGTCCACGAAAACTCCCTAATGTCGCACTTTGGGAACGGGGGAGGGGACGGCGTCCTTGTTTTCTGATGGTATTGCGCAGACACCTTACAATAAAAAAAAACGTGCCGTAAAAAAAAAAAAAAAAAATTGTGCTTGCTTCTTTATTTATGTATTGGGCTGACCACGCAACGAACGTTACGTCATTAGCTGAGACTCGAGCCGCGGTCACATTGCACGCGTCCATCCTACGAGAGACAGTCCGCGGTCACAGTCTGAGGCACGTTTTCTTTCTTCTATGACGGTCGTCTGTCAGACTGGTTATACAAAACCTGTTTTGTATACATGTTAGAAGCGTACGTATGTACAGTCTTGGGTGAGTTACTTTTAAAAAGTAATACGTTACGGTCACAGTTACTTTCAGAAAAGAGTAGCGAAGTTACCGTTACAGTTACCGAAACAAAAGAATAACTAGTTACAGTTACTTTTAAAAAGTAACGACGTTACTTTTCAGTTACTTTTCTACAACGCAAAAAAATGAGGAAAAACTAAAAACCGCCCCTCATTAAGTTTTATTGCATAAAGTGAAAAAGTACGCTTTTACGCTTTTGTTAGCAACCACCTTCACCACAGCAAGATACTCTCCGTACGCCGGCGATGGTATAGTTCTTTGTTCTCATCAACATCCCTATCCTTGATATCACTAGCACGTTGCTGGCTCGTTGAGGGTTGCGCTGGGTTCACCAGTCCCTAAGCATATTTCAGTTCGTACCCGGCAAGCCAGAAACAAACCCCGCGCAAACAGCAGTAAATTTTGCCCCGACTGTTGACACCACGCCGGAGTAGTGGCGCAAATCAAAATACGAAACATGCGCTGCACCCTCCGTGCGTATTGTTGTTTCATGGTTGATTCACCCGATTAAAAACCGTTTGCGCAGAAAAAAAAAAAAAAAAGAAAAACCGCAACTTAGATAGTGCTTCAAAATACTGAGATGTAAGTGTTGAGTCACAAAGTCACAATTTTAAAGATAGGATGTAAGTAAGTGTTGAGTCACAGAGTCACAATTTCAAAGATAATTAAAATTTTTTTTAGCAAATCTACACGTGGCTATATTCGAGTCGTGACTCGCGAGAAAGAACGTATTCGCAAGTTTGTGCAAGGCCAACTTGACACTCGAAATGTCGGAGCAGACAGTTTGGAAAATGCAAGGGATTAGCTAAATTGTACTCGTTCAATGATATATTATTCATAAAACAATTGGAAAGTAACGACAAAAGTAACGTCGTTACTTTCATCGTTACTTCACAAGAAGTAACAGAACGACAGTTGCAAGTTACATTTAAAAAAAAAAGTGACTCGTTACAGCTACAAGTTACCAAAAAAGTAACGAAGTTACAGTAACGCGTCACTAGTAACGAGTTACTCGCCAAGACTGCGTATGTATGAATCAAACCTGCTTTCTAATATGCTTGAGGCCTGCCCGCCGATAAAATCTGTCAGCGTGTCTTCGTTTATGATGTCTGATCAGTGGGAGTGCGGCTCTAGGAGATTACGTCATGCAACAACAAGAAGAACGGAAGCAAACTGAAAAATAAAGGCAAACGGGCTTCCTAGTCGTCACAATAACATGGCTTCACAAAAAAAAAAAAAAAAAAAAAAAAACCGAACAGAAACAGCTTTATGTGAATGAACCGGATAGTATCTTCCAGTCGTAAATGGTAATTCAACGCGACCGCACAATAAAAAAAATAAAGAAGTACAGTGTTTTTTTTATTTTGTTTCGTTTTTTTCAATGGCACGGTTAATTGCTTTGTCGCTATTTTCATTTAAGGCAACACCGGACGCGCTCCTCGGACGCATTTGTCGGTATTTGTAAAACGAAACACGTCGAGGAACTTTGTATCGAGCTCTTTAGTGGGGCCACCTGGCGGCTACAGGCAAAGCGCGTGTGTTTCCATATAGGAAAATCCCCGTGCCATCCGTCGACAACTTTTTGTTTTATTATTATTACCGGCAAAGAGAAACTAACAACTCTAATATATGGGCAGAGGTATACGTTGAAGGAATGAAGATGGAACCAGTAAGCTTTCCCGCCTCAAGCACTTTGTTCTCTTTATATTCGCGAGTCGTACTGATTATTAGCAGGTGTCGGCGAGAAGAAGAGACGTGTATGGAGGTGATGCCTATTGACATGTCGCTAAATTTTGTCGAACGTGAGGTTGGAGAAGACTTCGATCAAAGTTCAATCGAAGTTCAACCAAAGTTTGACGGACGTTTGTTTGATTAAAGTTCGACATAAAAAAATTCGACCAAAAGTTCAGGTTCGATGTCGAACTGCGAAGTTCATCTGGATTGCCGATTTTTCAGACTTTTGGCAGACTTGGACGAGGAGTCGACTTTTGAACAGACTTGCACCAGACTTTCAAATGTTCAAGACTGCACCAAGATTTCAAATTCTATAGAAAAAAAATTAAATAATGTTTACACGATTCAAAAACGGAGACGAACGGACGACGAGGGGACAAACACACACGCCTCGACTTTATTTACATCTCAAATAACTTACGTGATAGTTTATTTCAATCTTTTCTTTAAATGGGTTTCCGTGTTTACGCCAACATAAAAGCGAACATCTATTAATCTTCTAATTACGGGGCTGTAGTCTGTCACGGGTCAAGAACTGATGCAGTAGACGCACAGCCTCCAGCACGCTCTTGTTGCTTTCCGCGCATGCGCAGAACCGACGGCAGCGCCACCTCAGCGGCGTGACGTCAGAGCTGCATTTCCTCCGCCATGCAGCGTTCGTTCATTTTTCAGTTGCCACGCGTCCCCTTAATGGACGAACTGGAGTCGAATTATAGACGAACTTTGCGTTAGAAAGTTCGAAGACGTCGAAGCTGAGCGAACTCGGACCTCGGCAGGTTTGCGACATCTCCCTTAGTGACTACTCGTTTTGTATGCGACGGCGTGGTGGGAGACCGCACACTTCGGCTTGGCGGGATCTGCCGTCTCGGCGCATGGCAGACGCGTGGATCGGGCTCCTTTCGAAATTCCAGAATGAAGCTTCGCATAATCGGTCGTAAAAAAAAAAACAACATAGTAATGAGATCCGTAAGTGCGTCAGATGTTTTAAAGATGATCCAATATTTACGTCCAGGAGTCTATTGAAACTCAGCTCTCGCGTCGGTCTGAACTATACTTGTACAAAATGCAGGATGAATCTAGAGATATCAAAACAAGAGTTTATTTTTATTTCTTTGTTTTCTTTACTAGCGTCATAGACGCATTCCTGCCCAGAAAAGGCATGCACCTACCCAAAATGCCAACACTTGCTCTCTAAAAAAAAAAAAAAAAGAGTTTAATGGAGTATATTGGACATTTAGTCGAACGCCGTTTAATCGAAAGCCATTTCTTCGAACGTCGTTTCACTGGACGACATTTGATTGAATCCGTGACGCCGTCTCATTCAGATATAAATTGGGAGCATTCCATTTTTTTGTATTACTATGGAACGAAAATCGTGGTATCTGAAATTATACTGCTGCCGCTATCCAATCACGTGAAAGAAAAATACTTCGATTGTCACTATCTACTTGTATGGGAACATCGCATATCCATACCAATGAACTATGCGTTCTAAGTCTGTGTTTCATATTGATAAAACGATCAAATGGACAGGGCACGCGACTTATCAAAAAGCAAATCTGTTGGAAAGGCGTTCCACTATAGAGACACTCGGCACAACAAAATTTTACACACATATCACTTGATCTTCTTTTTCAAATCCTTTTTTTAACTATTATTCTTTGTGGCGGCACTTTTTCATTAAAGTTCTGCGACACGTCTCTTAATATTACGCATTTTTGGGACCAAAGTTCGAAATATCACTAAGACGAAGCCACTAGGTGTCTCTGTCTTTTAAGAAGGGTACATTCATTATTAAACAGAAATATCACTAGACATCACTATATAAATACGCCTCAAAAGACGTAGCCACTAGGTGGCTTCGTCTTTCGAAAAGGGTCCATTCTTTATCAAATAAAACTATTACTGAAAAGTTATAAAAATACTTTATCATCACTAGACTTGTTTTCACTTCAAGGGCCATAGTAAAAAAAGTCCGGCCGCTCGCGGAGCATTACTAATTTTGCTCTTTATGCAGAGAAATAAGATATATGTAGGTTAAATTTAGATTGGAAATATGTTATCTTATGAAGGCGTGCACGTTTCGAACGCTAGAAGCATCGCGTCTTGCTCCCACAACCACATCTTGTAAGAACTACTTCACGCGGCGTATGAACAATGTGCAAAACGTCCGGTTTTCTTGAGGTGAAACTGAGAACTAATATAGGAATCACTAGATATAGTTTTCAGAAGCCAAAGCCAGTAGATAGCTTCGCCTTTTGAGAAGGTTCTATTCATTTACCGGAGTGCGGTCGTGTGGTCGCGAATGCGTCATGCACGTTAAAGGCACCAAGTGAACAGTATTACTGCACCATATTAATGCTTCAGGCAGCTTTAAAACGCCGTTCACACTCTTGCGACCGAGTAAGACCGAGAAAGACCAGACCGGTTTTTAATCCTTTTGCGACTCCTTAGGACCGGATGCGCTGCAGCGGAGCTGGTCCTAAGAGATCGCAAGAGGCTTAAAAACCGGTCTGGTCTCTCTCGGTCTTACTCGGTCGCAAGAGTGTGAACGGGCCATAAGGCAGTCTAACTTCCTGCGTTCGAAATTTATATTCAAGAAATTTCACTTTCGGTGCCTAATGAAGTTTGTGATTTTCGCGCATAAGCTGTACAACCTATTTTCGTTTAGAACATCTATAAAACAAATTTTACTCTTTGTGTACAACCATTTTTTCCTTTTCATGTATAACGAAATTTGTACTTTTTGTGTATAAACTCTTAACAGCAATGTTTTTTTCTATATGAGCTTTTTACAACGAATATTATGTTTTGTGCATAAACTCTATGCAAGCAATTTTTTTTTTTCTGCATAACCCCTGTAAACAAGCTTTACCTTTTCTGTGTAATTAAACTCTATACAACAACTATTTCTGTACAATATTTGTACACAATTTTTGTGTATAACCTCAGTACAACAAATTTGACTTTTCGTGTATAACGAACTATCACTTCTCTTATATAACAAAATTTTACTTCTCGTGTATAACAAAATTTAACCTTTCGCGTATTAGGAAATTTCGCTTTTCGTGTATAAAAACGGACATGCATTTAAGGCAAACTCATAATTTAAGTGTCATTGGCGTAACACCGAAGCGGAAGCCCTTGCTGCGTCGATCAAGCGGTGTTGTTGTTGTGTCACCTCACAGCCATCTAAACATGTCCGTAGACCGGTGTGGTGCAAGGCCGATGTTCGATTGGTCCAGCAAGCCAGCGTCTGTTAAACGGCGATTGAAGCGTATAAAAAGGGTCACTTTTATTTTTATTTTTCCTCGCGTATCGCGGAATAAGGCCGCATACGTCTACGAACAATGTTCGCCGGGACTACGGATTGTCTTCCACATCCTCGGAGACTGGTCGAATACGTTTCTTGGTCTGCAGCGTGAAATGATTTTCGTTCGCTGTGGATTTGGATCAACGGACTTCGTTTTTGAATTGCGTTGTTGCCACGCTTGCCTTGGCTTCTCGACCGTCCGTGTCACCGCGCGAGATTTATCATGTCTAACGTTTACTGCACTTCAAAAAGCGCGACAAAAAAAAAAAAAGAAGACAATTGTCTTTTTTGTTATTGTTTATCTTAAAATTGAAAGATGAAAACGACTAGCATGGAGGGAAGTCTCGATTCAGTGCAGTAACCTAAGCGGTAAAGTTTAGTGCTTATTAATTCTATGTCAAAGTATAATTTAAAAAGAAAAACACACAAAAAACGCTGATGTCTTGTTCGCGCTAACAGCGCCGCGCAGTGTACATATCCGTTGTTCTTGTGGGACAGTACGTGTTGATGTTTGGCACTTACCTCTTCCACCCCTTCCAATGGCACATACTGGATCAAGCAAGCGATGCATGCAGAATGAGACATACCTTAAAACACTGTTTTATTTTGATGTCAGTACCAGTATATGTCTAATAACGTTGGGTTGTATTCTAGTAATAAGATAGCGAGAGATAGACAGAGAGATAATTTGGTATTAATCGATTGCTTTCAGTCGCGTAGTTACATAACTGGGTGGGAGAAAGGGCGGAAGGGGGTTGAAGCGTTTTACGAAATAAATTTATGGTTACGCCACTGCGTTGGGGTCAATCATATTTTACATTAGGTCTACACACAGCGGGTCTTTATTCGTTAAGTGCCTGTCCCAGGCAATAAATTCTTTAGTCCCATCGAACAGTGGTTGCAACGACGAAAGTAATTTATCATTTGCTACCGTGCATATGCATGCATCCAACACCGTGATAACTGACCCACCGTAGGACGGGGTACGATTTCCTCGGACACCGTAAACTACTAGGCATCGCGGAACCGCGCAGTATTGAGATCGGGGAATGGACGAATGGATGGAGATATGCAACGGCTAAATCCTTTACATCGGGCGGCGACTTGCGCGACCTAGCCAGTGCTTTTAATATTAACAACGAACAGTGAACTTAACATACAAAACATTGAGGGTAAGGGACAGGTCAAAACAAAGAAAGGACGCCATACTGCTGAATTTACAACCCAAAGTGACTTCAATTTCTAGCCCAAAGGTATACACCCAACTTTACATCTGCGTCGATATTTTTCTTTATTTTCTCTCCGAAGAAGCCGGGTGAAAATAAAAACTAAACCTAAAAATAAAGGTTATCACCGAGGATGAAGTAATAAAAAAAAAAGGAACTAAAACAGAATGAAGTGCACAACGCCGCAAAAGACGATACAGGTTTTTAAAATAGATCTGGGTGCTGACCCACATAGAGGTCGACCCTCCTTTCCCTCGGGAGCGTGACGTCAGCGTGTTACGTGAATTACGTCACTGACCCTGTTGTTGGCCTTCGGAACGCCGCGCAGCACTTCTTCCTGCGTTCCGGCTGCTCCCTTTTCGATGTTTCTCCTTCTTCTCTTTGCCTTCCCCCCCTCTCTCTCTCTCTCTTTATATCTTTTTTTTTTTTTTCGAACATCGCTGTGGCTCTTACGGTAGCTGCTCGAGAAAAAGAGGGGAGAAGAGTGGTAAAAGTCTCGCAGAATCTCGGGGAGAAGGCGGGAAAAGTTGAGTGGATTCGTTTCGGAAGTGATCGAGCCCGACGGACAGTACATCTAGCAACCGACTGCTTAAAGCGCCGTTCACACATATGCGACCGAGTAAGACTGAGAGAGACCAGAACGGTTTTTAAGCGTTTTGCGACTTCTTAGGACTGGATGCGCTGCAGCGGAGCTGGTCCTATAGAAATCGCAAGAGACTTAAAAACCGGTCTGGTCTCTCTCGGTCGTACTCGGTCACAAGTGTGTGAACGAGCCTTAAGGCTGTCGGTTGCTTATGACGTGGCTGGCGTGGCTTATGACGTTTGCGCTTATGTTCACACACACGGTCGCCGTAAATTGGGATTTCAAGTTTTCTTTTCTCACTTTTTTTTTGTTAAGTTTGTTTAGTGAAATTTTTTTATACTTTTAATGTACGTTCTTCGGTCATCTCTGTGCAAAATCTTAGATCGATACGTTCAGAAACCGGTGTATACGGTCCCTTCAACGAGCCATCGATCATTTTGCATCGCGCTGTACAATAATCAAGGCCTGCGAACATCCACCTCTTCCCCCCGTGGAGCGACATCGCATTCGGATGGCGGCAACTGAGCAATTGGACCCGAGGTTGTCATTTCGGATGACAGGCTTAGAGGTTCTTCTAGCAACGGAGAGAAAAGTGACATCAGGTGCTGTATAGTGTTCATGGGGCAATTGGGGAGGGAGTAGTACAGCTCGGTTCCGACGAGTTACAGTTGGTTTGATGGTGTGAAATTGGTCATACTCACACTAGCAAAATGAAAAAAAAAAGCAACTTACACTCAAAATGCTGTAGTTTTTAGACTTCCTGCTGCACTTTCAAGTTATACAACACATGACGTACCCCCCCCCCCCCCCCCCCCCGCCCCGAAAGCGCGGGAAAATTTGAATGTAGGTGTTTGCATCACCTTCCTTTGCCGTGCTTTAATAGATATTTTTAATTTACAGATAATAAATATCATGCCGGGAAGAGTAAAGCTTGTGTATTTCAAAGAGATTTTAGTGTTGGTAGCTAAAAAAACCACCGGAGTTAAAACGGACGTTTTAACGTATTAACGAAACATGACACTGACTCATTTGTGTGGAATCACCGACAAGCATAACAGAAAGCTACTACCTGTTCTACTTCCAAAGTGACAAAATGATATTCAGTTGCCTCTCTGGAGGGAAGCGGGTGCGCTTATTTGGACGAGTGAACAATCATGCGCTTGCCTACAAGCTGTCTACCTAAGTTAGTTGTCATTCTTAAGTATCGCGTGTGAAATCAAGCTAAAGAAAGTGCCTGAGGGGTACGTCTATTATAGTTATTAAAAGTACCGCATGCTTGAGTGTGTGTGCAGTGTACGTCACAAAGTTGCGTTGCATAGTTTAGCGCTCCATAGTAACCTGCATAAGTAACCCGTGGGAAAGCGACGTGAATCGGGTTCAGTTACACACGCGCCTCTTCTGCGTCTGTATACGTTGAAATAGCATGATTCATAACTTGGATAACACTTCCAACAATAATGCGTGTACGCCCCTCTCTTCTAGAAAATATGAGCGGCAAACACCTCGTCTGACCTTTTGAATGCGCCTATGGCCCCAGCGAGCTTTGCGACCTCTCGATTTGTCAAGGAGTTCAAAGACTGGCCCAGAAGCTTTACGTCGCGTTCTGGCCCTAGCCCCTGAACCTACAGGGCTTTATGAAGAACTGGATGAGTTCTAATGACGGCCCATTTCTTCCAAAAAAACAAATGTGAATAAAAAAAATAATAAAAAAGGACGATCGCTTTTTCCGCAAAAAAGTCTTTTTTTTTTAAATAACGTATTTTAGTGTTTTTGTTTGTTTGTTTTGAGGAGGATAACACTATGATTAAGTCAATTTACTTTTTTTTTTTTTTTTTATTAGTTAACGGGAGCACGTATAGTGCTCGCAAGCTGTCCAGAGTGAGAAAGTATCGAAGGGAAGTATTATTTGAGGGCGAAATGTTGTCGCCCTCCTATTCGGTTTTACTTTTGCGCGTCCACTTCCAATCAACATTCTGGCGGTCTCAGACTCCCAACTGGAGGTACTTTACGGAGCTTCTGCAATGAATGATGACCGAAAAACACTGGAAGTCTGCGTCGAAGGAGCCAGTACTAAGATTTGCCGCTACCGCAGGAACAACCGACACGCCAAACGGCCTCCTCCAAGGTCTGAGCTGCAGAGTGTCGAATGTTGACATCAAATACAGCTTCCCAAAGACGAAGCAGACAGCAACACCTCTCGGGGTGCACGCAGTTTTGCTTTTTGGCGGGAACTTTCCAACGTACATTATACGATTATACAATGTATAATCGTCACTCAACATACACGGCGGTGTCCACGCGGGAAGCTTCGGCGCCGCCGCAGATGCAGCAACGACCGTCTGTCCGTCTGTTTTCACGCTCCCCTTTGCTTCAATCCATGAGGCCCTTACGTCACTTAATTCTTTCCGTCCAAGCGTAGCTCCGCGCCGACTTGTCTTAAGAAAGGGGAAAGAGGGAGTCCGAGAAAGGAAGAGAGTGCGAAAGAGTTTGGACAACTCGGTGTTTCCGAGTCACACGTCGCTGCATATTTAGTTTATCGGTTCCCAAGTTTTCGCGCTATTTTATATATATATATATATATATATATATATATATATATATATATATATATATAGTAGTAGTAGTGTGTGTGTGTGTGTGTGTGTGTGTGTGTGTGTGTGTGTGTGTGTGTGTGTGTGTGTGTATAAACAATGCGTTTCGCGTGCGCGCCTCGGTTTGGGGTGCTGTTTTTGCGATGCCCCGCCGCCGAGGGACAGCTGCGTGAAGTGAATGGTGTGCGCCGCGCGCTCTTTCGCGCCACTCGTATCGTTGCCCGTTTGGCTCGAATGCGGAAACAGTGCGGCGCTCCGTTTTCATGGCCCCGTTCTGTCCGCCCGTTTTCTTCTCTTCGGTTCGCTCGCCGCCGCCTGGTCTTGGTGCTCAAATCGGAGCACGAGATGCTTTTGCGCGCGTCTCCGATGTCTTTGTCTCTCCTCCTGCCTCGTGAGGTCGAGTCGGTCCCTTTTTATGTCTACGGCTGTGCAAACCATGCGGAGAAAGACTGGGGGAGAGGGCGTCTACAGGGACGGAGGCCGCTAGCCCCTTTCGTCTACCCACTTCCCTTCCATTTAGATTTTGGCGCTCTGGCGTCGCCCCACGCTCTCGTGAAGGAACCCTGGCTTAGGGGCTAAGTTCGCTGCCTTAAAGAGAAGCTAAAGAGGTTCATGAAAGAAAAAGGAAAAAGCGTTAGGGGCTAATTCTAGCCTGTTTTTGTTTCGTGAATTTGAATATCACGAGCATTCGATCCGAACATATCACTAGAGGCGAGAAAAACCGGAAGCCCAACTGTTGGGTGTGACGTCATACTTAGAAGTTTCAACTTCGAAGCGCTCTCGTGAGGGAACGCGCGCAGCGTTTTTGAGTGCCTGCACGTATGGCTTCCGGAAGGCGCGGATACGTTGAGGTCTCTGTGTACGCGTCTTCCACAAAGGCACAGCCATCTTGAATGTCGTCACTTTCGGTGCGCGTTAAAACATGGTTTTGTTCTCTCTACGGCGCCGGAAGGTGTTCACGAAGAATGCTTGATTGTCAGACATTCTTGTTTTGCCTCACCTATTCTTCCTCCCATATTCCAGGTAGAAATGTCCTATTAATTTTTCGTCCGGCACACCAGACATGGAACGTGCACGTAAATAAGAACGAGAGGAAATAAAAAAATATATATATAATACTTCACGATCTTCTCCTACCGATCACGCGCCAGGAAGGAGGGGCTTCGACGCTATTTTAAAAGCGCTGTTTTTAGCTACTTGGCGCAACAATCTAAAATATACTATCCATATTTGGGACCCTAGAGGCCTAATGAAGACGATTTAAGTGTCTTTTCCTCAAATACAGAACCGCTTCAGTCTCCCCTTTGACGTCGCAGGTCTAGGCCATAATAGGGGTAAAATATCATGCCTCAATGGGCTGTTTTTACCTCATTGCGGGTGTAATTGACCAGGTTTTACCACCTTTAGGGGCATCAAATGCTTCGCCGTATATATTGTCTGTCGGAGCGATTAACTCGACGTTGTAATCGCGACTGCTCAACACGCGGAGACCCTTCAATTTGTGATAATGAACTCGCTGTCGGCAAACACACCCGGGTCATCAACATTACAGCACCCGACCACGTCCTGTCAGTGATGACACAAGTGGCAATTACATACACAGGAGGCGCAACAAACAAAACAATTACCGGCATTGTAATATATATTATATAGAATACATATATATATATATTACGTTGTTGCGAGAACTACAATTCTTCATTCATCGCTAAGCCGACAGGATCATGAAAGCTGTGCGCTCGCTTGACCATTCGTTAGCCTGCCTTTAATCGCCTGACCGCAGTCCCCGCCACGACTGCGTATTATCAGGTGGTGCAATATCGGCGATTGACTTCTCCCACGATCACGTAGCTTCCAACGCCTTGGTAGCTTAGCGGGGAAGGAAGGGTTCTGCGCAGTGTAACGTCTTTATATTCGTCGTCAACCTCAGCGGTAAAACGTGGTTTTCAACGCCGGAGTTTGCCTGCCGGGGCAAATGGTGAAAAAAAAAAAAAAAAAAAAAACGCTATTGTTGTGTTTGAGCAAACGGTGTTGCGCGGTGTATACGGCGCATCATTAGCACCATAGCACCGTCCGAGTGTCTCTTCTCGTTTCAGTAACAACTGCGCTTCTTGCCTGTCGTTTTTCTTTTTTTTAGCGTCTTTGTAAATCTTTTTTTTTCCCCTCAATTCGGGGCGAGGGTTTTTACATATATATTACTTCGCGTTCCAACGTTTTCCCGCGCGACAACTCAAATTTAGACTCGCCGGCTCGCTCGCGGACGCCTCCATGACACAACTGCTTCCTTTTTCGCGTCCCATTTTCTGTCGTCAATCTCGCACAGTCCCATGACTGCGGCTAGAAAGAAGCCATTTTCGCTCTCGCGAGCGGCCCTCACCCTGCCGTTTCCTCCAAAACACCCCCGGCTCCGTCGCGGACGATGCGGTCAATCTGGACGGCATAAATACGCGGTAACGAGGCCAGTGACTGATCTCACTTGGTGTTCTCCGAAAGCCGCCGTATATAGGCTGTATTCACTATAGTATTCCCTGGCCGCCATATTTGAGGGCGGTGTTCACGGCGCGTGCTCAGAACGAGCCCCCACTTTGCTTCTCAGGAGGACTACGATCTCGAGTGTGTGCAATGCACGTTGCGGAAGCGTTGAGGAAGCTCATCGTTAGCTCTCGCTCAGCTGGGAACGAAATCACGTGACCGCGAGCTCTCTTCCCCTCGAGAAGCGCAATACGTATCGCGCTCGTGACGTCATGAGTTCCTGCACGGCCAAGGGTAGTTGGGAGCGTTGCCGCTGGGTGACCTTAACGTGTGACAATCTCGCCTAGCAGAAATGATCCCAGGACTATACGCCATATGGCCTACACATAGCTTGCCCGTAACGTCATTGGAGTTTAATGGAGATATTGGCATGACGGACTTGATATGCTGACCGCCGCCCCGGCGATCAGCAGACTGAACAGGATGTCCACGAACTGGGTGTTGATCCCCAAACCAACCTACTATAGTGTTTAAAAGATACGGGGCCCCAACACTTTGGATCTCCCAATCTGCTTGGGGGACTCAATGCTGTGAAATATTTTTGTTTCGAAATTATTTCTACGTATACTTTTACGTCCGCGTTGTACAGCGTGTTGTGTCAAACGAGGCGAATGACTCCGTCATTGACCATACGTAGTACAATATATCTTAAAAAATGTTTGGTGTTGACATTTTTGTTCTAGATATTGCGCTTGGAGCTCAACGCAGCCCATTAATGGATTAATTTACCGGTTAAAAGGTAGCAAATAATCGGTTTAGAAGTTTCACTCGACCGCTCAGCCTTAGCGAAAACTTGTTATCGTTGTTGTTTACACGGGCGAAGGCGTTTTTACCTCTGCTAAGCCGCTGCTACCTCCTCTACGCGACATCATCGAGAAGAGTTTGTGAAGTAGAGGAACAACACAACGCCGGTCGGTCTCGATACCTCAATCCGGTGTGGGAATAGACCGGCATTGTTGCGAACTGGAGCTGCACCGAGGAGCACGATATGCATTTCCGAGATTCGCCTTGTCGGATGGCTCGGGGCTCCTTGTCGGTCGCTCGGCGGGACCTTCCGGTTTGCAGAGTTTCCTGTTGTGTCGGCGTTCCTTGTCGAAGAAGGTCACGAGCCTGCGGCTTCTGCTGGTCGGCATTTGAGCGCCTCATCGCGATTACCCAAGTTTCCGGTCGATGGCAAGCACCTTATACGTGTGTTAAAAAAAAAAATAAAGAAGAAAAAAGCTGTGGGTTGTAAAATACAAATATTTGACATTTGACACAATCTGCGTGTATAAAAATATGAAAGAGCGCTGATGGTCTGTCCAGGGTAGTTGTCGCGCAGTGTGTTACGTAAGTTTTCACGATTTTTGTTTTCTTTTTCTTGTTTGAAAATTTGTCCAGGAGTCGCCGACCCGGTGTCTGCGTCTCCAGGACGTTGGAAACTCTCCGGTTCTGCATTGTAAAACACTAAAGCTGCAGTCACGCCACTCGTACATCGAACAAAAGACGCGGTGTTCACGGCGCACATATATGTTTATAATGCAATTAAAGCAAAGGTGCAAGCGAGCTCGGCAAGAATGGCGATGATAATCCTTAGAGAAGGGGAACAAGGGAGACAAATGAGAAACACAAATCTCCGAACTTCGTTATCGACACATGTATGACAGCCAGGCCCGTAGACAGTAATATTTCTTGGGGGAGAGGGGGGGGGGGGGGTGGTAATGTAGGGATACAAGGGCATCCGTCGAGCCGCCGGGGCCCCGGGGTTTTTCTGAGCAAACGAGACGATGAGCCCATGATTTGCGGGCTCGTCACCATTCGAAAGGCTTCCCGTCTTTGCGTGTCCGTCGGGTGCTGATTGTTGGGTGCGGCATCCTCTACTTTGTGATGCTGCCGGAGCTGGTCGTTTACGCAGCGACACGTTTGGCCGATGTATTCATTCAGCAACCGCCGAACATGAGCCTGGAAAGTTCTGCTCAGTCTTGCACGTGGTGAGCCTGTTAGCATGTTTCTTGGTATAGCGGGACGGCGGGATCGAGTCCCTTTCTGTTTACCGTCTTGCACAGACCTCCTAGCCTCGATTTCCATGTGGAAACTACATCTATGTCAAATCTGGAGGTTATGCATGGACGTAAACCGGTGGGCCATCGCGTGCACGTACATAGCTCGAACCGACGTGTTTGAAAAAAGCAAGAAAGAAAAAAGGAGAGCCTTTTGCATAACATCCGCGAAGCCAGCCTAAAGCTCTACCCCCCGCCCCCCCCTCCCCCCTGCCTACAGGCCTGATGACATCGTTACCTGCGGACACACTTGAAGCGTCTTCGCTTCATTTATGCTTTCTATGTTTCGAGCATGTCTGCAGGAAGTGTTTTCATGATCAATAGCGAGTTTTAGTAGACCGTGTTTCCCCCTCCGCTAAGCACCTCCGCTACATGGAAACTCTACAGCCAAGGCCATCGGCGCGCAGGCGCAGTGGTGGTTTCTTCGTAGCGAAGGGTTAGCAGAGGGAGAAACACGGTTTATTAAAACTCCCTAATGTGACAGGACCGCCATACAAGAGAGAAAACCGCCCGAGACAGTATGTGCATACTGCAGGCCTGCGGATACTATTCAAGTCTGCGAGTAACTGAGCCGCAACACCTGTGGATAACACTCCGCTGCTACAGTGCTACGAACCCCCCCCCCCCCCCCCCCTTCGCCCCTATTTTATAAATTCCATCAAGAATGAGTCACCGTCGCCGGCCGTCTCTTATACGTTCCACTCTCTTTGTCTGCGTCCCCAAGAGAGTCGAGATGCTCTCTTCCTTGGGCTTAGGCTTAACCCGCTGATCCCAGAGCTTATCCTAGAGCTAAGAAGGTTTGAGTGAAACGTCGCTTTAAGTTCGTTGACCCAGCCCCATCTGTGAGTCCGCGGTGTAACGGACTGTTCTGCAACCGCTGGCCGCGTGGCCATGGGGAGCTGAATACGTTCGTCGGCCGCCGTAGCTGAGCCGGCGCCCCATTTGACAAAAAGAAAAAAAAAATCGTCAGCTGTTGGAGATTACTTTTGGTGACCCCTCTTTTACCAGCCTCCACGAGTCGGCTGTTGAGCCAATCGGGTTCTTAATGTTTTACTCTTTACTGGGGTAAGTCCATCTTTAAAATCTTTATTCGCATAATGCACGTCGCCAACCACATCTGTAAAAAAAATAAAAAATAAATCTTACCGCTACGGTGAAAAAACCGGTAGATGCGATCCCGTTCAAAGGGCCAACGATCCATTTGACTCGAGTGGGAGTGGAACATCGTCGCGCCGTTCGCGACAGCGAAAGGCATTCATCAATCGGTTATCTCTGTCCTGGCTGCTCTCTTCTTTTCTTGGAATCAATCTCCCCTCTTCCTGACCGCCAACGTTTTCAACCGTTGTCGAAAAAAAAAAAAAAATGCGGCGTCTCCCTCCAAAGCCATTAGGGAAGAGCCGCCGGGCACACAGCTGTGGGTACCCCGGAATCAGCGGTGCTATGCCCGCTCCCCTGTGCTCGATTGTCACCGGCTCCGGCATGCGTCTCAAGCACGCACCGTAGAGAACGTCCGAGCAATTATGGGCTCACTTATCGCACCCCACCCCGGGACCAGTTAGTTGATGTCGGTCTGGAAAATTCCTAGGTTTTTTTCCATGACCCTACTCCCTTCCTGTCCCTTCTGGTTTCTGGGGATAATCTAAGGCAGAGAGCCTAGATTTCAGGGAAGATGCAACTTAAACCATGCAGAGCGTTGGCAATGTAACATGTCCTGCGGGCAGAAGGGTCAGATGTGCGCATGCGCCCGCGCTGTCGCGTCGCGAGGGGGAAAGAGCCCGAAGACTCGGAAACGCTTACGGACGATCGATGTTTTGTTCACCTCCGCGCAGTTCGTATATTGCAAGCGCGGCTCATACACCACTTGACCCCGATCGGGCGTTTGGAAACACTCTGAAATCAAGGCACATTAACGGTGCAGCGTGAGGTAAACTGAGCTCGCCCAGAGCGGCCTTCAAGCCAGGCTGTACTCACTCCCTGCTGGTGGTGGCATTTCGTTGCGTGTACGCTAGACATTGCTATGGGTGCCAGGCGAAACTTTGGAAAAGGACTATCCGGTTTAAACGAAATCATTCACCGTTTTTTTTTTTTTTTTTTTTTAATAAAAGATACCGTTACGATGCTTGGCTACAAGGTGTGCTCGTCATCTTTCGTCTTCCAGTAGAACACCGCGGCCACTTGAGAGCAGTGTTGTACGGAACGGCGTTCCAAGGAATGGCGTTCCTACAACGCGTTCCTTTTAGGAGCAACAAAGGAACGCCGCCGTTCCATTTTGCATCGATCGAACTGGAACGGGAACTCGTTACATCTTTACTGGAACGGACAAAGGAACGCCGTTCCTTTCTTCGTCCGGCGGGGTAATTTTTATTTTATTTTCAAGGGGGAAATTCGAAAAATAAAAAAAACAATGTCTTTACGAGTAGCGTGATCTTGTTAACTTTTTGGTTACCTATCTCAGGGTTTATTTTGTGCGGCCCTCGCTTGGTAACAGTCGGGTGCAGAAAAGCCAGCAGACATCGATTCCTTTTTCAGTTACCGAGACTGCGGTACAAAAAGCAAAACTTTTAGTTGAAGGAAAAGACAGAAGAATGGACGATTCAAACTCAGCTACTTTCTTTGCTTCCACGAATGCTCATACACCCATAAATTTAAGGCCCACTACAGTCATCACTGAACTTCCACAAAGATACTTTCAGTTACAACAACCAAACATCGAACGCACCCTTGTATCCCAAACATCGGTCACTTAAAAGATCCACAAAAATTAACCTTTATTCCTTTTCTCCGCCCTCCCCCCCCCCCTTTCCCCTCTTTCCAAGTGAACGAGCCCAACCTTCACGAAGAAGGACTTTTAGTTTTCAATATTGACCTCCCAAAACCCCTACCTTATTCACTTACGTCTCTTGCGTACAGAAACATCGAGAAGCAATGGTTGTTAAGTTCGAACAAGAACTTTGTTAGATTGAAACGTGTGAATTTGGTGTAAAACGCTCTGCAATGTGGGGTAACAGTACATTTGGCTCGTCCGAATTGTCCACCAGAAACGTGAATATGGTTAAAAGCTGAGATTTTGAAGGGGAATATATCAACAAATGGAACTCTACTTCCGCTTCCTTTCTTCCGGCCTGGTGCTCTTCCATCACGGCTTTCAAATTCGAATGTTGCCATTTAATGTAAAATATTATAAAACAAATGTTCGATTTAACCGAATACAGTAATCAGCAAAATGCTAAAGTAACGTATATGTAACGATACGTTCCATTTTTTAAACGGTAATGGGAACGAGTTCCTTTCTGACATATGGAACTTGTAACGGGAACGCGTTCCAAAAATCCGAAGGAACGAGGAACGAGCTTTGGTTTCTTTTTTTGAGGAAGGTGCACAACACTGCTTGAGAGTGTCTGCCAAGGGTCCGCGTGCCTGCCGTCCTGAAGCAGGTGTCTCCAAACCCCGGTCCGCGGGTCAGATCTCCGGCCCGCGCAGGCGTTTAGGCCAGCCTGCAGATGGCAAGGTCTGTACAGTGACGCTCGGCCCGCGGTCCGCTTCTGCAAAATAATAATAATAAAAAATAAACGAGCGTAAAAAGAAACGAAAGAAGAAAATGGCGCTGAGACGCGCATTTACCGCGCCAACGAAGTAATAAAAATAAGATAAAACTGCCAAAAAATATATATCTTTTTATTTTTTTCTATTTTAAAATTACATCGCACATAGCTGAGCTCTGACTCTCAACCCAGAGGTAGCACTAGCGGTCGGAACCAGATGCCAAAGTTTCAGCAGTAACCGTTTTGTAATGCAAAAGTTATGGGATTTTCTGAAATTCTCAATGGGAAAATGTCAAAAATGGGCTCCATTTGTCCTATTGAAATTTTCAACAAAAAAAAAAGTCCCTTTTTAATTTTTGAATAAGATAACGGTTAGTTCTAAAACTTTGGCATCGGGTTCGAGACCGCTAGCGCTACATCTAGGCCATCGTGATCTGGGTGGAGGATGAGCATTGGGCGACGCGTAGCTTAATTATTTTTGCAGTAAAAAGCAACAGTTTTTTTTTTCGAGTGGTGGTGGAGCGGGGAAAGGGGGGGGGGGGGGGTGTACACGCTGTATGCATTGTTGTCACCAGCTCGTAGTCCCCTGTCTCATGACTGTGCAACAGTGTTAAAATTCGTGTGTGTTCTCATGTACGTCGTCCTTGTCCGTTGTCATAACTACCGCATATTGTCATCATCAGTTACACTGGTGTAACTCACCAGGCGTAATTCAAAGCGCGTATGAAGTTTGGCATATTCGCGCAGGGAGTGGAACTCTCCTTAGTGTTTTGCCCCGTGTGAATATCCCAAAGTTTCTACGCGCTTTGAATTACGCCTGGCGAGTTTTCTTGGGCTCAGCTATTTTTTTATGTCATAATTTTCCACATATTGAATTTAAAAAAATAAAGTATACGAATGTTTTCATTTCAATTCGGGTACGGCGATGGGATTCAATTTTTAATGTAGAGCAAAAATACGTATGTCTCGGGACCGTTATGAAATAAAAGAGAGCGCAAACAACACACTGTGCAAATGTTTTTTTTTTTTTTTATGTGATAGTTGAGGCGAAAATTGACGTCTCTCCCGCCTGTCGGGGACAGCATGTTTGCCTGCCCGCTTTTTTGTCCCTTCTCAAAATACTACACTAGGACTAGTTTGTGACACTCTGAAAATAGATTTCAGAAAAAAATCCAAATCAAATCAAGCGAATTTTTTTTCTTTCTTTTTTTTACAATATCCTTTATGGATTTGCTATGTTTTAGAAACACTCGTTCATTGCAATATATATATACCGAATTTTAATTTGTACATAAAATAATTGTTATGCAGTGTAACGATTTCCAGCCTTCTAGTGATATCAGCCATTAAAATATCTTAAATAGCTCATAGTCATACGTAAGAAACTTGCCAAATTTCGAGTAAAATCGTCACAGGAAGATAGCTCAACACTTTTTTTTTTTTTTTCAGAGTCATATTGAAATACAAGACATTTGTCGATTCATGAAGCGTAATGAAAGACAGTTTGAAAGTGTGACAGAAGAGTTCCAGTGCGGTAGAGTGTCAAGCAGACATGTACAAATTACTCAAAAAAGGTAGTTAAGTTAAGTTACTGAGTATCGACGCCAAAAGTAATTGGAGTAAAGTAGAAATTACTCATTTGTAATAGTAATTGAGTAAACTACTAACTACCGTAAAAAAGTAGCGAGTTACTTTGAAGTTACTTTTCAAGTTAGTTTTTTATATTTTTGTGGTAGCAAAATGAACAGCAGTTTTGATCCGTCAAAAACCCACCGAGCCTAAAATAAATGCAGGCATTTTAAGGCTTGCGTTTTCACAAAAATAGTTTATTCACTCGCAGAAGCAATTGATTCTCAAAGTTCTTGAAAAGAGAGTTTTCCCCTTTTCCTCCTAAAGACGTCCCCAGCCAAGCTAAAAAGACGTTCCACCGACGCGCTGGATGGAACGGCAGCGTTGAATTTGAGAAACAGGCTGTGCTGGGTCGGGTAAGCGAGTGTCGGCATGTTAGGTGTCCAAGACGAAACATGTGAGGTTTCCCTCGGCTAGAGGGTCTTTTATAACAAACTCTCTTCCTTTTTATTTTTTTATCTTCGGCAAGTTGAGATTGTTATGACTGGCCATCTTTATTCCTACGACGGCCGGAGAGTACGCTGAGCGAGTGCACCTGATCGCCAAGGGTTCAGGTCTCGCGCCACGACGATGAGATCATCCGGACGACTGCGCGTCTCGTTACAGTGCTAGTGCTACGATACTGAAAAAAAAAAAAAAAAGTTTTGGTTTAGCAGAAGATGAAATGAAGTATACTTCGCTGCTGACGCCGGGTCCAACAAAAGGATCTCCCAAAGGTGACTCGCAATCCTCACCGGCGACTACGGTATCCCTACGCGCCTGACACGCCTGACAAGTAAATCATTTTCAACAAAGAGGATTTTTCCCTAGCGTGAAAGGTCAGAAGGAAGCGAAGGATTACGTGAACAAGCATCGTCGCTTATACAGTTGCAGCTGGAAGCGGGAATGTGCTCCCATGAACGGACTATCCGTGTCTGCGCTTGTGCGCGGGGGGAGTCCGGCTTTGCAAGGAAGTATGCTCTGACGACGAGGCGACCATGAGAACAGGCGCCCAGCTGCGAGGTCATTCCAGTGGCGTCTCCCGTGGAACCCCCAAACCGCTTGAAGCAGAACTCATTAAAGGCAGACAACGTGAGAACAACAACCACACTCGGTGTCAGAGTGTCGAACCGGAACCGAACCGAACCGAAAACCGGAACCGAACCGTTATTTTTAGCCGAACCGGAACTGAACCGAACCGAAATGTTCGCCGCCATCTTGGAACTGAACCGGAACTGAACCGGAAAAAAATATAACGGTAACCGGTTCAAAACGGTTCACGGTAATATTTTTTTATTACAAAATGAGTGTTTCGAGAAGTAAAAATTGGCAGCTGTATTTTTATGTAGTGATCAAATTGTCATATACTGAATTGCAATGTATAAAAAATTGTGGGTTTTCGTGGCGCTTTTGTATTGGCACTACGATCAATCATGTGTCATGTGGTCACGTGACGTCACAGTGTCAAGATATGCTGTCAAATAATGCCACGTCACGTGGCCTTGTGACGTAGTCGCGTGACTCACCGCGTCAAGTCGGCTTAAATTGAGTATGTCATTATAGTCCGTTGCAACTCAAGAAGGTAGGGCAAGGGAAAGGAAGGCCGGGGAGAAGGAAGCAGACGGAACGCTGGAGAGAGGAGGAGGTTTTCCCCTCTTTTCCCCAGCGTTCCGTCTGCTTCTTCGTCCCCGGCCTTTTTTTTCCTTGCCCTACCTTTATGGGTTGCAACGGACTATACATGTATTAGCGTTGTTGACATCGTGACATCACATGCCATCACGACTTCTCACGGCGAGTCACGTGACATCGTGACGTACTCGATTGTCATGAGCCCGAGTCGAGTGCTCGGGTTCTTGGCAATTAGCATCGCCAAACATTCGTGTTGGCTTGTGTTCAATCAAAGATGAGAATAGCCGAACTCTAACACTGGCGGTATGCAATTAGCGTCAGATAACATCGCCGCTTGTTCTAATAGCGAGTTGAGGAGGGAAAAGCTATTTCTTTCGTTTATTTTTTCTGCGTCTCTCATTGAGGGGAGAAAAATACTGTGTTTTTGAAAGCTTTTAACGTCAGGGATTAGCTCTTAGTGGTATTTACTGAAAGCACAAAAATTGTCGCATGAACCATTTTACATGTACACATCATTGAGGCAGCCAAACATGTTTTCGTTGTTGCTCAACTGTCTCATGAAAGTGGTCCCCGAGAATAGAAGGATTGAAAGGACTAAATGTGGCTTATTAGTCTAACGATAAATAAAACTACAAGTGTGTACGGCAGGGATACCCAAAAAAGAAAGATTCTAGTGGCCTTAGAGGCAGACGCTCAAATTCTCGCAGGTTTTTTTTTTTTTTTTTTAAGCTTACTGATTGTTTTGATGCAAAATAAAAGAAATGGAGGATTACTGTTAAAAAATGACACAAATATAACTGTCGAATCGGCACCCCCGGCCAAACGGACAAGGGAGTCCCTCAGAAATGAAAAGTAATCTCTGGAAGAGCATCGTAAAATGAAAAGGGGGGGAGGGGAGTTAAAACATACTGTGATGTAAAGGTTCCTCTGCTCCGCATCTTGGGCGCAGACAAGACAGCGTGATCCCGCAAAGCTACTTCGTTTGCAAAATCACTCCTGCCAGAAAGCGGGTTTTCATGATGCCAGACGCTCGCGTCGTTCCTCACGACGCTGCACCAAGAAATAATAATTTTTGTTTCTGAATACATGAGTTGCACTGAGCGCGAACCTTCTGCAGCGTGCGTTGTACACCACGGGATTTGATTTTCTCAGCAAACAGAAATTTCTGACTACCAGGATATAGTGCGAAGATGTCGCGTACAAACCATGTTAAACAGTTCAGTTTTCTGGTTAAATGGGATGCTCTCAACACAGTAGTCGGTTTCACTTTAAGTGTGAGCGTAGCAGAAGCTAAAAGAGCACTCTCCGGGCTTTCAGCGTTGTAGCATCGGCTGAGTCTGGACTTGAAGGGGCCCTGCAAAGCGTTTCTAGCCATTTTTTTTAATTGGCATCGCGTTCGCTCTAACTAGTCAGTGTGACTCTAGTAACACATTAAACATAAAATAAAGAAGTAAACCGACGTATTTTGAACATAATAGGTGAAATAGATTAATAATATTCAGCATAATTTCTTTTGTTGATGACGTCCTTGGTCTGAACCAATCGAGAACCGAAACAAGAGTGTGCAACAACCATGCGCGATCTTCCTAAGTGTTGGAAATTAACATCCAGTTATGAAGATGTGAATGCCCTCCAATTTACAGGTGTTCCAAGCAAAATGTTGAGTGAGAATCACGTGCTTGAAGAGATCAGAAGGGGTCACTTGCAACTATTCAGCCATAAAGCCCCTCTATCCTGGGAAAAGTGGCGCCATTCGTTGTTGTGGAAATGCTCGAGACACGTGCCGCGCGCCACTTCCGGGAAGAGCATGTCGTCCTGAATCTAGCTCAGTGCTGCGCTGTTCCACCATGATCTTCCCCAGAGATGCACGTAGCACGTGCCTCGTGCATCGACGCACCTTGCGCAACTTTTAAAACATGAGGTTGCTTTATTCAGTCAGTCCTTCCTCTAGAATTCTATATCGCTATTATCTGTCGCTCTAGACCAATGTCTTCACTGAACGCTCGTGTATGACACTGATAGGCACGCTTTTGGAAGCAGCATTTGGTTTTCTTCGTCCCTCATGCCCCTTTAAGCTGAAACAAAGTGTAGCAAAAGGGATGTCCAAATTCGCGATGATATGCGGCAGCCTAATAAAATGTTAGAGCGCGCATGACTGATGAAGCACAGTGTTGTAAAATGAGGCCGCAAAACAAGGGCATGAAAAACCAAATATAACTTTAGCCTCCCGAGACAGTATTCTGCGAAGTTTCGAGCTCGTGCAATCCGATCTCCAAATGTGATTTAAATTAGAAATATATTGTCGGTTCTTAGCGATATTTATGTGTAATTAGGAGCATCATTGCGCGCATCTCCATTAGAGAAATATGGACAATAAGCAACCAAGTCCTGAATAGTTATGAGTCCGACGTTTCAAAGTCGGTTCGGTATTTTAATCAGGGGCGACTATTTGCACGTGGGGAGCTGCAGCTTCTTTTCCATCTACGGCGTGTCGTTTGCTTCCTTCACTTTTAATGCGAAAGCATTAACTGTCCCATGGAGCGAACCGACGTCATCAGCTTTGAAGCCGCGCCAAACGGCGTCTCCCACCGTCCCAATGTCACGTGTAGCAGGAATCTGATGGATAGGTTCCCATTGGCTAGCGACGAACTAAGGGAGCAGAAGAAGGACATTCATGATTTCGCCTTCACAACTTATAAGTGCTTAGGTGTCCTCGGATTGTTTTGTTCTCCAAGTGGCCTAGTCCGTTGACATACGCCGATGGTTAAGTGGCTGTCGACCTATTGAGCCCGACCTGTTGAAACGTCTGGCTCCTAAATCTTCATGACTTGGTTGGTGAACGTCTCTATTTCTCAAATTTTTGACCCAAGCAGATGGAGTTCCGTCAGACCTGTTCACGTTTAAAACCTGCATTTCTATACATTGATTTTTGCAGTAAGGCGTCCTGTATGGGAATATTTAGAAGAATACCCTTTATTATTTCTCTTTCTGCACATTTCGTGCATTTGCCTTCAGATCTGTAATGTGAGCACACAGTCCTTTTTGGCGTAGCCCGCGACCCGGTGTTTCACACTGCCAAACTGCGAACAGAAAGGCGTGTTCCGCAGACTCAACAGATGGCGTACTCTCGAGCACCATCCTTCCATATCAGTCTCAAGCGGCTATGTGACCTTTATACAGTCAAAATTATTAATGACAATAAAAAATATTTTATTACTGCCCTAAGACTTGACAACATAAATGAGGGCCGATCACCCTAAAGGTATACATCATAAGTAAATGCACCCCGAAATTATCTGATATATGCCATCCAAATTTTTTCCGGCGTTTTTATCCTCGATAGAAGTGATTTGGGAGAACCTTAAACAAATGTTTTATTTTGAAACTGATTTAAATAACATATGTCTTCCTGACGCATATTCAACTTCTCAAACATATAGAAGTCTGTTTCTCCTTTTGTGTGATGAACAAGAACTTTATATGTCTGTGGGCTGGACGAAATCAAAGTACACAGTGGCCGCGTGGCGGAACTATGACGATTGCGCACGCAGACCGTCAGAAAGTGACCAATTAAGTGCCTGTAATGTCGAGCAGAGTATGAAATACTACTTTGTATTAATTAACAAAAATATAAAAAATAGCAAGGGTCATGTTTATTTGTAAATTGAATTGACCTCTATCTTGACAAGAATAAACCTCAATCCAAGCTATGTCAAAATTGTTCACTTCGGTACGCGCTATTTTAGGCCAGATCCGATCTGAGTACAAAAGTCCCTCTTTTCTGCGTGATTATTTGCATGCATAACGGTCCTGAGTGTAAAGAATATTGGTCAGGAAAGTAAGCGTTGTTATTACCTCTCAGTGTTATAAAAGTAGATGAAAGGGTCTGTCCTAAAACTGTTTTGGATTTCGAAAATATTATTGCTTTTAGCTCAGTTGAGTCGTTATCATATATATCGTAAAACGTATTTTGTAAACTAGATTTCAGGGTATATATGGCAAGGACGTGCTCATTTCATGATTTTATGCACTGTAATTAATTCCTAAGTTCAAGAGCACAGCAGGAGTCTACTTTTAATACTGTGACGCAAAGTTGTAGCATTAACGGGTATTTTAGGCGATCTCCAAACTGATAACTTTTAGATTCAGGTAAAACATAGGCGACCGAGGTAAAAAAGATAGATGCTGAGTCATATATTTTAATCTAGCTTTCTTTTACTGTTTCATTTAAATTAAATAACGCAATTTATTTTTCTACCTAAAAATAAAAGTTGATTCTACGAATGATAAAAAAGCTAGATACTCGTTTCACTGTTGAAATAGTGCCTATTGCCAAAGAAACGCGGAAAATATATTCTTAGTTTTGCGGTTCAAACCGGTTCGAACCGGTTCAAACCGGTTCGAACCGTTATTTTTTGCTCCCCGGAACTGAACCGGAGCTGAACCGAAATCTGCGAACCTGAACCGGAACCGAACCGATAAAAATTTCGGTTCGACACCCTGCTCGGTGTGTCCCCGTCTTTCACGGTTGCTGCTGGAGGCGCGGTGCCTGCGTGCATTATCGGATTAGGTGTTATGTTGTTATGTTTATGTTTTGTTATGTGTTATGTTATGTGTTATGTTTTGGCTGCTCGTCGCCACCTTGGCCCAAGGACGCCTGTGGTGCAGCTTTTACGGCTGCCGAGTACAAGTGCGTGGAAACGGAATGTGAGGGGGCCCCTTGTTTGGGAATGCCACTTCATCTGCCGGCGTCTTATTATTTCTGCGCTTAAACTTTTGTGATGAGCGAAATTAGCACTAGATTTCGGAAGTAGTTATTAATTTGAGTAGAAGCTACCTGAAAAATGTAGTCAAATTAAGCTACTAATTAACCAAATAAAGTTGTAATTGAAAGTTACCAAGTTACTCGGAAAAGTAGTTAAACTACAGTAGTTTGAGTAAAGTAATTGAACTACGTCCAAGTCTGGTGTCAAGTGACCAAATCCCGAGCGGTCAAACATGCGATTCCCGACGGGTGGAAGAAACGTTAGTTTTCGTCTCGGCCGCTTCTATGATTGATTCCTTAAAAAGAAAACGAAAACAAAAATCTACCGAGCTTGCAGTTTGCAATGTTTTTCATTTCAAGAATACTACCAAAGCATATAAATATTTTTTTTTTTTTTTTGGGGGGGGGGGGGGGGGGGGCGGGCGAGGGGGAGGGGTCAAGTTAAAAATTATCTACTCCGAACCCGTGCCCGAGTTGAGATGAAATCGCATGTATTATCCACCTTAATTTTTAAAGGGAGTTTACTCTCGCTAAAATGTTTTTACTTAAATACTTATTTATGTTTATTTATTGAGTATATTTACTCATCCATAATGTTTTATTTTTTTCCCCTGCCCTGGAGACTGCGATAATGCCTCAATCTCTCCCCTTTAGACAAACCGCTTGGAGACCCCTGTGAAGGTAGGTTCTTCTGAAAAAAGATACTGCATCATAAACCTTACATAAAATATATTTTGTAGTCCTCAGCAAATGTTTTTTTTTTTTTTTATATATAAAACTTTCTTATGGAGTATCCAAAAGGCGAGGCCGTTGCCGGCGTGAATTATGCAACTATCGAATACACACATCGAAACCTATATTTATGCGAAACAAAGAAGACACGGGTCAAAAACACAGCGTTTCGGCTTAAAATGGTGCTTCTTGACAATTCTCCGAAACGTCGTCGCGTCAGTCTCTGACCTTTTATTGTTTGTCACGTCATGTTTCAATTTGCGTATTCGAAGTGTTTATGACAAAGGTCCCTCGATCAAAGACTTGCACTCGAGTTACACAGTCGCCGACGTGGAGTACATCCGCATATACTCTTTATGCCCCCACGTATACGTACACGACTACTTTGGTGGCGGCCTTGTTTTCGGTTGCAGACGGCTTCTTTTGTCGTCGTCGTCCCGGAGAGACGGACGGCCGCGTGCCCTTGGAAGAGCCGGCGCCTGATCCCCGACGGTGACGACGTCCGGCGCCCACCTTGTTTTGGTTCCTCTCGAAACGATCCCGTCAAACGGTATTCGTGCAAGTGCGTGTACTGTGTGCAGGAGGGACGGTGAACGCGTCCGCTATCGGGGAAGCGTGTACCGTGATGCCACTCAAGGAAAGGGGGGGGGGGGGGGGGAGAGAGAGAAGGGGTCACGTGACACGATGTCACAGGACGTCAGGTCGCTTGGCCCGCCAGTCACGTCACGGACGAATACGACAAAAGACAGTGTGCAGAAACATGTCTCAGACAGTTTCCGCACACTGTCTGAGACATGTTTCTTTCTTGTGTGGGGGAGGGCGCGGTCCTGTACGCGTACAAAACGTGTCTTTAGACGTGTTCGAGGTATACACGAAGCAAACAGGCAGGGGTGAATGAATCGAACCAGGATCCCCGAGCTCTGCAGCGTGACGCGAGTCGTCAGCTTCCTTTAGGATACGATGCGGCATTAAAAATAGTGAAGGATGCGGTCAATGGTGCGCCGCGGTATTTACGGTAACGCTGTGCCGAAACGTCTTAACAATTAAGGGACGGCTTTATCGTCGCTCCATCTCTCTCCGGAAACAAAGGAGTGGACTGTGCCAACAAAGAGGCATTTGTTGCCTCGGCACGAGTTTGAAAACACGGATGAGATGGTTCCAGATTGTCGGACGTAAGACCTCTGATTTCGGACGTGACAAGACTTTGTTCGCTTACGGCGCAGTTTCCGCTTTATGGCCTCCCGCTCTCATTTTGTGTGTGCCGGTCTAAAGCAAAAAAACACATAAAAATAAGAAGAAAAAAAAGAAATCGAAACATATGCTTTTTAGTCCCGACTTACGCACCAATACCAGTGAAATAATTCCGGGAGCAAGGTTTAAAATGGGTTGTCTGAACATTTCCAGTCGGATCATTGTCGAGTTTTAAAATAGCGTATGGTACCCATAAGATGTGCGTATACGCAAAACGCAGTCACCATGTGTCAATCCAAAATGCGGTTTGCGCTCGTCACACGCGCAGTAATGACAACGCTTTTTTGTTCATTTATCTTTTGCGCACACCAAGCCGTTTGATAAGCTATCTTAAAACCCTTTATTGTACCGGAGATTTGGGTACAATTTGTTTTGTAATAAAAGCACGATAAATAGTTACCTTAAGTGCGCGTGCACAGTTCTTTTATGTGAAAAAAATATCGGTGCTTCTAAAGAGCCTTTTTCCTTATTGTGTTTACATTTATTAGAAATTTCAGAATTTTGAACAAATATTGCTCTTCCTTTTGTCTTGAAAGCCAATCGCGTACTTTGGTTGGAGTTGTTGTCAGTTAAGATTCCGGTCCCACAGCGGCCATCTTGAACAAGCCATTACTTGAACTGCTAGATGGCGGCACCGATCCGTGCGGTTATGACTCGTGGGTCCCTTATGCTGCTCCTTGTGTTCACCGCGTGCTTTCACCTGCGTCACGCGCGGTGCCAGCGCTGCCCAGCTTGCTCGACTGCTAAGCAAGACAAGCTAGCCCAGCCAGCTCATCGATCGGGGGATGCCAACCTAGGTGGCTTTTATTCTCTGATTAGACTTAGGCTAGGTGGCGCAAGCTACCGCCCGTTACAAAGGATATAGCCAGTAACATCCATCCATCCATCCTGACACGGGCTTCTGATATGCGGCGCAGTGATTGCCCTACGCCTTAGCAACAGGTCTATGCGACGAGAAACTGAGGGAGAGGAGGAGACAAGAGCGTACGTGGACGTCAAAACGTCGAAGTCTGGTTGGAGCGATTAAAGGCAGACCTAAAGCTAGCTATCAAAGATGCACTTACAGAGAACGGTATTTCTTGAGGTGCCCACCGAAATATAACTTAGTAGTTGGAGTAGATAGCTTCGATGACTTCCATAACTATACTCGATATTTCGCCGCGCCTTTCCGCACGCGTTCCTCATTCTTATCAGACCGTAAAAGCATCTACTAATACTTTCCTAATGGTGGGAATTTTAGGAATGATGTAGTAGCGTATTGCTTGAGAAATCAACTGAAATACAGTATTTTCTTCCCGAAAAACACGTGTTCGCCATGACGGTTAGTCTGCGCTACCCGTAAAAGGTGGTATCAGCTGTCATGGGGAACCACATCGCTTACAAATTACAACAAGATTATCACTTTACAGAAAAAAAAAATGTTATTTGAGAAAATTACTTGGAAAATATATGGGACCTGCCCACGGAACCTCTTTTACAAAACACGAAATACGCAAAGCTAAGCAGGTTTATGATTCAAGCTAATGCAACTCATTCACAAAGAGAATATGTATGATATGAAATCATGTGATGTGATGCATACATACACATTGAGGCATTATTTGCGACGACTTCTACGAATTCGTACAAACTATGGGAAGCAAACCAAAGACTACGAAGTGATTAAAATTTTGAATGCTATTGGAACCTTTGTAGATTTTAATAAATGATGTTTTAAATTAAAAAAAAAAAGAGGTGAAGGCTTGCACTTATGATGGGCAGTGACACCTATTTGTAGCCACCTTTATGATTGTAAACTTGTTTGCTCGCCTCAAGGATTTTGTTTTGATTTTATGTATTGTGTAAAAACGAAATACGGTCTCTGTTTCGTTTCATGTACAACTATGTACGTGAGATCTGAATGTTTCGCTTCTTTGTTGTGCACTGGATGTACGAACTGCAAAGGTAACAAACAGAGACCATTGTCAGGCATTTATGCATTTAGTTTCTGTCCCCCTTTCGGTTATTCTGAAATAAATAAATTTCAATTCAATTAACAAACGTGTGTAATTAATTGCAGCAAAGAGCTTACTTCGTTCCCCCCACACCTAACGCAATCGTGCGCGCTCGCCGGGTCGTTACTTCAGTACCTTAACGAGGTGAAGGCCGCCCACTGGAGACTGGAGATAACCCGCTGGTTTCTTCGAGCCTTTTATAATGCCTCTTTTAATTCACCACCGATCGGGCTCGCCTTGGGGAAACCACGCGTCTTCTGGTGCCCAGACGATGCAAGGGAACCGTCATCTTTCTGTTATGTTTCCCTTCCCTCTCCTCCTTTTTTTTACTCTGTTATTGGTTGAGAGGGTGGGAGAGAAGCCCTGTCTCGGAACAGCGTCTAGCCCGAACGCATAGTTCGACGGTTCTGCTTCGGTTTTTGGTCTGAGTTTCGTTTTATTCCTGACTGGATAGTTATCAAGATAATCACGCGTATGTGAATGTCCTTGATCTAGTGTTTGTTTACGGGTGTCTGGCTTCACTTACGCGCTGACTGGTTATGTATGGAAGCATAGCCGTTAAGGAGAAACGAGTTCTGAAGGCTGGCGAAGCACGTGTCCGTAAAAACCGAACACAAACTTGGACGGAAATCGGAACGTAGGAAAACAGAACGTACGAAAGGCTTCCAAATCTATGCTCTTGAAGCTCATTCTACACAACCGTCATCAGCATCGGCTCTAGAAGTGCCTGCAATCTTGATGAGGTGGTCTTGATTGACGTTGGCCACTATATTCACAGTGGCATGCCTTGAACGAGTCTTTGGTATCCTGGGGCCGCTTGTTTGTCTCCCTTACAACAACGACCATGCAAAATAGCCCAGCGGCTTTAAGTCTGAAGAGTTATAGAGCCACATGTCAGACGTGACGTGGTCGTGGAAATTTAGACTATAGCCCACTCTTGTGTCACAGAAACGTTATGCGCAGGATCAAGGTCTTGCTGGAACACAGTACGGGTGACATCCTCAATTCCAAGTCTTCACCACAGTGTCCAGCACCTCAACATAAGCGCTCTGGTTAGACCTTGAGGGAAGAAAAATGGAGTGGCATGACATGATCGTCATCACGGTCAATCGCCAAGACCATCGCATGATAATGAAAACATTAAGGCTCGTCCACACAGTTACGTCAAGTGCATTGCGCTGCGTTGCGTCGTGCAGCACAGCGCCTCCCCATTGGCTCGTCGTAAGGGTCGCCATAGCAACAGCTGGACGCAAGCGCGCAGTCCAGGGGCGGATGCAGGAATTTCCTGAGGGGGGGGGGGGGGGGGGGGTCAGGTGTTGGTCAACGTACCATATGTTTAAAAATTCCCTCCCCCTCTCCCTCGTTTCACGCCCTCATTTTTACACATGCAGAAATCAAGAGGGGGGTCAGGACATCCGGACCCCCGCTCTAAATCCGCCCCTGGCGCAGTCAAACGCAGTCAAACACAACTGTGTGAAGGATCCTTTAGTGTGCATAACACTGGGATTCTCGGAAAGAAAGCCCCCTGTCATTTTTATGGTTCACCATTTGATCTTAAACAAAATTCTTCTCGCACGAAAAAAAACAAACAAAAACATGTCGTGGACCGACGGTTCTGCCGGGCCTTGTCGGTCATGAACTGCCCTCTTCTTATGACGTGGGACCTGTGTTGAATGCCTTCGTGAGCTACACGCCTGATGCACGCTCATCAACTTCAAGTTGCTTCACAATGGCCCTGATTGACTTGCTGGTATCATTGACGGCTTTCTAGACTTGATCGACAAAGTCGACCGTCCTAATGGTATTCGGTCGTTGGTTATGCATCTTCCTATTGGTCACTGATAAGCTAATTGACACGTCCCTTCTGAGTCAAGCAGCTATTTTATGACTCTGGTCGGCGGCGAGTGCGACAAGTATGGCATGCCTTTTCATTTCCTGCGTGAGGCCGGAATCGACCATCTTGATTGGGATACATAGATAGGTGCCATATGCATGCTGTTCAATCGGTGCCAAGACTGGTAGACAGATGTAGTCATTGTCTGGGCCAGTGATTTCCCTACGCACTCCCCTACCGAAAAAAAAAAACAGTTTAAACTGGATTATGAAACAGAAAATCTAACTGAATTTCTTGCTGAAAACCTGTAAATCAGTTTGAAGACAACTGTCTGCAAACTGAATTTGAGGTTTCCAGCAAGAAATCCAACTAGATTGTTTGTTTCATAATCCAGTTTGACCTGTTTTTTTTCGGTAGAGGCTCTAGGGGGACAAGGGGGGGGGGGGGGGTGTACCTTTACACCTCCCCTTGTTTTTCTGAAGGCACCCCCCTAATTTGCAATGACTTCCCTATTCTCAATACCACCCCTAATTTCAATTCCTGGGGAAACCCCTGGTGTGGGCGTTTGTGTCTCTAAAAAAGTGTTCTCACAAGGCATAGTTGTATCCTCCATGCTAAAAATAAAATAAAAAAATAAACGTATTTCAATCAATCAAATGCCGGCCGCACTCTCTTAATGATTTCGTTTGAGGGCATACTCCGGATTATTGTATTGTAAATACTCAGATTCTCGTCCGATTTTTCGGTTAATTCGAGGTTCGAGAGCGCGCGGATCGAAGTGTCGGCTTCGATATGAACGGCCATTGTATCGGCTTGCCGTCACGTCATCACCGCCAACGATCATTGCTGCGTAATAGACGATATGCGAATTGTAGAGTGCCATCTAGTAACGCGCCGAGAACTGCATCTGCCATCTTGGTAGCTGAGAGAAAACGGAGCCAGTGGTCCGACCGGAAAAGAACCCATGTAAACAAGCAACCGCGCTTCGTGCGAGAGATGCGATGCCACTACGTTGCTGCGTTCTGCTCCGGATGCAGCAATAAACCTTCGATTCGTGCGTGACGTGGACGCAAACCTGAACAGAGTTCACAATATTTTTTCTTCTTTTTATTTTTATTACTCAGCTTTTGACAAAAACAATGGGTGACAACGCGGAGAAACATGCGGACGTTATCGCACGGCGTGAACCCATTTACGAGTATTGAACTGGGTCCTAATCTTTTCCCAAAGTTTTACCGGAATTGTTTCTGGACGTGTTGTTGTTGTTGTTGTTTATTCTGGTGCACGCTGTAGTGTCGGCCTGCGTTTTTCTTGATGCGAAAGCAGCTCAATGTATGCGGACGAGACCAAGGCTGGGAAGCGAGGCAGAAAGATGACAGTTTTAATAATCTACGCCACCAACCATGGTTGAAGATGCGTATGGTTCACAGTAAACAGAAACAGCTGTACTTTTGTGGAGCACGTTTGTGATAAAGTTAAATATATCTAGAAAGAAAAAAAGCTAAAAACACCAGAATCCTACAACAGGCAGCCTGCAATGCAGTTTGGTTTGGCGCTATATCTGGCGACTGCAGCAAGAAACAATGCCTATGCCTGGAAGTGGCTGCATTGTTCAAACGTGAACTATTACTTTGGTGGCGTGCTTAGCCTAGTGTCTCTAAGTGTCTGAAGCAAGAAATGCTGGGTGGGCCAGGAAACATTGGGCGTATAACATGCCAGTACGGCGGAAGCTACTGACATCGGGACAGCGGTGTGAGTGGCACGTGTCTACGTCGCCGGAGTGCGTTTTTACTACCAAGAAGTGTCAGGCTTTTCGCTGCGTCATGCTTCAATATAAATCCGTTGCGCTCATATACGTAGGGCATATCAAAACCGTCGAAACGCAATGCAGGGCACAGCGTTCTTCCTTTGCCGAGTTACAACGAGACAGGGTACAACCATGGGGCCTCACTCTGCTGGCGCCACTTGGCCGTTGCCGGCTGGCCATTGAATGGCATATATAAAAAAATAGTTTGGATAGCCAGAAAATAATTTCATCGCTTAGCAGCGATTTTTATACACTTGATCTGGCGTCGGTAAACGAGATTTGTAAAACACCCCTTAAACTAAACGGGAGAGTTTGTTGATAAAACATTCTTGAATATTTAGAGTGCGGTGATGTAGAATAGAGAACACAACAAACACGTACGATATGTCTGTGTGCTCAACTCTCACAGAGAAGGGGATTTGGTTGTCTTTTCTGTCGAACGCCACGTTCGATTACACCACTTCCTTATGTTTATCGCTGTGGCTAAAACTTCGATGTCGGCGGCGGCATAAAGATACGCCACGGACGACGAGTGGAGCACCACGGGCGATGCCAACTTTATTGCACGGCCTCCTTTTTTTTTTTTTTTTCTTGCAGCCGAGGTTGAATTTTTTTTTTGAATGCAAAGGAACTGGGGACCGGGGGGTGGGGGTAGTTTTGGGGAAGTCAATGCAGTTATTCTGCCAGAGTTGAGCAAATCTTCCTTAACCAGCGCGACATCCGTCAACTGCGCTTGAGGTGGAGGCTTCCTGAAACCAGTTTAAACTTTTTGCAACGCCTGAAAAATATTGCCCAGGACACAGTTTCCTTTACAAGAACTCGGAGCTTTCCACCAATTAAAACTCTTGCCAGTAACAGCTAAAAAAAACAACTAACCTTGAGTTGCATGTATTGGCGTGAAGCAGTGTACCACTAAACAGTACGACTTCATGCGTCTTCGCATCGAAAAATGAATTGAAATTGTCATCAGGAATGAAAGGCATGACGGCCTAGTCCTTTGTCCACGCGGGACGATTGTAATTCAGAAAACCATAATGTTGGTGAATCGCAATTAGGGGGGGGGGGGGGGGCGCCCCTGTTCTGGGATATGCTGAAAAACCGAAACTCAAGAAACTTGTCGCTACCAAGATTGCCGCACATAGAGTGCGGCCAGACCGTTTCGCATATCGTCTATTCGACGCCAAAAACTCGCGGACAACTTTCTGTGGCTATGCAATAGGCGCATGTGCGCTTGCGCATCTTGAGCGCTCATCAAAGCAGCGCACGCGCACTCTTCACCTCTTCTGAAATGCCACAGAAAGATAACGCCGAGTATAATAGCGTCAGTGGTCGTACCTCCCAAGTCAAATGGTCCCGTTGAAGCACCCCCGACCCCATATATTCTAAGTTGAATTAAATCCAGGTTGCTTTTACGTCCTCGATCGACCGTGCGCTCGAGCAGTCCGAAATGCTCTTTGCTACAACGCGATCACGTTCGGTATATAAAGCTGCCAAAGCTACTGTCGCGAGTTTGTGGTTTTGGTAGGCTTTGGGGTGCTTAAAGGCTGGTTCCCACATGCAGTGGGCCGCTGATACAGCGATGTTCACGTGTCGTCAGCCATAGGCGGAAAGTTTTCAATTTTCCGGGGGAGGGGGGGGGGGGGGCAACGGAGCCCCCCCCCCCCCTTCCCCCCGCTTCCCAAACACACACACCGGAAAGACGCACTACCAAGTTACAAATGCGATTTCGTCTAGCGAATAATTATTCAAAATAAATAATTTTGCAGTGCTACATGGTAGTGAGAACCAAGCTCCAGATACAGGAGCAGCCGAATAAATATACGAGTGTACTTAATTTAGCTTTGTCATCTTGTTAGTTTTTATCGCCAACATTACTCTATGCATATTACTCCGTCCTAGTACTAAGTAGCAATTACTACCGTTTTGTCTGTGATATTGCGGGAACAGTATTAACATGCGAGCTCCCACCTTACTCCTTCGTGTCTCGAATGTCGGAGTTGAAGAGAACGAAGACAGGGAGAGTATTGAAGACAGAAAAAGTCAGAAAGAGGATTGTTTAAACAAAACAAAAAAGAATGCGAGGCTTGTTTGATGCTGGTTTGGCTTTCCCCGAACAAAAAACGAAAAGAAAAGACATCCCGGCTTGCCCTCCTCTTCAGCCCCTCGTAATGTCGAGGCGACACCAAAGTAGAGAGCTACCGTGAAGCAGACTTGGACGTAATTCAACTACTCTACTCAAACTACTGTAGTCTAACTACTTTTCCAAGTGACTTGGTAACTTTCAATTACAAATTTATCTGAGTAATTAGTAGTTGAATTTAACTACGTTCTAGTGCCCAGCTCTTAGGCGCCCGTTTTCGGCTTGGGCGGTGTCGGCGTCGCCGTCGCCGTCGGCGTAACTGCGCGTTGCATGCAACACAGGTTGCATGCAACTCACGTTGCATGCAACCCACGTTGCATGCAACCCGTCGGCGTCGGCGTAACCGCGCGTTGCGTGCAACCCAGGTTGCATTCAGTCCGAGTTGCATGCAACCCGGCGACGCCCCCGAGGTTACGTGAACCCCCCTAGGTCACGGGACGCCCCGAGGTCACGTGACCCCCCCCCCCCCCGAGGTCACGTGACCCCTTCCCCCCCGAGGTCACATGACCCCCCCCCCCCCTCAGTACCCTTCCCTCCTCCTCCTCAAGAGCTGCGCTCTAATTCGGCGTTACAGGGAATTGTAAACGGCTTTCATTTTTTCAGGTAACTTCTACTCAAATTATTAACTACTTTCTAAATCTAGTGCTAAATTTCTCCATCACGAAGTTTGAGGGCAGAAATAAATAAGACGCCGGCAGATGAAGTGGCATTCCCGAACAAGGGGCCCCCTCACATTCCGTTCCCACGCACTATACACGAACTCATCTCTTTTACGTCACGGCGCGGTGGTGGCGCGTCGGGCGCACTTCTGGTTTGGGGCTGTGGGCGGATGTCCCCCTGTGAGACGTGTATTCCTGTGTTGTTTTGATAGGAACCTAAAACAAACCTGCCTTCTCGTCAAAACGCCGCGACTGGGGATGTACCATAAGAGTCGAGAAAGTTTGAAGGCCAGTTTTCATGTGCTCGGTTCGTCCGAAAACGTGGATATGTGCCGTGAAAATGGAAAACCAGACGCCGTCGGACCGCGATTGCTTGGGCGGGAAGCACTTCGGGTTGAATTCACGGATACTTGTGGTCATCAGATTTATTTGTTTTGTTCCAACATGAACGCCGGAAAACTGTCAAGTTGTACGGACCACCTGCGGACTACGTTCAGTGCGTCTTCAAGTTCGAACGGCCGCCTGATCGTTCGAACTGTCGTCTGCTCTTTCGAACGCTTCTGCTTGTCGTCTGCTCTTTTAGACGACACCGGCCCGTAGACCAAATGTTGGCCCGGTACTTGCGATAAGAAGTAAGTGCAGGCCTCAAAGGACTTACGTTTGAAAGTTGGTAAGCAGGCTCGGTGTAAACAGTAGATACAAGGAGATGTTGATCATTGTTACCAGTGGCCATCACCGGCTTGTTATGCCTGATTCACATGGTACGATCCTGCTTACGATTTTCAGGATCGACGTCGACCCTCTCAGCTACGGTTCACGCTTTTGCAGCCCGAGCGACGTCGCGAATGAAAATTGCGAGCGAAATCTCATCATGCGAATCAGGCTTTAGCGCACATTCTGCGGCGTCCACGCGGAATGAATTGCCGCATGTCACATTATTCACGCGAAGTTTTGCGGTGTGACGAACCTCGGTAATGTCGCTGAGGCCGCTCAAGTAGTCAGGCATTGCCAGGAAGACGTAGAATCAACGATTCAAACGCGAAAAAGGGCGCGGGAACTCATACCGACGCCGACAACATCGCATTTCAATGGGTTGTTTATGGGCGACGGCGAGCTTCTTGCCCACACTCCATCGCGCATGCGCGGCGCCGGTGGAGTCTGCTAGGGGCGCTTCGGTATGTTTGTAAACATGAGTTGGTGTATACTCGGCAGCCGTAGAAACTGCATCACAGGCGTCCTTGGGCCAAGGTGGCGACGAGCAGCCAAAACATAACACTTGGTCGGGTATTGGCCTAATCCGGTAATGCACGCAGGCGCCGCGCCTCCAGCTGCAACCGTGGAAGACGGGGACACTCCGAGGGTTGTTGTTTTTAGAGCCCAGCTCTTAGGCGCCCGTTTTCGGCTTGAGCGTCGTCGCCGTCGGCGTCGCCGTCGCCGTCGGCGAAACCGCGCGGTGCATTACGGGATATTTCCCACAATGCACCGCGCGGGGAGGAGGGGAGGAGGACGAGGGGTAGGGGAGGGGGAGGAGGAAGGGGAGGGTAGGAGGAGGGGGAGGGTAGCAGGAGGAGGGGGAGGGGAGGAGGAGGGAGAAGAGGAGAAGGGAAGAGGGGAGGAGGAGAAGAGGGAGGGGAGGAGGAGGGGAGGAGAGGAAGAGCTTCAAGAATGAGGGGAGGAGGAGGAGGAAGAGGAGGGAGAAGTAGCAGGAAGAATGAGGAGGTAGCAGGAGTAGCAGGGAGGATGAGGAGGTGAGGAGGAGGAGGGAGGGGTATACTTTCCCCTCAGTACCCTTCCCTCCTCCTCCTCAAGAGCTGCGCTCCAATTCGGCGTTACAAACTGTTGTAAACGGCCATCATTTTTATGTTGTCTGCATTTAGTGAGTCCTGACTCAAGCGGTGGGTTCCACGGGGGATACCACTGGAATGACCTCGCAGCTGGGCGCCTGTTCCCATGGTCGCCTCGTCGTCAGCACATACCCCCTTGCAAAGCCGGACTCCTTCGCGCACAAACGCACACAGAGGATAATCCGTTCATGGGAGCACGTTCCCGCTTCCAGCTGCAACTGCACGAGCGACGATGCTTGTTCACGTAATCCTCGGCGTTCTTCCGACCTTCTACGCCAGGGAGACCTCCTCTTTGTTGAAAACGATTTACTTGTCAGGCGTGTCAGGCGCGTCAGGAGACCGTAGTCGCCGGCGAGAATTGCGAGTCACCCTTGGGAGATCCTTTTGGTAGACTCGGCGTCAGCGGCGAAGTATACTTCGTTTCATCAATTAAACTAAAACAATTTTTGTTTTTTTCAGTAGCGTAGCTCTAGCACTGGAACGAGACGCCCAGTCGTCCGGATAATCTCCTCGTTGTGGCGCGAGACTTGATCTCTTGTCGGTCAGGTGCACTCGCTCATCGTATTCTGCGAACGTCGTGGGAATAAAGAGGGGCCAGTCATAACAATCTCAACCTGCCGAAAAAAAGAAAGAAAAAATAGGAGAGTTTGTTATAAAAGACCTTCTAGCCGAGGCACACCTTGCATGATTCGTCATCGACACCAAAGATGCTGACACTCGCTTACCCGGCCCAACACAGCCAGTTTCTGAAATTCAACGCTTCCGTTCCATCCAGCGCCACGGTGGAACGTCTTTTTAGCTTAGCTGGGGACGTCTTTAGGAGGAAAAGGGGAAAACTCTCCGATAAGAGCTTTGAAAGTCAATTGCTTCTGCGAGCGAATAAACTATTGTGGTGAATACGCAAGCCATAGAACGACTGCCTCCATTTTAGGCTCGCAGGGTTTTTCACGGATCAAAACTGCTGTTTATTTGGCTACCACAAAAATATAAAAAGTGACTTCGAAAGTAACTTCAAAAGTAACTCGCCACTTTTTACAGTAGTTAGTAGTTTACTCAATTACTATTTCAAATGCGTAATTTCTACTCTACTCCAATTATTTTTGGCGTCCGATACTCAGTAACTTAACTACCTTTTTTGAGTAATTTGTACATGTCTGCCGAGGAGCCAGGCTGGCGCTCGGTAGGTCACCTGGCGGCCAGGCGACTCTCGAGTCCGCGGTCGTCGGTCGCTGAAGCTTCGCTTTTTCGGTCGTGTCGGGTGGCGCCTTCGAATGTTGCCACCTGCTGCCGCCATAGAACAACAACATATCGCAGAGAAGAAGTAGTTGTTCTTTTGCCTTTTATGTTCGGATTTTTTTTTTTTTTTTTTTTTACAGGTCGCCGGGGGCATTTTTCAAAGCGGCTTTGAGCGTCAAAAAAGGCATTTCGCTGCTGTCACTTGTGCGAGCGAGCGGACTACTTTTCTTCTTTCACCAGTCCCTTCGCCTTGCTTCTACTTGCTTTTTTGCTCCGGCACCACAATTGTAAGGGGCCAGAGCTCCTTTTTCGTTTTTTTCTGTTCCTTTTTTAAGGCTAAAACGCCCAGTCTTTTACTACGTATTTCCTGCCGTTTGCAGTCTTGTTTCCTTTTTTATTGCTATTTTTTTTTTGCCTGGAATTGAGTTTCTTAAAATGCTTCGCATAGTAATGTTTGCGAAGTGTTTGCAGTTAATTTTTCTCGTTGCTCCGCACTCATGGGCGGCACCTGTCGATGCTTGAGAGCACCCGCTACGGTAGAGATATGAGGGGAATGAGACGTAGGTCCTGGAGGCAAGTGTGTACTCCCTTTCCCGAGAAGCTCACGAGGAGCTCCCGAAGGGGGGGGGGGGGGGGGGGGGGGGGGGGGGGGCTGCCCTCCCAGAAAAGTTTAGGAAAGGCTCGGGCCCCAGAGTCCCCTCGTAGTCGACGCCTATGTCGTCAGCTACTTATCGTCTGCTTGGAGCAGTTTTGACGGTACGATAAAAATCTGGCGAACGCTCCCGTCAGCACACGCTTATTGCAATGCCAGCACCCTGCTTATAAACGCTTTAAAGGGGCGATGAAATAATTTTTGCACTTTGCGCAAATACCGCTTGGAACGAATCCCTGACATTAATGACCTATGAAACACGCGTTCGTTTTTCACCCCACGCAATAGACCTTTTCAATGTTTACAAAATCACAGTCCAGCGTGCGATCTTCACAGCCCAGCACGTGCGTGTTCGTCGCTTCGGAAAGCGAGCAAAGCACGCGCCATACGCACGAACGCTCAAAATGGCACCGGCCACAAGCTCGTTTTTGGAAAGGTCTATAGAAGCCCCAGAAAAAAATAATTAAAGAAAAAGGAGCAGCGTTCACCCCCTCAACTCGCAGCCAGAACAAGCGGCCACGTGATCTGAAGCCGATTATATGCCGCCAATGTTGATCATAGCCACGCGCTGGGGTTGGCAAAGCACAGGACACGCGCTGAGTTCCAGACATTGTTATGGCTCGGCTACTGTCGTCGTTGCAGCGATTGGACACGGGCCACTACCTGAATGCTTCTCGAGCTAGTAAGTAGGGAGTTTTAGTAGATCGTTTTCAAAGGCCCGCTACCGCTACGAGCGTGCGCTTCAGAGCATGCATCGAAGTGGCAGCGCGTGCTCCCGCTACGATTAGCGTGGCCTGAAAACACGATCTACTAAAACTCTCTAGTATCACGAGCCCAAATCGAGTGCCCACGCAATGCTAGGGTCCAATCTATGAACAGCTATCAAATATCGTCATATGGGTGTACTGCGATCCCCACCTTACGTCATCAAATTTTGCAAAGGAGAGATTGAATGAAAATGATCGCTTTTGTCCTTGAAATTACACCGCAACAAAGGAGTTTCTTGGCCAGTGGTGTTGCGTGCGAGTATTCTTGAGTCCCACTACTGCCAGTAAGCTCGTGTAAAGTGAAAAACATTCCAATTGAATATCGTTGCACCGCTCCTTTAAACACGCGCCAGATTGAGCCGCCATTGCCGACCTTCTCTTGTCTTACCTAAAGCCCCTTCATGTTTCAAAAGTAGCGCAAGGTGCGTCGATGCACGTGAAACGTGCAGCCCTTAGGAACATCATGGCGGCTCAGCGCAGCACAGAGCTAGATTTCAGACGCCATGTTCTTCCCATAAGTGGCGCGCGTCACGTGTCTCGAGCATTTCCACAACAATGAATGGCGCCACTTTTCTTAGGATAGAGGGGCTTTAGTCTCATCGAAATGCCGAGCCACGGAAGCATGCGTTCACGAACGTCCACAAAGGCCTATGCTAGGGAGGGGGACACAGTAGCTCCTAAAGTGGCAATAACCTTTACTGCTGTGGCAATGATTGAGTGAAGCGAACGGAATAAGAGGAAAAAATAACTAAAGGTCGGTTATGGCGGCGCCCATGCACAGCTGCCTGAAAGTGTCTAGAGCACTCCGATGTATGTGTGAACAGGCCTCTAGTATATTTGCGGAGAGAAGCTCGCTTGGGGCGCCTCTGTTTTTCTCACTGTAAAGCGCACGTGCTGCCTACGCGGTTATGTTTTAATTTTCATAGTGCACAGAAGCTTGGCATTGACCCCGTAAGTGATGACGTCACAACAAGGCGTCTGGGTCCAAACAAACCGTTGCTAGGGACGTTGCTATGGGCTAATGCATGGAGACTCCACATGAGGCTTGATTTTTGCTTACAAGTAAGTAAACAATTTTTGTAAGCAACCTAACTTCTTGATATCGAATTATGAAGATGTTCTTGTCGTCTCAGTGTCGTATCGCAACGATGAAAGCCATTTCTGAAGACTTACACTCCGCTTTGCTTTGGTAGCAGACAACACGATAGATTTGCTGGCCTCTTTTGCAGCGGCCGTCTTCATTGAATTGCGTCGGTAAACGAGCGAAAAAAACAAGTGCATCACCATGGCCGTAGAGGCCTCCGCAATGTGCGTTTTTTTTTTTTTTTTTTTCTGTGAAGAACCCAGCTTAGTAACGAGGGGTGAAAATGCAGTAAAATTTCAAACCACGTCATGCAGATCAGTTACGACGACGACCTGAATTGCATTACCGGCGTAGTGCAGGCCAGCATGAGAAACAAATCGTACGCCGTCGAGGTAAGTCGTTTGTTATTATTATTATTGTGGCTGTCAGGTTATTAAAGAATTTAATGTCTATCGCAATTTCGCAGCATTTTGCTTTTTTTTCTCCTTGGTATACATAAAATTCCGTGGATGTGCTCTTTTGGGGAAGATCTCCATCGAACCCGCGATGCGAGTACAATCTGTAATGAACTCACCTTATGTTTTTTATCCATTTCTTTCGCGCTTTGGGGTCTTGCCGAAATCTGAAGAAACTGCAAGGGTCTTTCACCACGCGATGGTTACAACCAGGTATACGAAGCACCCTCGCATAGCGCGAGTCGGCAAACAAAATTTGGGATCTCTACCGATCGCCTGAAATGCTTTTCTCACGGGTGCAATGCGATCTTTTAGCAGACGATCATCTCGATCGACGCCCGGACTTTCAAGAAACCATATTTTGCATCGCACCCACTATGAATTTTTATATGTGTCTGAAACTCATTATATTTCAAACAAATGCGATGTCAGAATATCGTCTTTATTCACACGATTCAAACGACGGCCCCGGTTTGGCCGGCCGGCGTGCGGCAGACGGCATACTTCTTGCATTCGTCGTCTGCTGCAGGCATCTTGAGGACCGGAAGTTGCAGTCGTAAATATTTCAGGAACGAGCGATTACCGGGACACTTCTGTCGAAACATATATGACATTCAAGCTTTCTACATTTGTGATTTTTAGAAGTTTAAATCCTACTCATGATTTTTTTAAACGGTCGGGTTTTCGTAGCGAAACCGAGCCACATGTATTCGTCCATAACAACGACCCTAGCAACGGTTTGTTTGGACCCATGACGTCACACTTACGGAGTCAATTGCACCTGCTTGCACCAGCAGAGGAAGTTAAAGTATCCTCACTCTAAGTTGTGATAAAATTACACCAGGCGGCGATACCCAAACTCCTCGCCTAGGGTGCCTCCATCTGCCGGCCGCTTCTGCTGACAGGGTGGAGACACCAATGGAGCCAATGGAGCGCAACAATATGGCGCCTGAGCTCAGAATTATCTCAATATTGGGTGTGGGTCCTGTGGAGTGTGCGTGGCAAAGTCGTGGTGCAAAAACGTTCTGTTTAGCGAAAGTTCTGGAAAGATAGACGCAGTATGACGCCGGTGAGAGCATCGCAAAGTTCGCCACAAAATGGCGGGTGTCTCCACCCTTTCAGCAGAGTGGCCGGCAAATGGCGGCACCCTATCCTCGCCGGGACTAGCGCACCCAAACGCCTGCCCCCCCCCCCCCCCCCCCCTATCCCCCCACCCCCTCGCCAAAGAAAAAAAAAAACTAGCGTCGTTGTTATTGCGCCAGCCCCCAATCCGCTTTTCGAGTTTAGGGTACGTACGCTATTTTTCGAACATCCTGCAGATACCTAAACTCGCCCCAAAGCCTTTCCGTTTCTCTCGCGAGGCGCGAGAAGTCAGGAGAGGACTAAAGGCTGGACTCCATGGGGCCAATGTGCTGCGAAAATTCGACGAATTTCGCCCGGTGGCTTTTGCTCAGCGCGCGACATCAGCACAGTGGGTGCTGCGTCGCGCTCAAAGCGAGCGTGCTGCCGGGAGAAAGTTCGTCAGGCATTCGTCGCATACATGATGGGGAAAACAGCTCAGAAAACACGGACTACGAAGAGGAACAAACACGACAGCATTGTCCTGTCGTGTTTGTTCCTCTTCTTAGTCCGTGTTTTCTGAGCTGTTTTCCCCATCATGTATAACGTCAACCAACTGGCCCAGTTCTCCACCTTATTACATTCGTCGCATATTCACTCCATGAAGTTTAGCCTTAATCAAGACGATCAGAGTTCGAACATGGCGGCTCCCGGGACCGCGACCGCTGGGAGCGAAACGTCGGTGGCGTCCTTGCGACTGCAGTTTTTAACACAGGACGACATTGAACTCCCGTAGAAGTGCAATGCCGTTTTGTATATATATATATATAAAAAAAGAGACTCTGATTAGAAGAATTAGCAAGGTAGGCAAGGATTGCCGGCAACTTGCTGCCTGCCACGGGGAAGCTTTTCTCGAAGGATGGGCGCTGCCATCTTGGAATCACGTGACGTGGCCGCCATTGCTTCAACTCGTGGCTCCGCTCTCCCCTACGTGGACGCCGCCATATCGGCGGCGTCCATGAAAAAACGCACCCTAACCGACATTTTAAAGCAGGCTAACTCCCCGCTGTCAAAACCATCGTACTGCCTAAAAAAAAAGTCTGCGAGTTCTGCAGAAAGCGGAAACAGGCAATCACGGAGAACAATAGAAGTGTTCCAGCCAAAATTAGGATGCTCACAATACGATTACATCTAAAACATGCCATGCGCGCAGGGACAGCCGTGAGCAAGCGAAACGCCATGCTCGTTGTCCCAACGCACATCGCATTATTGTCGTATAATCATATTCCGAGCTTCGTCGTTGGCTGGAATCCTTCTATCGTTCGCTATGATTCGCGATCTGCATCAAAATAAACCCAAATATCTTTTTCTTTTTTTAAGTACAACAGGTTTGATGCACGGCCTTCGCTCGCTGTGCAGCCGCTAGAGCATCACATTGAGATGAGGAAACCACGGATGAACAAGAGCACGCGTGCGCGTGATTAAATCCCGCACCCGAGGCCGATAGGAATCATAATGGAGAGGCGACAAAGGAGGAAATGGTATCGACTATAATGGAGCCCCGAACAATCATTCATTTCCACGCGCGCGAGGAGAAAGTAGGTAGCAGCCCTGTCTGTCTCTCTCCCCCCCCCCCTCTCCCTCTCTTCAAGCTCTCGCAAGTCGCGATTCGCGTGCGGGAGCGACACGTGATCATTGACCGTTGCCACCTAGGGGGATAGGCGTACACTTCCGGTAGCCAGCGTTGATTGTCATATCTCGGCCGCGTAACCGGGGCCGCTATGGGTCAGTGGGGAAAGGAAAAGTGGAAAGGCGTACGAGATACTTTCCCACGAGCTCCGTTTACTGATACGCCGACGGGGTGGAGGAGGAAGTTACGTGATCGCCGGACCAATCAACCGCCTTCCATTCATCGCCTAGCTGACCCCGCTTTCTGCGGGCGAGTATGCGCACATGGCGCGGGCACGTGATGTAAGACCGACGTTTGATTAGTACAGCGAGCACGTGGCTTCCACTGACCTGTCGTCTAAGTCGCGAAAGGAGTATCGCTAAGGGGATCGAATTATAAGGGGAGCTTTGTACAGCCTGACTGCCACATAGCCAATGTTGGAACTAACGCGTTACTGTCTGGGACGTGCTGGCGATGCCCGCACGCCTTGGGCGCTGCCATTGATTCTGGTCGATGGCAGTGCGGCTTCCCTCATGTCGTCCATGTTTCTATTTATTTTAGGGGTCTTGATAGTCGTTTTTCTTTTATGCACCACAAGTAAAATATGGGTCTAATTACTCGTTTTAAACAGTTCAAATGTATATAAAACACGTGTCCTTGATGTGAACACCGGACATTGCAGTTGGTTTCGTTTTGGCTTCACCCCTTCAGCTGCAAGCGAAATGGCCGTGTAACACCATCTCAGTTCGGTTCGGTCAAACCAGGGAGAGGTTTTTTGCAGTAGCTTCCAGAAGGGCCTGCTCTGCGCATGCCCGGATGTTGCCTAGGAGACGGAGAAGCGTCCGGCTTGGCCGGCTCGGCGGCGAAGCATCTGGGCGCTTTCCCCCTTTCGCCTTTCTCTCTCTCTCGCGCGCTGCGACTGCGATTGTTGCTGCTATGCAGAAGCAGCGGCCGAGCTGTCCGCTGTGCTCTCGCTTCTCAGCTGAAACGATTGCTGCACAACTTGGTATCTCTCACGGGGGGACTCGACACGGAGCGCGCGCGCGAGGGACGCCCAAAGTACACTGCACGACGCTGTCCGTGCGAACATCATATTGGCATGTTTTTTGCGTTTGCACCGACAGGGTATTGATTAAGACCAAAATTCACCACTTAGGCTGGTCCCTCGATTGAGCACTTTCCGCGCGCGGTACGTACAATCGCTAATAACATGAAATGAAATATTTACCATGACGCACGTTGCCAAAGCCAATAAGATCAACCAAAAGTCCTGAAAAGAAAACACAAGGACTGAACACGCACCACCCATGCCATTTTATTATTGCTCATTAACTTCGTTTTCTCACCGTATCGGCGCATGTATTTTTGACCGTTTTATTTCTTGTTTAACGCAGTATTTACGACTCAGTAACTTCTAGAAAAAGAAATAGAACCACCTACAAAGCATAGCATTATTGTCGCATTTATGGATTTATTAACTTTTGAACTAAAAAAGGCAAAAATGCCCATTTGTTCTACGTGATATGTAGTGCACCCCAGGTCCAAGTTACGACTGATAGGTCATCTGACTGGCTCAGGTGCTCGGTTTCTCTGGCTCTGGCAGTGCTGGAAGCAGCTGATTCAAGCAGGGTGCCTTGTAAGCTTTTCGCATCATTTCTGCTTTTTTTCCTACTCGGCCACGAGACAACCAGTATTCCTTGAGAGACAGGCACTGCTTCTTCAGTGGTAGTTCCTTCATTGTCATTCCAGCTGGGATACCAGCTGCCACTGCTGTCGACGCTGCTTTCTTGCTTTGCATTCCTGAAAATCCTTTTGTTGGCGAGCCTCTGATGGCAACTCCGTTGCTTGTTGCCACATTTTGCTGGACAAGGGTTCTGGCCTTATTGAACAAACCAAGTATTTGTTGCAGCACTGCATCATCGTGCACATAGTAGAGTGAAGAAAAAATCTGATCACCTTGAGCCCTGATCTGCGATTTCATGTGGCGTCTGCTCTGTTGAGATGCCTTCTGCAAACCCAATTCAACCTCTTCGACAGGATCTTCTGATGGTGATGCACTGTTCTCCACCTGGAACGATGTGCAGCTTGTGACAGTGTGGGATGTCATGTGGGGTCCATCCCTGTACGCTACAGGAAGCCGTGAGAAGTTCCACCCATCAATGAGCAAAAAGACTGCAGCGAAGTGCTTGCAAGGTAGTTTCGACTTGATGAAGTCAAAGCATGTGCAGCTTGGAGTGTGGAAGTTCACCTCGTGGAAGCCACAGCTCTCATTGGCAGAGTGAATAAGAAAGGTGCCTTCTTCGCTCCCGGCTTTCACGTCACCAACTCCGTAATCTGAAGCTCTTGTCAAGCGTTCCATGATGTGCTTCGTCACACCAGGTGGCCTTCCATGGAGGAATTTAGGCACAGAGTCATGGTAGAGGCGATAGCTGGGTGAGAAGCTCATGTTGGCCCGAAGAAACTGAGCCTCCTTCTCTGGAAAAAATATCTCGGCTAGGACTCTCAGCAGTCCTTGAAGGCTACGACGGCCACTGTTTCCAGCCAGGTAAGACTTCAACTCCTTGTTTTTCGATTCTGTTCCATTGTTTGTGCCAAAAGGAAGGTCGAGTCTGTACATCTTCACCCACATCTCCTTGACTGAGAGCCACTTCTGGGTTACATATGCTTGCAACTTTTCGTTCTCCCGCCATTGAGGAGATTGCTTCAAACTTTCAAGTCCTATCCTTAGTTCGTCCTCATTTGTGCTGCATGCCACCTGCCTCAGCATCTTCTTGACAGCGCTGACATCACCCACTTCATTTTCTTTTTTTGAGAGCCACCTTTGCCACGCCTGTTCTCTGTGGAAATCGCACAAGACTGGGCAGCTGGAGGGAAAAGCAGCAGAAAGTGCATTGATCTCCGCCTGGCTGTAGTCCACCATCCAGAACTTAGGGCTAAGCTCTGGGTTCCAGGTCTTGAAAATGTTTAGCGCCTCTTCGATGAACTCCGCTGTTTCGAATTGGACGATGAAGGCACCCACCACAGCATAGCAACTTGCAGTCTTTACTACAATCAGAAAGAGTGGCAGGGAATAATCTGTGGTCTTGTAGGTGGCATCCAGGCATACCACATCGTCACTGTACTTCAGCATCAACCCCTTCATAAACTCGGTCTGGATGCAGAGCAGCAGTGTCTTGTCACACTCCCGTGCCACACTCTCCAGAACGTCGCAGTCGGGCGATCCAGCTTGTAGCTGATCTTGGTTTCGCGAGTTGTCTTCCGGAGACTTCGACTGATAGGCACGAAAAAAACAACTCGTTGTTGGTGTCTTCTTCTTTAGTTGCTCGACATACATTATAACATTCTCTTGATCCACAGCACTAAATCTATCCTTTCGCAGTGCTCTCTGGATGTGATTTTTTATGTCTGTCTTCGTAGGGTAAAACTCCCTACATGTAGGCGGAGGACTCTGCTTGTTTCCAAAGAGAACGTCTTCAACGTAGAATTTCAAACAACTCTCCATTGTCTTGACGGACGTCACCCCCTGCTGCACAAGTTCACAGATCTTATGTGACACCTCTTGGTTCACAGGCTGTGCATACCCTGCACAACTAGCATCAATATCATGATTGGAATGACTTTCGCTGTCCGACATGCTGATGCAGAAGCGATGCTGGCGAAGCACGTCTTTACCATTCGCCTCTTCTTCGAGTGCCAGCTTGAGTTGAGTCATTGCTTTTTTCGAAGCCGTTTGGCGCTCCCACTTGGTAGACTGCTCAGTAAGGTTCACCTGAAAAGAAATTCAACACCCAGATATCACATAAGGGTTCAGCAGAAATATGAGGCTGGGAAAAACGAGGCCGAATATAGGCCTTAAAACGTTGGGTCCCTGGTACCAGGGCTTGGTAGGGTGCCCCTTCTTATTTATCATTCCCCAAACCAAGCAGGCTTTTCACGTCCAAACACGGGGGGGGGGGGGGGGGATTCGCCATACGATGAGCCCCGCCACCCACCCGAAATGAAATGCTGTCTACGCCACTGGTTAATTCCTACACGTGCGGTAACGCCTACACGTGCGGTAAGGTCACAAATACAAATTCTAAAGTAGACGTATCTCCGTATCAGGTGTGTTTTTGTTTACCTTGAATTCTGGGTACATCTCAAGTTGCTTAACATGCATCACTGCAGTGCATCCCTTCTTTTTCGTTCCTTGGAGCTTCACTTTTCTTCGCTGGAAGGTGGCTGCTGACCAGTCTGCTCCTCCCTCCTGTAAAAACGTGATGAGATATCAAGACGCAAAATGTTAAGTGAAACCCTTGATTTTTTTTTTTTTAATAGTAACGAGCAGAAGGTAGCGTGAGCGGGAAATAGGCATCTGCAAGCATCTTGCTGTGTTGCTTTTCTGCAGTGTATTAGCCGAGGAAAAGAGCCCCACCAATGGTGGTGAGAACACCCGTCCCCGTTCACACGGTAGCCCTTTAGAGACAGAGTTGAGGGGTACGGAACAAAGGTAACCGTTGTTTGTGCTTACCTGGCTGCTTCTTGAATCCTGTACCTTTTTCAGGTCTCGCCCGAAGAGGCAGCCTTTCTCAACGCTCTGCACGACTTTGAACGGCACATCCCCATTCACTACAACATGTCCACGCTGACTACTGAACAGCAGCCTCCCTGTATAGATGTGAAATGAGCTTTTAGAACATTGACCCATCCTCTGATCAATATTGAGACGCCACCTAAAACAACATAAGGCATTTGACGAACCTTTTAGCTTGATGGAGTGCTCTGTCTGAAAAGAGACGTAGGCAGCGGCAAGGTCTCGTTCAAACTCTTCAAACGACTCCTTGGACTCTACGTAGCCGGTCCATGTGCTGCCATTTTTTGTCAAACCGCGCAGGTGCTTCCTCAGTACGCTTTCTTCAGATCTCGCCGACACGGCCGCGCAGTCCATAGCAAGGCACGGCAGCGCGAGGGCCGCTTGCACGAGATGAAACCAGAAGTGCCAGAAGCACGGCCGGACTCGATTCCGCGCGCGCTTCGGAAATAGCTTTGGAGGCTTCGGACAACCTTCGGAGGAGTAGATAGAGAAAGAGAGAGTGTAGAAAAGGAGAAGAGGGAAGAGCCAAGGCGGACGCTTCTCCGTCGCCTAGGCAACATCCGGGCATGCGCAGAGTGTACCCTTCTGGAAGCTACTGCAAAAAACCTCTCCCCTAGCGGGGCGCGGTGGTGGTGTCGATGACTTGGGAGGGTGCCGATTTGTCAAAACCCGAAAAGTATAATTATTCTTGTTTTCTATTCATCCAACAAAATAAAGGCACACATTTCGTGCGCAAAGCCCACAAAACTAAGTAAATCACTAAATGTTTATTATTTGCAAGAACTATAAGTGCTTTGTTATTTATAATTTTGGCGAGAGAAAGGTTGGTTTCGTTTTCGCCGCTTTCCCTCAATCAAAGGCGCTGGAAGACGGTATGTTAGACAGTATCTTGGACAGAAAATGAATTGGGAAGACGGTACATTGGACATGACTTTCTTTCTTTACTAAATAGCTATTTCGTTGACAAAAACGTATTCTAACTTATTTAAACGTCCTGAATGAATTAAATAAATATTGTAGTAGTTTAAGACACGTTTACTGGAGGAAGAAAAAGCAACGTTGCTAGCGAACTACTTTCTCGACGGCGGAGGCACTTCAGATGGACGCAATGTGCTTGTGGGTGGAGCTAAAAGATTGTTCTTAGGTTGCATCCGACTATAGTATATATAAATAGTTATTCATTGTCTAGTGGCGACGTGCGCGATCGAAAGCGTCGCTGTGGTCGGCCTTCCACGATTGGCCGAATGCTGACTATGATGTCAGCAAATGATTTCTCATCGACAGAAATAAGAGGAATGGAAGAACTTCAATTTTGACGGTGTTGGCAGTGTTGCTTTAAAAGCGCATTGATTTCAAGCTTCCACCATGCTCCTTAAGGTGTATCCACACGACGCCGTGCATCACGTGATCTTACGTCACCGGTCTTTGAGGTCCGCCGGCGGTTCGCGGCCCGCGCTTCTGAGAAATGCCAAGTGACTTTTCTCGCTCGGACCTTGGCGGCGGACCGCGGCGTTTTTAGTATAAGCGAAGCGCTAAGTCTGGCAACAAGCTGACTGTTGTTTGGATTGGAATCCAAATCCAAAGTCGTTTTCTTTTGGCGCCAACTGTTGAAGACGAAGAAGATGAACTTTTTGTTGTGCGACGATGGCGGCATGGTGCGACGATGCAACTTTTTACTTCATCGCGCTTGTGGAGCAATTCCCCGCTCTGTGGGGTTGCCCTTTTCGGTTCACTTAAGTCCTCCTCGTCCTCAATAGTCAACGCCAGGGCCACCGCGGCCAAACGTCTCTTTCGTTCAACCTCCATCTTGGCTCCTAACAAATAGTCTCAAAGCAGCTCGCTGCATGCGTTTGACGGAGCTGTGAGGTCGAGGGTTAGACCGGCCCGTTCGTTCTGTCGTCTGCTCTTTTGGTCCGCCGTGTGGATGCTCATTGCAGCCGGGCGGCCCGCGGGCCATGCATCACGTGATCAATCGGTCCGCGGCCCGGTCCGTCGTGTGGATACACCTTTACAAACACCATCGAACTTGTTGTTCGCAGGGTAATGACGTCACAAAAGGTACCCATAGGAGGGCACCACTAATACCCAAATCACACGGCAGCGTAAATTGGTACCTTTAGCACAGGTACCTGTCGTAAAGGGAGCTGGAGATCGTGATTGTCCCTTTCGCCGAGGGAGGTCCTGTGTTAAAGGGGTATTCATACGGAGCGCGCGCATCACGAGACGAAAACGAGAGGCTTTTGCACATTGAAACGCCTGACGTTTTCGTCGCAGGATGCGCGTGCCGTGGAGAAATCCCGGGGATTTCTCCCTCGAGTGATCCACACGAAGGAGAACTCCGCGGACGGATGTAGTAACGTCAACAACCCGGCAGACTCCGTCCTCGGCTCCGCCGCGTGCACCTGCGGAGCTTTCGTGCTGATGGAACGAAGCCTCCGCGCCTCCGCCACGGAGGAGGAGGGCGCCACGAGGCGTCAAAAAGGGATGACGTATGTCTCACGTGATGCGCGATCCGCGGAGGAAAGTGGCAGATTTCTCCTTCGTAAGGGGTATTCACACGAGGGAGAAATCCCGGGGATTTCTCCCCGGCACGCGCGCCTCACGAGATGAAAACGCGAGGCTTTTGCACATCGCAAAGCCTGACGTTTTCGTCGTGGGATGCGCGTGTCGGGGAGAAATCCCCGGGATTTCTCCCCCGGCACGCGCGCCTCACGAGATGAAAACGCAAGGCTTTTGCACATCGCAAAGCCTGACGTTTTCGTCGTGGGATGCGCGTGCCGTGGAGAAATCCCGGGGATTTCTCCCCTGGCACGCGCGCCTCACGAGATGAAAACGCAAGGCTTTTGCACATCGCAAAGCCTGACGTTTTCGTCGTGGGATGCGCGTGCCGGGGAGAAATCCCCGGGATTTCTCCCTCGTGTGAATACCCCTTTAAGGGGTATCCACACGAAGGAGAACTCCGCGGACGGATGTCGTAACGTCAACAACCCGGCAGACTCCGTCCTCGGCTCCGCCGCGTGCACCTGCGGAGCTTTCGTGCTGATGGAACGAAGCCTCCGCGCCTCCGCCACGGAGGAGGAGGGCGCCGCGAGGCGTCAAAAAGGGATGACGTATGTCTCACGTGATGCGCGATCCGCGGAGGAAAGTGGCAGATTTCTCCTTCGTAAAGGGGTATTCACACGAGGGAGAAATCCCGGGGATTTCTCCCCGGCACGCGCGCCTCACGAGATGAAAACGCGAGGCTTTTGCACATCGCAAAGCCTGACGTTTTCGTTGTGGGATGCGCGTGTCGGGGAGAAATCCCCGGGATTTCTCCCCCGTGTGAATACCCCTTAAGGGGTATCCACACGAAGGAGAAATCCGCCACTTTCCTCCGCGGATCGCGCATCACGTGACATAAACGTCATTCCTTTTTGACTCCTCGCGGCGCCGTCCTCCTCCATAGCGGAGGTGGTGTATCCACACGAAGGAGAAATCCGCCACTTTCCTCCGCGGATCGCGCATCACGTGACATAAACGTCATTCCTTTTTGACTCCTCGCGGCGCCGTCCTCCTCCATAGCGGAGGTGGTGTATCCACACGAAGGAGAAATCCGCCACTTTCCTCCGCGGATCGCGCATCACGTGAGATATACCTCATCCTTTTTTGACGCCTCGCGGCGCCGTCCTTCTCCGTGGCGGAGGCACGGAGGCTTTGTTCTGTCAGCACGAGAGCTCCGCAGGTCGGCCGCGGAGTAGTTTGCATTTAGATGCTTTTAGCGATACTCTTTTGCTTCGTCTGGCCACGAGGGAAACCGTGTTCTTCACGCGCTTTTCGAAATCGCCTCCTCCATTACTGTTGTTGCAGTGCGGTGGTAGAATGGCAAAGTTGAATGACGACGCCTCGTGTTTTTTTTAATTTCTCTCGTTGAGGAGTTCCCCTGCGCTGTGGGATATAAGCAGCGAACTGTATTCAAAAACCAACATCAAGGCGTCGATATGGGAGAAGATTGCTGAAGAGATGTTCGCACGGTTCCCGCAATTTGCTCCATACACAGTGGGTGAGTGACGTCTTTGTTCAGTGCATAAATGCGCTCTGCGGCTGCTGACGATTGAAACACTATTACAATCTCAGAGGACGCTTGAATGTAGTCAAATCACATGACGAGAGCGTGCGCGCAAATCTATTGGCTGTGGCTAAAGGCCCCTACGCACATTTGCGTTTGACTGCGTTGCGTCCAGACACGAAAGCGAGTAACCGGCACATCTGTGCTTCGCATGAGGCGTGGAATACCGATCTCACCAAGCGGTCAGCGCGTGCGTGACGCCGCCATAACTTTAGGTCCCAGGAGGCAGGCTACAGTGCACGAGGCGGTTCGTGCCGTCTTGTGCTCTACACGCGCAGAGCACCAGGGAGCTTGTCGCACATGCAGAAAGACTAAAGTTCTCTCGATGCATTGCGACAGTGAAGGCGTAGTCAAACTGGCTGGTGAGATCGTTCTGTTCAAGGAATAGCTTGGCATGTAACATAAGAATCAAGAATGTCCTGGTTTCTCGCAGCCGCAACGCACTCAAACGCATTCAAACGCTCTCAAACGCAACTGTGCGCAGGGGCGTCTAGGTATGCCTGCGGTTCTGCAGCGCGAGTTTTCAATCCAGGTGCTCTCACCGGTAGCGAACGAGCTCGAGCAGGCATATTTCGCTAAAGTTACGTATTAATTATAAGGGTATACATTTAATGAAATTATAAGTGTCACAGCTTTCACAGAAATAGTGTGGCTTGTGCTCTCCCAGCTCTGACGTTTTTTTGTTGTTTTTTTTTTGTTTTTTGTGAACAGATTTTTTGAAAGGATATCTTCAAAATAAAAGAAGAACGTACCGGGACGAAAGAAATATTTTAAAAACAAAAAGTGGCCAGGCAGCTGAAGAAGCCTACAGCGGAAAATGGAAGTTCTTTTCGGCCTTGCGCTTCCTGGATGGAGCGACAACTCGAGCAGGGATGGGGATGTCCAGCTTCGACTTTGCAGGAGTACCTCTGTGCAGGGTAAGTGCGCTATATGTGTTTGTGCATCCGAAATTTTTCAATCATGCATGACTGCGGTGGCACGTAAATAAGAGCAAGGAACATTTCACATACTAAAACCAGAGATGAATGCTCAAATGGATAAACACGAAACATCTCAACCTCAGTGATTACAGTCAAGCAATTATGTTCAGATGTTTTATGTGCTTTTTTTTACTGTCTCTAGTTTGGTGAGTCAAAGAGTAACCAACTTCCAGCCTTATTACAATGTTATCAAGTGGGAAGGAATGCTTTTTCTTTGCTGCCTTATACCTTTGTTATTATACCTGTATGCCTTACACTCTCAAGAAAAAAGGGTGTAAAAGGGTGTATCGTTACACCCTTTGTCCCATATAATACACCCCCAAACTTCAATTCGACGTACAGCGCCCTATAGTCGAACAGACGGCCCCAAATTTTACGAGGGGCTTGATAACGGTGCGATATAACTTTTTAAATAGCTAAAGTACGTATCAAAGACCACATACAGAACACACCGAGTTTGTACAGTAGGGCCACGAAAACCCCGATTATGTTTTTTGTAGTCAGTAAAACGTACATTAGCTGTTTTAAAAAGTTGTACTACGCGGCTATTCAAGCCCCTCGTAAAATTTCGGGCCGTCTGTTCGACTGTAGGGCGCTGTACGTCGGATTGAAGTTTGGGGGTGCATTATATGGGACAAAGGGTGTAACGATACACCCTTTTACACCCTTTTTTCGTGAGAGTGTACTGTACAGGGGGTACCAGAAAGAAGAAAACCATGAAGGAGGTGACAAAACAATTGGAAATTGGCACATTTATCAAAATATATTTTATGTGACAGGCTTCACAGGACCCCCGCGGCCATTGTTAAAGACACAGCTCTATTTATGACACAATATTGTGCGGGTTTCTAGCAACTGTGTTGGCATGCGGCTGCAGGATTCTGACGAGAGGAGCCCGGAAGATGTGCTCAGCCCAGCACAGAGCCCTGAACCGAGCCCTGGAGCCGCCACTGGGGCAGGCCCCTCCCTGGCAGAAAAAGAATCGGCGTCTGCACCTCCCAAAAAAAAGAAGGAGGGTGGACGGGGCAGAACTGTCCCTCATGGAACAGAAGACGGCAGCACTTAACAAGGCTAACAGAGTGCATGGAAGCACCACCACCAGCACCAGATGACAGTGCTGCGTTTGGCATGGTGGTGGCCGAATATTTACGGTCGATGTCTCTGGCAGCGAGGGCTAGATGCCAGATATCGGTTTTGTCTACAATCGCTGCACACTTGGATTAAACATGTCTCACAGTACCCGTCTGCATTTTTTCATCGCATTGCAAGCAATTGCTCTGGAGTAATACCCATTACATGACATAACCTTGCAGTTCTTAGATCCTTATATTTAAATGTAAGTTATTATTGCAGATATTACCAGGGAGCTTGCAGCAAGCTGCTGACCCCCTCTGCCTCGGGTTGATTTTAAGTATTGCTCATGTTTCGCTTTGATATATTCCCCTCGAACACACACGAGTTTGGCACGTAAACAAACTTCGACGAACAAATCATTTCAGCTTTTCATTCTGCTCCATGGTAGCACACATAAAAACTTCAGTCCGAAAAGTTATTCTGTGTTTTTTAGAAAAAATGTAGCATGTACATACTATTGGGGAAAAATGAAATACGAACAGAGGAGCGCGTGGCTCTCGGTGCAGGCTGCGCCGCCTGGAAGTGAGCCTAGGGGCGAGGGTGTGTGGCCTACTCCGATGTGTATACGCCCTTCGCTCGGCGCTTCCCAAGCTTAGGCATTGAGGGATTGCACCTCTAGTGCGCTGAAAGCTATCACCGCTATATTTGCTCACTCGACACGTGCGCCGCGAGGCGCACGTGTCGATTTGATTTCTAAACACCCGACATAAGGATCACAGTACACCATAAAATACTCGCCTCCGAGCACAGCGTACATGCTTCAATATTCTGACTTTTGTGAGTTTCTCCCATTGACTTCCATGTATTGCCTGGTGTCAAGCAATGGCCGCCGGTGGCGACACCGACGGGCTCCCGATCCGCGATCCAGCCTACTACAATAGAGATCAGTGGTGTGGATATAGAGAAAGCTAAGAAGTGAAATACGGCTAGAGCGGAGCTCGATCTCTGCTCACCCGATACAAAGGGAAGAGCCACCACAATCCAATCCAATCCAAACTACACTTCGTTTCAGAGCAAGCTTACAAGTGCGAGCATGTGGCCCTGAACAGTGCTTGCACTGCACGAGTGCGCGTGCTTGGCAGGGATGCTGAAAGTCCGGAGCTCGCGCTTGTAGCTTCGGCTGTATAAAGTATAAAGCCGAGAACGGAGTTTCCCGGGTCGCTGACGTCACGGCATCCGTCCGCGGAGTTCTCCGTCGTGTGGAGGCGCGAGGACGGAGTTTTCCGGGTTGCTGACGTCACGACATCCGTCCGCGGAGTTCTCCTTCGTGTGGATACCCCTTTATGGGGCATCCACACGAAGGATAAACCCGCCACTTTCCTCCGCGGAGCGCGCATCACGTGAGACGTACGTAATCCATTTTTGACGCCTCGCGGCGCCGTTCTCCTCGTGGCGGAGGTCCGGAGGCTTCGTACTGTCAGCACGAAAGCTCCGCAGGTGCACGCGGCGGAGCCGGGGACGGAGTTTCCCGGGTTGTTGACGTCACGACATCCGTCCGCAGAGTTCTCCTTCGTGTGGGGTATCCACACGAAGGAGAACTACGCGGACGGATGTCGTGACGTCAACAACCCGGGAAACTCCGTCCACACGAAGGAGAACTCCGCGGACGGATGTCGTGACGTCAACAACCCGGGAAACTCCGTCCCCGGCTCCGCCGCGTGCACCTGCGGAGCTTTCGTGCTGACTGTGCGAAGCATCCGCGCCTCCGCCACGGTGGAGAACGGCGCCGCGAGGCGTCAAGAAGGGATGACATACGTCTCAAGTGATGCGTGCTCCGCGGAGGAAAGTGGCGGATTTCTCCTTCGTGTGGATACCCCATAAACGGAGCTCGCCCTTAGCTTTAATCCTCAACTCAAATGCAAATTGTGAAATCACGTCGTCGTGACATTCTTCGGCACCGGTGCGATGACTCCTAGCTTCCACCGTGCTTTTTATGCACACCATAGAACTTGTCATTCCCCAGTGACCATAAGATCCGTCAGGGCACTCATTGGCCACGAACGCGAATTCAAATATTCGTCGACGGATTGATTCTTGACGAGCGCATACGTCCAAGTGACGCAGTTCTCGTGTCCAATGCGTGAGCTGGGCTCGGCTGACGTCAGGTTGGCACCGCTGACGCGCTTTGGGAACCGCGGATGTATCATAGTGAAAAGGCGGAGAGCTTTCGAAGGAAAGAAGGTACAAAATAGTCCGCTATATTTTCAAATATTCGTACCGAAAAGCTGGCTTTTGACTTTCTACCCTCTTTCTTTTGGCCAAATAAACGATATGCGATTAGTAAAGTCCCAATTTAAAATCAATCATCCCAGCCCAACATTCGTTTCATGGCCCCTTTAAAGGGGTCATGAAATGATTTTCCTACTTCTTTCTCCTTAGCTTTAATCCTCAACTCAAATGCGAATTGTTAAATCACGTCGTCGTGACATTCTTCGGCACCGGTGCAATGACTCCTAGCTTCTCCCGTGCTTTTTATGCACACCATAGAACTTGTCATTCCCCGGTAACGATAAGTTCCGTCAGGGCACTCATTGGCCACGAACGCGAATCCAAATATTCGTCGACGGATTGATTCTTGACGAGCGCATACGTCCAAGTGAAGCAGTTCTCGTGTCCAATGCGTGAGCTGGGCTCGGCTGACGTCAGGTTGGCACCGCTGACGCGCTTTGGGAACCGCGGATGTATCATAGTGAAAAGGCGGAGAGCTTTCGAAGGAAAGAAGGTACGAAATAGTCCGCTATGTTTTCAAATGTTCGTACCGAAAAGCTGGCTTTTGACTTTCTACCCTCTTCCTTTTGGCCAACTAAACGATATGCGATTAGTAAAGTCCCAATTTAAAATCATTTATCCCAGTACAAAATTCGTTTCATGGCCCCTTTAACAGCTACAGGGAGTAGCCTCGGACCCACGAACTCAAGATAACAATCATAGATATATAAATATATATTGTTTAATGCATTATAACAAATGGAATACATATAACTGGCAAATTATGAAATGATTGTGAACACAAATTTGATGCACTAATACATTAACGATGAACGCATACTCTTGCTAGCAGGTAGCAGCTGCGGCACATGGAAAACAATGTCTGCTACGAACCCGAACGCGATGGACCACGAGCTATTTTTCGAGGTTGTAGACGAGTCGCCCGACTCTCCCGCCCAGGACCCTTTATCTTCGTCGTCGTCCATCCCTTTCGATCGCGTGACTGGCGTAACCGTGAGACTCCGTCGTGGTTCGGTTGCATGCCGGGCACTATTTAGCTACTTCAGTGAGAACTTCCCAGGAAAATAAAGCTGCTAAACATAAAAAGGTCGCCCACTTCGCAATGGAAACTCGTAAACGCAGATGATTTAGGGCCAGCGTGGCTACACGGGTCGGGCGTTTTAAAGCAAGACTCATTAAGGTGCGCCCTTAGAACGAGAGAAAAAAATAAAGTGCCTCAAAAGCAGACAGAAATAATATTTAGATTTCAAATGTGATATTTCACACACAATAATAATAAAAAAAAAGCGTGTCAAACCAATTTCGAGGAAAAATTGTTTATCACGTGCTCCACTTGCGGTTGAGCAGGAATGCAATCGACATCAACCTAAAGGGCTCCGTTTATTTATCGTGTGATCAAGAACGCCGTTTGCTACAGGTACCTAAGCTAAAGGTACCTTTACGCTGCCATGTGAATTGGGTATAAAACATCTCGCCGCTAATTCTATCATATTGATATCTTGCAGCTGAGAACATCTACTGAAGATCCAGGAAACCTACAAAAAGGAGAAAAAAAGGACAACAGTTCAAGAAAGAAGAAGCAAGAGTTAACAACAACAACAAATAATATGTATATGTGTATGCGTGTATATGAATATATGTATGTTACGAAGTAAAAAATTAAATAAATGCACCGCGGATACTGCAGGCTCTGTACGGGGGGTGGTCGCGCTTGTCCCTTCCTTCAATTGGCATTTACTAAAAAAAAAACATTTTTCTTTTTTTCTTTTTTATTAATTGGCCTAAACCTGTTATACCTCATGTGGTACAGGTTAGAGAGAACTTTATTTTTCAATTTTGTTTTGACTCTCCACTTAGAATTCTGCTCTCATGGACTAAAATGAGAGCAAAATCAGACTCTCAGCTCTGATGTTTTTGATATAGACCTTTTTCGCATAACCTCAAACCAGCCAGTAACTGACGTACCCTCGACCTGGTGAATTTTCGGATTGCCCGCTGACACAGGGTATGCAACCGCCAAGGGTATGGGCGAAAAGGCATAAAAACGGACGTCGTGCATGAGTTAGTTCCGAGTGCTCCTTTTTACCGTGCTGCAATTTCCGAAAATCTAAGGTTGTCTGGCTACCACTGCGTGGTCGTCGGATGGATAAATAAGTTTAAAAAAGCATAAGAACAATGGCAGAAAGTGTGCCATGAGCACAAGAAGCTGCAGCGCGAGTGTGGCTGCAATGTTATCGAGCTTCGCATTTTCCCCAAGAATCCTTATTTATGAAGTCAGTCGATTGCGAGCTTGAATCGCGAGAGATTCGAATCAGACTCATTGTCACGTTTAAGCTCACGACCACTTCGTCTACGACAAGAGGACCGATTTTAATTCCCGGTGCAGGTGGTTCAATTAGGTTATCACTGCAAGCCCCGTGGTATGTGAAAGGTGTGAAAAAGTCTACATGCCACCACTCAAGATGGAGCTATCAAATGCCGAGAGCTTACCTGCATAGACTACATTAAACTGCTCATATATACTTCGCTGTGGAAACTCAATCAAAACACCCCACCGTCTTCGTCATCGTTCTCTCGAGGTGGCCAGAGCCGTATATTAGGAGAGTTTGGACAATAGGCGGAGCAAAGGCCGCCGCCAGCGCCGAATATTCCCCCCACGCTTAGAGCGTAAACTAAATTTGTGACACAGCGTCGACCAATCAGGAGACCTCTATTCCATCTCACAAATGTCGACAGTGAAGACAAAGGCACAGGCGCGTGAGCCTAGCTCAGCGAAACGCTATTGTTTGTACAAGACCTCGTGCATAGGAGGCACTTTCCAAAGCCACGCGCTCGTGCCCATGCCTTTGTCTGCACTGCTAGAACAGCGTCCTGAGACTGGCTGAAAGAAAGCAGTGCAAAGGGTGGGGTGCGCGAGCGTCTTGAGACGCGGAGTTCCGCTCGGCACGGCTCAAATTATACTTCGTTTCACTTTACCTGCGAGCGAAGCCAAAGCTAGAAGCGCGAGACCAGCGCTTTTTGCATTTCTCCCCAGCTCGCGCGCTCGAGCAAAGCCTGAACGCACGGAGCTTCCGCGCTCGCGCTTCCAGTTTTGCCTTCGCTCGCACATAGGGTGAAACGAAGTATAGTCGTGGCACAAATTTAGAGCACGCGACCACCGCTAGGGGCTGTTTCGCGGCCTGTGGTTGGCCCGAGATGCTCGCCTATTCAAACCAATGTATGGCCAAACTCTCTCAATAAACGGCTCTGGAGGTGGCAAGGTGATGGCCTGTGAGTAGCCAGCTGGATTCAACCGGACAAGCTCCAACCAAGTTATTGCAGCCCACCATAGCCAAGTCTAGCCAAGTTCCCCCCATACCCACACCGTTGCCTACCCAGATAGCTGTGCTGCCAGAACTAGCCGGTATTTCTTTTTCTAAACCGCTAGACGGCGTCGTCGGCGCCGCAATTCTAAAGATGGCGGCGCCGTTAAAGAAAAGGTCTTATACGTAATGACTACGCTTCCACGGCGCTTTTTAAGCACCATCGAACTTATCGCTCACTGCATACTGTCAGGGTACTGTCAGGGTACTGTCAGGACAGTACATACTGTCCGCGAAACATCGATGGTTGAGAACCACTGTCCTAGCAGATAGCATGATTGTGTACACACAGCTGCCTCCGATAGCGTGGACAACAGCACTCTTTATTCCTATGTATGGCTCTGGTCGGAAAGGATCGCCTCAGCATTTACCGCTAAAAAATACATAAAACCGAACCCTTTTTTGTTGTTCTTGTTTTTGTTAGATTTGCAACGGTTTTTTTTTTTTTTTTTTTTTTTTTTTTGTCGAGCACAACTTTGGAGCAGCCTTTGGAAGACAGTTTTCCGAGTCGTCCAGTTCATTCCGTGGTAGCGGACAGAGTCGCGGTTTTGCCCGGATCGTCACCTCAGCTCGGCGCCCGTGTCGCTTCTATATTTAATACGGTACCGCGCACATAAATATTCGGCGCCGCAGAAGCCGCTAACAGCTCCGGCCGACTAAGCCTTCCCCGCGGAAGAAGAAAGCCCGAACCCAGCCGTGGAAACGTCGGCCATAAATTACTTAGACGGACCGCCGAGCCCGGGGGCCGACCTCCGCAGTCTGGCTCCGAGACTTCCCCCTTTTTTTGTTTCTCTTACTTTCTTTTTAGGCGTTTTTCGGTTTCTTTCTTTTTCCCCGCTTCGTTTAATGCGCTGTTTTACGGCGTCTGTGTGCGTCCCGAACGTCTACTACGGAGTCCCGGCGGGCAAGCCCCCCCCCCCCCCCTACCCCGCGAGGGGGAAGGGGGGGAGGGACATTAATTTGAATTCCCAGTCGCCGAAGATTCGGCGCTCTTCCCAAACGAGGCGACGCGAAAAGACAGTGGCCGGCTTTAAAAGGCGCTGGATCCCGCGGAAGGAGAGGGGAGGACGCCTTCGCCTGATTTACGACCCCGGTGGCGAGAGATGGATACGACTGGATTGAAAAAAACGAGCTCTTTGTGTCCGCGTCGACAGCGACGACGTCGAAGCGACCTCGTACGGTGCGCCGAGTGGGAAGCGACGCTCCTGGCACGGCTAGTATCCCCCTGGAAGACGAGGCCTACGCGTGACGTCACCTTTAGTAAATCCCCGACCCGCCCCAAGCGGCCAACACACCGAAGCTCCACAAGAGTCATCGCAAAGGTCCGACTTGGCGTTGTGAGGCGCGGCACGACGCGCTGGCGGCGATGCTGACGGAAGCTAGGCGGCGCTGTATGCATCCCCTGGAAGAACTGCAAATCATCATCATCACGTGATGACGTTTAGGGTGGGGACAGAGGCTCACGCTATGGTGCCTGGATCGCGTCTCCGACTGGTGTGTTTAGCGTCCCATTCCGCCCATACATCAAAAGCTCCCAAAGTGGCAAAACAATGACGTCACAGAAGCCGGAGTGCCATGCGATCCTGGCAGATTGCCGTAGAAATCCTGGCGAAAAGCACAAGCGAACGCGAATGTCGCTGTCGTCCCGGCGTCCCAGGTGTCCCAACTTTCGGCTGCTGTAGCTTCCGTGGACTGTACGCGTGAGGAAAGGAATCAGCAGCGTTAGCACTGCCGCCACATTGAGTATGTAGATCACTCTAAGACACACGAGGGTTAAGAAGCTGATTATTTAAGCCAGCGCTAATTTACTTAAGTGATAGCGGCTAAGTGATAATGGCGCAATAAGAAGCGCAAGGTAAATTTATGATCACACATTTACGACCCCAACGAAGAAGGTAAATCAAATATAATTTAACGCAAGGAGCCACTGTGTGTGTTTCTTACAAGAATCATGCTCTGCTTTCATAACCAATCCAAAACCGTTGCTTTTCATTATATGGGGGAACAAAGTTTGGTATAATCTTTCTTTTGATTTGTTTATTTATGAATTTAAAGAAACTATACATTGTTCTCGGTCTCATGACAGCTAGCAGTCAATCAATGTTCTTAAGATACTCAATTCAAATAATTTATTTAGACATAATGGGTTCGGCTCCCCGGGTGAAAAACGTGTCAAAGACAGCTGGTGAGTGCCTGACAAAAGCGTCTAAAGCACGTCATATGTGACGCCGAAAAGAAGCCGTCTGCATGGAAATCACTTGAGTGCAGCGTTGTCGATGCCGCATTTACTCTCGAGGCCGCTGAAAGTAAAACACGCATCTGTTCAAACAAAGAAGTACCTGTCTAGCCAAATCCATAGAGTATTGCCTGGCATCTGACTTGAGCCAGTAAATCTTGCTGGAGGTGAATTCTTTTGCGCCCTTTAATTTTATTTCCCAAATTGTACGGAAGACAGTAAGCAGACTTCAATTGACGGGTTTGTCCCTTATCTCATATCTTCAATACGTTATAAGGAAATGTACGCATAACCAATAGTCCTCGTATAGTTTCTAAGGTCAACATTGTGAAAGGCTGCTAATGAATACTTTTGCAGGGCTGAGTTGAAAGCGATTCCTACTCGGCTTAGGATAGACCATCAAAACATCCCTCGAGTACTTACTTTCTTTAAAGAAACCGATGGAGACAATATCGCTTCTTCTTTGCTTTCCTTGAAGTGGTGCCTGGCACAACTTCAAGGAATGCAGATGAATAGATGAACTTGCGAGTTATTCTGCTCTCTGCAATTCAGCACATTGTATAGTCAGGTCGTCGACCTGTTTTTTCATTGTGCCTTTATGCATTAGTGTCTTCATTGTTTTTTTGTTTTGTTTTGTAAACTAGTATCAGTGAGTACGTCTAGTACGGCCGTATACGTCCGTTATCCTCGCCCCGGCATCATTTCAGTCGTTTCGCCGCCGAACCTGGTCGAACGAAGAGCATGATCAGATGAAGGTGTTCGTAAAAACTTCCAGAATTTAGGCTCGTAACTACGTCGTAGTCCTCAAGGTGGCTCATTGCCACTGTATCATTGGTTCTGTACCACAAGAGATACATTTATATTACAAAAATTAGCGAAAGCGACATAACACGCCAACACAGCCGCGAGCCCGCTGAAACCGAAACCAGCCAAATTGAAGCCTCCTTATGGCGCCGCGTGTTTCAGCGCCCTCTGTCCATCGGTCAGGCAACTACTGAGACGAAAAGGTCTATAAGGGACTTTTAGCAAACCGTTACCGTGTTCCGCGTACCGCACTACCGGAAGCATGCTTTTAAGCAAATGGCTCGGGTGATGCCGTGACCCCGGGTCGCGCGCTTAAAAGCATGCTTAGCAAGCTCCGGTATGGCTGTACGCGGAACACTGTAATGGTTTGCTAAAAGTCGGGGGATCGGTAGCCGAGTGTGTTGTACCGCAGCGAAGGCTAGAAGCGCGAGCTCATAGCGTTGGCAGCAGCCCTTAGCGCACGAGAGCTTGTGCCGCCGAGACGTGCCCTAGAGCAAGGAGCTCGCGCTTCTAGCCTTCGCTGCGGTACAACAGAAGGTGAAATAGAGTATAGCGCACACCAGCTCGGAGCACGTGGAGCGAAAGCTCGCGCTACAGAACCCAGGGATCCTGGGTTCAATCCCCACCCTGCCCTTTTCGATCTGGATGAGCGTCGTTCCAGCGTACGTGAGCGCTCTTAGGAGCGCTCATGGGGCGCTTCCTAGCGCGTGACTTAGTTCTAATATAGCGCACGAAGCGCTTTTGTAGCGCCTTGTCAGCGCTTTAGTAGCGCCTTGTTAGCGCTTGAGTAGCGCCTTGTTAGCGCTTCTTGTACGGCGGTTATCGCTGCAGATTAGCGCGTGCTTTTGCGGTTCCGGTTCCTGTGGTTGGGTGTGCATCAACAGTACCCTGGCGAACATGCGGGACGCTGAAATAGAAACGCGATAAATTCTCTTACATATGCAATTAAAGCATATGTGTGTGAACGACTTAAGCGCGAGACACATGCGCGAAAAATCCATCCGATCCGACGTCCGATTCGGCAGTACGACTGCCTGATCCGAAAAATTTGGTCGCTTCAGACGTCGGATCGGCGATCCGACGTGCGTCCAACGCGCCAGATAGTTTCGCACGGCGGACGGATTGTCGGATGCGTCCAGCCAATGACCGCACAGCTAGCGCGAACGTCATGATGACGAACCGTGTCTGGCGGGACGGGCGACAGGAAGCCGGACGCGTGGATCCCGCTGACTCGTTCGAAAAAGATGGCCCGGCAAAGAGTGGACGCGCTAGCGAGAACGAGCTCCTAATTTCGCGCGTGAGAGCTAAACCGTCAATCTGGGACCAAAGACCTATGAACGCGGACCTCCGCTGGAGTGCTTGGATCTCCTGGGCGGAGCCGAACGGATCGTCGTGTCGCATGCAAGGTCGGAAGCGTGTGTCTCAAACTGTCGCGTGCGGCAATTTGGAGCGGCGTTCGGACTGTCGGATCGGACGTCGGATCGGACGATTCTGCCCTCCATGTGTCTCGCGCTTTAACGCCCAGAAGAGCCTTCTGGGTGCGCGAAATCTTTCGCCAGATACCGACGGGTTTCCGGTGAACCTTGTTTCCAGGCTGAGGGACCGAGACACAGAGCTCTTTCGAAGGTGCGCTATACTCTTTCGAAGGTAATTATTTTTTAACTGCGTGTCTTTGAAACCAGGGGCCCTATGTTGCGCTTTTTGGACTCCGACGGCGACTACGGAGAAGGAAGTGGCGTCAACAACGCATCAAATGCAGATTGGATGTTGACTGATCTCTCATCAATCAACATCCATTCTGCATTTGCTGCGTTGTTGACGTCACTTCTTTCTCCGTAGTCGCCGTGGGAGTCCAAAAAGCGCAACATAGGGCCCCAGGGTCACGCATTATAGAAAGCGATGAGGTCGTACTTAATCAATTAGTTGCTCAGGGTCCATGACTCTGGATCGCCTGCTCGACCCTTTGCTTGGAGAGCGGCTCTTTTACTTCCTCTTCTTTCAATGCCAAAAGAAAAACAACAACAAAGGAATCGCCGTGCACGCGCTGTTCCGCAGCAGCAAGCACGGCACAAGCTGAGCGTGAGAGCGCTCACACTGCGCTGCTGAAGCGCTAACCGAACGCCTACTGAAGCACTTGTGAAGCGCTAACTGAGCGCCTACTGGAGCGCTTCTGAAGCGCTAACCGAGCACTACGTCAAACGGAAGTCGGTGCTACATGAGCGCTGCTTCCAGCGCTCATGAAGCGCTAACTGAGCGCTCCGCTGTATGTGTGAACCGGCCATTAAGACCCCAGGCTAGCGCTTGTAGCGCACTGGCTAAATTGCTCATCTACAGCTGAGAGACAAGTCACCAGTTGAGGCAGACTAAGTTCAGGCTGTATAAACATACCCGCAACCCAACTTTTTTTCTTATTTTTTTGCTAAAAGTCTTTATTGGCTCTTCGAAGACAACAGTATATACGGACCGTACAGGCGGCGATCGAGGGGGTCTCTGGTGGCTGCATCCGAAACCTCCGGAGCCCGGGTACAGCAGACTGGCTCTCCGAACACAACCAACTCCTGCGCTAAATGCTAACGCATGTCATCGAGAATAATCGTAGCGACAGCAGTGATTTCGGCATATTTTTTAATCATATGGATTAACGTGAAGGGAGATTGGTGTTATGTTATAATGGTCCTGCGCATTGATGTATCATACCAGACTCCCTTTTAATTCGTAAACCTGGCAGCAGAAAGTTGATCGGTGTTCCGTTTAAAGAGCGAGGCAAAAAGCATTAGAGTGTTCGTTCGTGACTAACGTCACGTTTCATTTTTGCATAACCGAGATGAAGACAACTACCGAATTGTTTTTTCTGCAAATTCGGAAGTGGTGGAACTTCAATATCCCGGCTACATTTTTTTTATGTACTTCTGTGGACAGTCGTTATTTTTTGTTGTCCGAACTAACTAGTATGTTGAATTTGAAACGTGGGGACTGTCACGGGGCAGCTGGGGTTCCTTTCAGTGCGCTTTTCTTAAAGTGGTGTCAACTGCCCGTTTCCCTTTCCCACAATCTTGTTTCCCCGAATGTTTTTCTAAGTAAGCAACGTTGAGTTCTTGTCACAGCTGTCAGTCTAGAAACTCCGGCAACACTGTGCGGCTGCTTCTGCTTCCGTAAGACCAGCCGATTCCGGGCAGTTCGGCGGGTTCCGTTGGGGTCGTCTCGTTACTTCAAGCTTCGTTTACTCTGCTACTTTAAACCTTTTCACTCTAAGTTCAAAATATGGGCCACGTTCAATAATACGCTAGTATTGTTTAACTACTTTGAATTACTATTCCAACATCTAAACAGGTGATCGCCGTTCGGCTATCTGCTTGCCGGGATCCGGTCAAAATGGTCCCAATCAAAATGGTCCCGGTCAAAATGGTCCCGGTCAAAATGGTTCCGGGCAAAATGGTCCCGGACAGAATGGTCCCAACTGCCATTCCGGAGAAAATGGTCCCAGCGTGGCATTTTTTATTTGCTGTTTGCAGGTTTTTTTTTTTTGTATTTTCTACTTTTGATGGATATCAGCAGCGGCTTGTAACTCTGTGCACACAGTATGTGCAAGGTCCCCCAAGTTGTTTGGGGGACACGCCGCCGGGCGAAGTTCGTCGGATGTTCGCCGCATAATCGCAGCCTGAACCGGGTTAGGACAGGCCAAAAATAAAATGTGACATAACTATACTGCTAGGACCCATTCTATGTTCTTATCTATCTATCTATCTAGGCTAAGCTTGATTCTGAAGTCCTTATGATGATGACAGTGCTGATCATGACACCAATGATCCTGATGATATGACTGGTTAACACAGTAAATCTGGAAAAACCTATGCTACCTCCAGTGTTTTTTTTTTTTTCAATTTTACCTTTTTTAATCACTTATTCAGCGATGTTATTGCTCAAAAAGGCTTCAAACTCCGTGAACACTTCAAGTAAATCACTATTTTAAGGCAAAGGAAACGAAGTAATGAAATGATTTCCAGGAGTGTATACATTTTCTGGATCAAGTTTTAACCAAAATAATTTCTCGAAGAATAAACATAATTTCCTTCCTTTTGATCGCATCTTCTGGAGAGTGTCAGTGTCACGGACTCCCAAGACGATTTCATAACTACGATCACCTCTCCTGCGACGCCAAGTGTCACTGGAATGATAATCGCTTATTTTATATATACGTTAAAACAGGATACGATAAAATGACTTTCGCCGTATTCTGAAACGAAGAGTTATTTGTTAAGCAGGCCGCTTATTGGATACCATCCAGATGCTCTTTTTTGTTTTGTTTTTTATTCATGCTTGATTTTATGATGTAAATAAAATGAATGCCCCGATTGAGGGTCGGATGTGGTTCCGAATTTTGCAAATACGGTTCGGATGCGCGTACAAAGCCTGTGAATGCGGACCGGATGCGGATACAATAATTTGAAAAGATTGCGTACGCGTTTCGGATGCGGATACGGATACGAAGTCTGCGGATACGTAGCGGACGCCGATGATCAAGCTGTTATCCGCGCAGGTCTCCACAGATAAGATAATCTGTGTTGTTCATGTTTTTCTCGAGAAGTAACTGAATACCGTTATTCAAAAAGTAACGTAAATACGTTCATCGTTCCTTCTCCTCAAAAGTAACTAAGTAATATACTTTATTACCGAAAAAAGTAACTTGAGAGAAGTAAAACGTTACTACCTTTTAATGTGTCACGTCTACGTCTGCCATAGCCATCTCGTATGCGGGCATCTTGAGCATATCGTGCACCTTTAGAACTACAAACAATTTGACAAATCTTCTTAAACGTTGCAAGAATAAACCTAAACACATTAAGAAGGGCCACTACAATATTCGCCTAAACTCTTACACATTCCCGCAAAAATCAACGTCTCCTGTCGGCCGTCTCGCGAATCAGATATAGGTGTATACACCGCCTGCGTATTTACGATTTATGTACCGCAGGCTGGCAGAGCAACTTCTTTTCTTGTCTCTACTCTTCAGTTTTTTGTTTGTTTGTTTGTTTGTTTTTTCTCTCGAGGCAGGCAAGTTTATCTTCCGTTTCACACTTAGCGAAAAAAGAAAAATTAACTAAATCGGTTTAGCTTGGGCTGCGAAATCTTGAGCGATGCATGAACCGAGTCAGTTCATTCCAGGACGCAGCAATCCGTCCGGCCCACGCCACATTTGAAACCGACCTCCGCGCGACAGCTTTTAAACACGCAGCTGCTGATAGCACCGCGGACCGAAGCGACGACACTGAAGAACACGTATGCGAGAAGGAGTGAAGCACACGCATGCGCGAAAAGCAGAGCTGTCGTCGGGAATTTTGTTTGTGTCACCGAGATTGCGGCGCCCGAGTTATTCGCGATTAGGGAGGGCTACACGGGGGAGCGTTGCGAGGCTAATCGCGTCTCTCGGGTGCGGCCGCTCACTCAGGGGCTTACGCGTTTCCGCTCGAGAATCGGCTACAAAGTTGTTCTTGTTTACGATGTTTGCGGCTGGCGCTGACAAGCTACTTTCGGCTCGCTGACGAGCTTCTCTGGGCGTGGGCCCTTTCTTGGCTTTCTTTTATTATCTTGCGTAGCTTTGTCGAGCTGGCTTTCTGCGCGTGGCAGGCGCCGAAGAGGATAGTCGTGTCGAGTGGCGCCCGGGTCAGAGTTTGAGGCGGCGCCGGGTTTCCGGCCTTCTTCCTCCTCCTTTGAGGAAGGTTGAGCGTAGGATTTGTGGCTTGCGGTAGGCGGCTGACGCCCGATTCAACGACACCTGTCCTGCGGGTCTTGTCTCGACGAGGTTTTCCTCGAATATCAAAGTGGCTCTTGAGAAAAGCAATTGCGCTGTGTATGTTTAGACAACAGGAAATGAGAAGAAAGTTAGCCATAGCAGTATCACCGCTAGCCTGGGTTCTCGAACGTGCGGTCACGCAGTAGTGACACGCGATTACGAGCTGGTACGATGCTCGTTAAGGTCGGAACGGGTAGGGGTGGGGATTGATGCCGGGATCCCTGGGTTCTGCAGCTCGAGGATTCGCCCCGCGTGCTCCGAGTTGGCGATACACTCGGCCGTCAATCTCTGTCCTACGCTTCCCAGAGAGTTACGTTGAGCTGGCTTCTTTTGGCGTTATATCCACGAATTTCGCAACTCTCGAATGAATGCAAAAATGTTACAACACGAAACGTCCGATTAAATTGTTATTTGTGTTATGTCAAGTTGGCGTTGTTTGTTTAATCACTCCCGAATGAGCCGACATGAGCCAATCGGTGTTTTCAAGTATGGTTACATTTTATTGGAAATATGAGAAAGTTTGCTCGTTTGTCGTAAAACAAATATGGTTCTACATTAACCCTCAGCAGCAAATCTGAATTCGCTCAAAATATGCGGCCTACAAGGACTTGTTGCTTTGCTTTTGTTTTTATGTGTAAACTTAACTGCGACATTCTTTTTTTTTTTAGCTAGAAAAAGTAGAAAAAAAGTTTATCCCTCGAATGAAAGTTGCGCGACTCGAAATGTTCCCATAGAAAAGTCAGCGGAATCCGGAAACCTCCACGACACACCATCTGAAAAGTTTTGTATTTATACAATTGCTTTTCTCGTTAAGCTACTTATGTCCCATTCGCACCGGCATATCGAATGAATTGTATGCCGAAAGCCTTTAAAGGGATACTGAACCAAGGAATTTAGTGTCCATAATAAGTGGCGCACGTTCTTCCCACGAGCCAGCAGCCGCCGGTGTGCGCGAGCACAAGCAACAAAAATGACGTCAAAGGCCTCCATTCGCGATTAAGATGAGAGTGAAATGTATGGGCTTCGGGCCAAAAGAGAATAAAGTCAAGTTTTTCATCTACACAGTGGTGTCTGGTGTAAAAGGTAAGCGATTAATTGGTCTAACAAGCACGTAGCTTTCACTTGTAGAGATGAAAAGCCGGTATTTATTCTCCTTTGGCCCGAGGCCCATGATTGCACTGTCCTATTAAGCGCGAATGGAGGTCTTTGACGTCATTTTCGTTGCGTGTTGTTAAGAATGGAACCTTCGGCAACCTTTTCCGAGTTTCAACGCTGCGGAAACGAGTCCCGAAACGAGTCCCGATGTGTCAGGACTGCCGGCCACCTGTCGAAGCCTGCCCAAAACGTGTCTCAACGCGTCCGTGACGTCAACGGGACGTGTGTGTGTGTGCGTGTGGGTTCGTGCGCTCCGGAAGGGGAGAGAGGCCTGGCCTAACTGCGGAGAACCATGGCTATGACTCATTTCTGGCTGCGACGCGGCGGACGTTTCTGCTACGCACTCGGCGGTCGCACCTGCTGCCCTGGCGGAGAGTGAGGGAGAAAACGGACCCTATATAAGGCGGGGCGTGAGACGGCTCCAGTTGTTCTCTTGGATTTGACGACTGTATCGCTACCATGTAATTAAACCGTTCGTTACGTTACCAATTCTCCCACTTCCACTGGACCCCTGGGTTCTTCACTTCGGGGAATGGTCGTCGTCACGAGCCAGGAAGCCTCCGGACGTGCGGCTTAAACCCCGCCTCGAACAACTGGTTGGCAGCGGTTGGGATCGGACCATGCGACATCGTGCTACATCTGTGGGTGAGCGTTTGGACTTTGCTTTGGGATTCGCCAGGCTTCAGATTATGGGTAATTAATTTTGAACTGCTGGGAATCCTTAGTGTTTGAATCGTGCGCTAGGTTTGTGTACAACCTCGCGACAAGTTTTATAGCAAAGCCAAAGCTAAAGAGCAGTGATCATGGATCTGATGAGGTTACTGAGAACAGATTTACTCTGTTTATGTGAAGAATTGGGTGTGGAGGTGGAGCAAAAGATGAAGAAATCTGAGATCAGTAAAGCGATTTCAGAAAGCGCGGAAGCAGAGGAAATTAAAATTGCGTGGGAACTGCTTCAGAACGCTAAGAGTGAAGCTGCAGCAAGAGAGGAACGAGAGCGAGAACAGGCTGCAGCAAAAGAGGAACAGGCTGCAGCTAGAGAGGAACAGGCTGCAGCTAGAGAGGAACGAGCACAGACTGCAGCGAAAGAGGAACGAGAACAGGAGCGGGCTGCAGCGACAGAGGAGCGAGCGCTGAAAAGGCTAGAGCTCGAAATTGAACAACAGCGATTAAACTCGCAGAACAGTAGAGTTGGGGCTCCGGTACGAGCAAGTGAGACCGAGTCGTATCAAATAAAGAAGCTCATGCAGCCGTTTAAAGTTGGGGAAGACGTGGGCCTATTCTTAGTTAACTTTGAGAGGACATGTGAGAAGTTGAGCTTCGCCCCAGAAACGTGGCCGCAACGGCTTTTGACTTTGTTGCCCTGTGAGGCAGCAGAGGTTGTCGCGCGCCTTAGTGCTGGAGACGCGGACGACTACGACAAGGTGAAGTCCAGCCTTTTGAAGCGGTACCGCCTTTCTGCCGAGGCGTTCCGTCAAAGGTTTAGAAACGCATCCAAAAAGAGCAGCGAGGGCTACTCGGAATTCGCGTACGGGCTTAAAACCAACCTGATAGAATGGTTGAAGAGCGAGGAAGTGTACGAAAGCCGAGACAAGGCAGTCGAGTGTGTGTGCCTCGAACAGTTCTTTCGTAGCATTCCGCAGTCAGTCAAGCTCTGGGTGCAGGACAGGGTGGGAGTCGACTCTGTCGAAAGGGCCGCTGAGCTAGCCGAAGAGTACGCAACGCGTAGAAAGCTGAGCGGAGAGGAAAGCGAATCCGGCCGAAGCGATCAGCGCAAGACCTTCCGACAGGGTAACGGCTCGCGAGAAAACGGGCCCGAGAAGCCCGAAGCAGGACAAAAGGTCCCAGAAAAGAGCGCAGAACACTCGAACGGAGACGAGGCGCGGAAAAGCCCAACAGGGCAGTTCGAGGCAAGGAAGCCGTTCCTGTGCTACAACTGTCAGGAGCCGGGACACACAGCGGCCAGATGTAAGAAACCGCGGGTGGTGTTCTCGTACGTGAACGGTAGTGACGAGGACCTGAAGCTCCTTCGTCCCTATCTTCACGAGCTCCAGGTAAATGGAAAGCCGTGCAGGGTGCTTCGGGACAGTGCAGCGACGATGGACGTTGTTCATCCGTCGTATGTAACGACCTCCGATTTTACTGGAAAGGTAGTTTGGATCAAGCAGCTGCTCGAAAAGCACAGTGTCTGTCTGCCTATGGCGACGGTAAGGATAACTGGCCCGTTCGGAGAGCTAGTGACAGAGGCGGCTGTCTCGCAAACAGTCCCGTTGGAATATCCTTATTTGTTTTCTAACCGGTAAGATTTCCTGCTGCGCGAAAGGTGTCAACAACTGGGAGAAGGGCTAGTTCAGTCGTGTACGAGGTCCAAATTGCGTCAGGTCGCCCCTTTGTTGACGAGTGATCCAGAGCCAGAGGCAGCTGACGGGGAGCAAGCACTCCCAGAGTTGGAGGCAGAAAACCGGGATGAGAGGGACCAGGTTGTAGAACAGCCTGACCTCGTAGCATTAGGAAGCGTACGCCGTCCCAACGCGCCGGCGGAAAAGGCGGAGGAAGAGGGGATCAGTGAAAGATCTTTCGTAGCTCCGGCGTCACGTAACTTTGGTCCTCTGCTACGAGTAGACAGAGTCGAGCAGAAGAGCGACCCTAGTGTGTCAGGGTTTCGCTGTACAGCTCAGGAGATTGCTAGGACCAATGTGACGGGGAATGAAAGAGGCGGATTGTTTTATCGGCGCTATAAGGACCGCATTTTCACGTCTAGAAATCACGTGAAAATCGATCACTATGACTTCAGCGTAAGAAAAAGGAAAGGCAAATTTAACGGCAATGCCGATGGGTTGAGCAGATTTTTCTGACATCACGAAAAATAGTAGGGATGATCTCAGAGGTCTTCGTCATCCACGGGAATGAGGATCTAAGTGGGGGCACTTCGTTGAAACCCCAAAATGACCTCACAAATTGCAAAAAGTTTTTGTCTTTTGTTCTTAGTGACCTCGATGGAAAAATGAGTTTTTTTGGCGACAGGGGGTCTCGATACCCGGAATTGTACCAAATTTTGGTAATCCGTAATCCAGTCTGGCGGGTCTTTGGCGAATTCCGAGCGTTTGACTGCGGTGTGGCGTGGTGTTGTGGGGGACGTTTCCGCTGATGCCTCCGTTGTGAGAGGTTTGGGAGTTTGTTTGGTGCTTGCAGCGTCTTCTCAAGGCCTACTCCAAGCCCACCTCTTCAGGCCAGCGATTGTACCACCGGCCATTCGAGGTTTCCCTGGCCCCGGAGGGGCTGTTAAGAATGGAACCTTCGGCAACCTTTTCCGAGTTTCAACGCTGCGGAAACGAGTCCCGAAACGAGTCCCGATGTGTCAGGACTGCCGGCCACCTGTCGAAGCCTGCCCAAAACGTGTCTCAACGCGTCCGTGACGTCAACGGGACGTGTGTGTGTGTGCGTGTGGGTTCGTGCGCTCCGGAAGGGGAGAGAGGCCTGGCCTAACTGCGGAGAACCATGGCTATGACTCATTTCTGGCTACGACGCGGCGGACGTTTCTGCTACGCACTCGGCGGTCGCACCTGCTGCCCTGGCGGAGAGTGAGGGAGAAAACGGACCCTATATAAGGCGGGGCGTGAGACGGCTCCAGTTGTTCTCTTGGATTTGACGACTGTATCGCTACCATGTAATTAAACCGTTCGTTACGTTACCAATTCTCCCACCTCCACTGGACCCCTGGGTTCTTCACTTCGGGGAATGGTCGTCGTCACGAGCCAGGAAGCTCCCGGACGTGCGGCCTAAGCCCCGCCTCGAACAGTGTGCTCGCGCACACCGGCGGCTGCTGGCTCGTGGAAAGAACGTGCGTCACTTATTGTGGACACTAAATTCTTTGGTTCAGTAGCCCTTTAAGCAAGCGGTAAATCATTGGACATCCCAACTATGTGCGTGCCACCTGGCACGTAATTCTTCGCCGATTTCTCGAAGTCCTTTGGCCAAAGTCCCTTAAAGGGCAACTCCGCTTCATTTTTAGTTTTGAAACAACAATGCAGTTCTCTTCAGTATCGCCTAGGAAGACCACAAGTCAAATATTACGACGCAGTTCTGTCTAAATGTTGCTTAAACGGTCCGGCGAACTTTGCAACTCGTCAAGTTGCCGAAATCGGCTGACTCGAGCGGGCGAATTCAGGCGCGACCAACAGCACAGTCAAGGCTACGGCATGGGCGGAGCCAACATTGAGCTAAACGTCATCATCATGGCCCCCTTTTGCTTTTTTTTAATTTTCCGGGCGAGAGTAGCGCATGACGTCAGCTACGTTGCCTCTCGGCTCCCAGCGGTGTCCACGTGATTGGCGTAACGCGCCTGCACAGAGCGCTTTCTGGGAGCCGTCCGGACGCCCGCCGTGGTCCCGCCGTTACCGCCGTCTTCTGCGTCACAACCACCGTCGTCGTCGCACCGTTTGTGAATATTGTATCTCGGAGTTTCGTCCACACTACGGACACCACGTGCGCAGACTTATGCCGCAGTTGTGCAGACGTCGTCGAATGCCGTACACCAAAACGTGGCGAAGAGTGCGGTGCAGACTACCCTCGCGCCTGCCGCACGCCCACCCCAACGCCGTTGGGCCGAGGATCACGTGACATCTCGCACCACGTGATGGCCATGTACTTGGCGGCCCGAGGCCAATGTTGCCGGACGGAGCCGAAGTTTCGGTTTCGGTTTCCGCTCGTGTTTAAAATTAGATTTAAAAATGAAAGCCGTTTACAACTCCCTGTAACGCCGAATTAGAGCGCAGCTCTTGAGGAGGAGGGGAAGGCACGGGGGGGGGGGGGGTCACGTGGCCTGGGGGTCACGTGACCTCGAGGGGTGGGGGGCGGAGAAAATTTTCCCCGCTAAATCTAGCGGAAAATTTTCCCCGCTAAATCTAGCGTAAAATTTTCCCCGCTAAATTTAGCGGAAAATTTTTCCTGCCAAATCTAGCGGAACATTTTCCCCACTAAATTTAGCGGGGAAAATTTTCCGCTAGATTCAGCGGGGAAAATTTTCCGCTAGGTATAGCGGGAAAAAATTTTCCGCTAGGTTTAGCGGGGAACATTTTCCGCTAGATTTAGCGGGAATCTAGCGGAAAATTTTCCCCGCTAAATCTAGCGGAAAATTTTCCCCGCTAAATTAAGCGGGGAAACTTTTCCGCTAGATTTAGCGTGAAAATTTTCCGCTAGATTTAGCGGGGAAAATTTTCCGCTAGATTTAGCACGGAATATTTTCCTTTAGATTTAGCGGGAAAATTTTTCCGCTAAATTTAGCGAGAAAAATTTTCCGCTAAATTTAGCGGGGAAATTTGCCCATCCTGCACCGCGCGGTTACGCCGACGGCGACGCCGACGGCGACGGCGACGGCGACGCCGACGCCGCTCAAGCCGTAAACGGGCGCCTAAGAGCTGCGCTCTAAAATATATATCCCATTTTTCGCGAAGCAAATGACGTAGTGTCTTTTACTAGGGCTTTTTAATTCGAAATCACTCATTATCCCGAAATTATGGGAATTGAGCGGAGTTGCCCTCTAAAATAAAAACAGAGGTATTTCTGAAACGTTACGTCCAATGGCTTGACTGTTTTTAAAAAGCCACAGTTGATATACAATTTTCAATAACCAAATGCATTTTAGGTTCTTCCTTTCTGTTTCTTTGCGACAGTGTTAAGAGGGAACTTACGCTGAACTTCTTGCGATGGTTCGATTCACACATCTGTAGGGGTCAGTGAGGGGAAGACTACACAAACAGTCCACGACTACGTCAGATCTGCGTCTTTCGAGAACAAGCGTCATGAAATATGTGAGAGGAGACTCAGATTTCTTCCGGAAACCCCCTTTCTTGGGTCTCAACACAAGGCACCATCGCCGGTACCGGCGATGGTGGCGAAACATGTTTGGTCGGGAGGGCGAGGGAAAGCGTCAAAAAGAAAGATCAAATTTGCGAGAATTCAGTTGAGTCGTGCAATTACTTTGATATTAATTTTGCAGCATGTTTAATTTTAAACGAACGAAATTTAAAAAAAAGCCTCGTTCTTCTAATATTTTGCCCCCTTATTTTACTTTGTTGGATGCCTGATCCTCCAAGTATTACAGAAAAAGGAAGTATAAGGAATAGGATACTGTGCAGCCGGACCCATTTTGGAAGCAGAGCAGAAGGTAAAATAGAAATAAGAGCATGAACATGGTGGGGAGTTGCGTGCTGGTTATCTTCGTGACGTCACGTAACGTATTTAGTTACTTTTTGGTGGAGAAACGAGTAATTGTATATTTCTAGAGAGGAACGGTGGACAACACCAGTTAGTGAGTCAGCCTATTTGGTTTTCACCCCAGCCCGTGCCTGTGACTTTCAGGGCAAAGGAGCGCCAACAATAAAATTTAAGAAGAAAAACGATGCCCATGAACGTGTTAAAAAGCTAGGCATTATTAGAGAGTTTTAAAATAGGGGGCACCAGCGCACTGGGTCCCTTGAGAAGCTTGGGACGTCGGACTGTACCAGCGCAGATATTTTGCGAATGCGCTGTTGGAGGGACCCAAATCGTTTGGGGCCCCATATTCTTAGAAATTAGCGACAGAAAATATTGGAGGGCGGCTACTACTTCAGGAAAGCAACACATCCAGGGTGACGGCAACGTAACTTGTACTTTTGACCTGAAGTAACACGAAGCTTTTGAATCTCAGTAACGAGTAATGTACTTGGGTTACTTTTTGGTCAAGCAACGAGTAACAGTATTTAGTCTCTTTTGTGTTCAGTAACGCATTCATGCCTGGCTAGAAAGTGCCTGAGTACTACTACCCTTAAAAGGACCATGATATGGTTTTTCAACTTCTTCCTCCTTAGCTTTCCTCCTCAACTCCAAAGCGAAATGAGAAATCACGCGGTTGTGAAGTGCTTGGGCACCGGTACGATGACTACGATCTTCCGCCGTCGTTCCACCATGGAAGCTGTTATTCGCAAGCGAGGATAAGTGCCGTCACGGCGCTCATTGACCGCGAACGCGAATTTAAATATTCGTCGACAAATTGATTGTTGACGAGCGGATACCTCCGTGTGACGCAGTGCTGGAGTCCAACGCGGCTCCCTCGCTCGGTAGGAGAACTTCCGTTTCCGGTAGAAAGGCATACATTACGGCTCGGTCACGTGATTTCACATGTTGGTGACCGAGTCTGGTCGGGTCGAGGAGAAAATCAAACTTGAGTTTACTTTTTTTCATTTTTTTGTGTGTGTGTGTGTGTGGGGGGGGGGGGGGGGTGGGGAGGGGGGGGGGGGATTTGGAGGCATTAAAACGAAAACGGATTCCTGCTCCGGGTTCTGTGAACATCGAAGATTCATTGGTGTCTTCATTTGGAAAAAAGCTGGAAAATGATTGCATTGTCCCTTTAACTTTCTACGCATATCAGCTGCCATAGCGGTGGTGTTCTAAGTGCTGGGCGTGTAGCTCCTAGAGCATACATTTTGCGCCACGAAATTAATTTGTTTGTTTGTCAAGAACGAGTACGAATGACCACTAGGATGGTGGCAAGAGTAAGAAATTATGTCACGTGTCGAGTATGCTACTACAGGGCTCGAAGTTTTGAGGGACTCAGTCTTAAAGCGCTTTCTTGTGCACAAAAAATCGAATTTGCGACAAAAAAAAAAAAAAAAAAAAAAAACACTAAATAAAAAAAAATACACTTTTTATTGGAGATTGACTCTTCATTCCAGATCCGATTCTTATATAGTCCCGCCACTCGGAAGGACAATTTCGGTAAAACAAATAAATAAATAAAAGCGAGTATACCGAAAGCATAGTTTCCGGGCCGGCTGCTCGGCGTATAACTCAAGCGACTCTCGAACTGCGATCCGAGCAGCCACGCAGGCGCGGGTCGGACCGGTGCGGAACAAAGAACCCAGGGTTGCCCGCTGCACGCACGCGACCCGCGGGGAGGGCTTCCTTCAAACCCGGCCGCGGGCAGAAATGGAACGACGACGTGGACGACGAGAGATGAGCGATGGCGGACCCAGAGATGTTTGCCCACCCGCCCTATTGCACGCGCACGGCCACCCGCCGCCGCTGTCTGTTTGCGCTATTGGCGCATCTCCGGGGGCTGAATCCCGACCCCTTGGGGCTCGCAGTGTCAACAGTTTGCGTTCGGGGTATCCGATTGCGTTTTCCCGCGCGCTCGCTTTAATCAATCCGCAGTCTCGGGTTGGCCGCGCCTTCACGTGAGTCACGCGCCGAGAGAGTCGGCCTGGCCGCTCTCCGGGTCGTTGGCGTCGCCGACTTCGTCAACGACTCTCCTCCGCCCCGAGGGACGAGAGAGAAAGAGAGAGAGAGCTCTGATGTGGAAGTGAGCGCAAGGAACCTCGGTCCCTTGCCGATTTTTTTTTTTTTTTTTTGCAGAGATGAGAACATACAAAATCGTGAGTCAAGAGCAGGTGGTTGTCTTTCTGTAAGAACGTTTTCGTGACGTAAAAAGAAGAACAACAACTATACTTCGTCTCACCTTAGCATGGACTATTGTTAGCCGCGCGTGCTAAAAGCCCGAGCTAGTTGCTTTGGATGAAGCCTAGGCGACTGCACGAGCGCTCGTGCAGCGAGCGCTCCAGTCAAGGCAGTCGAAGCTAGCCGCTCGCCCTTGCACAGCCTTCGCAGTTAGTCCGTGCTAAGGTGAGATAAAGTATAACCGCGAATGCTGTGCTAGCGCGAGCGGCTAGCCTTGACTGCCTTGACATGAGCACCCGCTGCACGAGCGCTCGTGCAGCCGCCGAGGCTTCATTCGAAGCAACTATCTCGCGCTTTTAGCACGCGCGGCTAACAATAGTCCACACTAACGTAAGACGAAGTATATACCGGCACTCGTTTGTTTGACTTCCTTCATTGTTCGCGATTCTCAGAAATGAAACACAAAACCGTAGCGCTGCCGCGCTTCGCTCGCTCTCATAGCTAACGCCAACAAGTTATAGGCTAACCGATCCTAGGTTTTATTAAAGGAACCATACAACGTTTATCGCTATTTTACTAACTACTGTTTGAGAAAGCAAACAACACCTACTTGAAATAATATCAAAAATTTAATCGGACGGTTTTGTCTCCCATGCGGGAAGCATCGTCAGTGCGTGTTCGGTTGTAAATGTGATTGTATGCTTTTGTATCACTTTGTTAAGGTGTACATGCTCAGCAAATAAATGGCATGAACTGACCCCCGCCGATAAGTAAAATAGGTTGACCTTTCAAATAAAGCTGGTTTCCCGCAACAACAAAAAAAAATTTAGATTGTATGTTATCTTGCTATACTCTGTTTCACCTTATGATGTACCGCAGGAAAGGCTACAAGCGCGAACTCCTTGCTCTGGGGCACATCTCGGCGGCACAAGCTCTCGTGACTTAAGAGCGGCTGCCAACGCTATGAGCTCGCGCTTCTAGCCTTCGCTGCGGTACAACATAAGGTGAAACGAAGTATATAAATATACATATCGGATCTTATAAAGTCATCCTAAAATATCGAGTCAGAAGGGGCGTAATACAGTCGCTGCACCACAGACCTCAAAGTCCAAAATCCAGCAGAAAGTGTTATTTCGTAGACTACGACCAGTATCGTCGATGTCACGCAAGGTTGCTTCATGGTGTATAATTTAATTCCCTATTTTGCGGTAGGCTACTTCAAATCAAGGAATTGATTTGATGAGAGAAATGATATAAAGTCTACTGTAAACTGTTACCGTCTTGCGAGACTATTCCAGTGAGTGTCCACTGTGCCGAACTACAGATGGTTCACCATGTGAGCTCGCGGTAAAAGCAGGCAGCGTTCGTAACAGCAAAGACATCCCGTTGCTTCACGATCATGCAAAGCCGGCTGTCGCATGTGTAACCTGCGCAGTCATGACATTGAGGGTGCATGTGCCCAGGCAGTGAAATAAGGCATCATAAAGATCGAAACAAGGCGTAGTGAACTGATCGTTAAGTAATGTCGCTAAAAAGTTGGGCATCGAGCTAGGATATTCGCCTAAACAGTAAAGATGTTCCTAAAGTCGGGACTCGTAATGATATAGCAAACTACACCGACTTTATTAACAATAACGGTAACAATATCAACGATAAGAATATTAACAATATTAACGATAACGAAAACTTTCTTAAAAAGAAAAGTAATGCTAGATTAAGACTAGTGACAAACGATAGGTCCACGCCCGGTGTGAAGTCGACCGAAGAAGACGATGACACACAGAGGTAAAAACAAACAAAAAAAGAGAACATAAATTTAATTAGGGCGATAAACAGACGCGTACAGCGGCACAAACAAACTCAACAAACGAAACGCGTACACTCGTTTTCGCTCGAATTTAGGCTCAACAAAACTTCGCGCACCACAACCACGAAGACCAAAAACAAAAAAAAAGAGAGAAAGGAAACACTTTAATATCACAACACACGACATAACACGCCGCTCGTGGCAGAACTGCAGCCGAGAACCAGGCTTCACGGGCGCAAATAAAGAAGTTTAGAAAAAGAAAGGTGTCAACTGGTGGACCCGAAGTCCAGGAGAACGTTCGCAGGCTCGTCGAGGCTGGGCTGATGTCGGGTTCGGAAGATCGACGTCGTCTCATCGCTCGGCGGGCCGACGCAACACCGCACTCCCGAAAGGTTAAAGACAACGCCCGCAGGCAAAAACACGCCCGAAGGCCACTGCACGCCCGAAGGCAAAAGTATGCCCGAAGACAAAAGCACGCCCGAGGACAAACGCGCACGCAGGCAAATCACACCCGAAGGCAAAAGCACTCCACCGATGGTGAAACGCCGAAAAGGCAACGACTACGGTCTCGGTCTTCCAAAAAAAAAAAAAAAAAAAAAAAAAAGATTTAAAAGCTCACGACGGGAGCAGCGGGCAGATAATCGGAGTGCCGGGCACTCACACTGTATCCCGCCAAAACCAGCCCGTTCGTAGCCCAACCTTTTAAACCCGCAAAGCTGATGAACCTACGAAACATCTAAAATAAGCCACCTTACACACACCCCCCCCCCTCGCCCCCCCCCCCCCCCCCCCAGTAAAGAAAAAGAAAGACTTATGTGAGTGTTATTTGACCATCGAGTGATTCTTCGAAATCGGCACGCTAACTCACAAGAGAGGGTCGGCAAATACCCAAACAGAGCTAGTACCGTGGAGGTCACTAAAGAAATAAGCAGCATAAAACTAGTTAGGCTTAGATTACCTCCCTTCAGTGAACGAGAAACGAACGCATGTGTTCATTTGGAAACCACGCGAAAAATAAGCACGCACATAGCCGAATTTCATGACACTTTAACTGACAATGTTTTTGAGATCATGAGTACACGACACTAAGGAATGTAATTAAGATTGATTGATATCGTTCAAATGAAGAGCCGCGGACGATAAGGAAAAGGCCAAGCGAGCACGTGGTTCCGAAGAGCTCCGGTTACCTAGCTGAGTTATCATCGAGGGTAATGTGTCAATGAGGGGCATTTCAGCGACTGTTGGATTTCTCTCTTTACTACCCACTTGGTAGGCCAGTGGTTCTCAAATAGGGTTCCGCGGACCCTTTGGGGTCCGCGAAGCCCTCTCTCTCATCAGGCAAACCCGACAAAAGAAAATTTTGTTTTTTTCCAGATTGAGAAGGAACGTTTCCATTTTCGGGTGAGGTCTTTTGTGTATACATCGATAAGGGAAGTCTGCTTCACACTAGTCCTTAGTTGTATACATTTATTACATCTTTATCATAATTAACTTATACCTTTCCCTTTCCCTCACCACGAACGGGGTCCTCCATGATTCCCGCCAGTCCAGACGGGGTCCGCGAAACATCACTCGTTGAGTACCCCTGTGGTAGGCAAACGATTGCAAAGTGAACACCGATAGTAGCGGTGCTTAATAAATAAAATAAAAATCGCGAAACTTGGTGTACAGTACACTAAAATTCTGTAAGGCAATTCCATAAAAAAAAAAAAAAAAATTGGCAGCTACTTATATCTTCAAATTCCTTTAATGGATGAAATGTATTTTAGGGAATTGGTGATCGAATTGGCATGTCACTTGACGTATATTTTTCCGCTCAATTTAGCGGGGAAACCGGATTGGTGTCTAGGTCACAAGACGGGAATTTTCCCGCTACATTTAGCGGGTAACTGAATTGGTGTAGAGGTCATGCTGATGTTAATTTCTCGCTAAATTTAGCCGGGAAACTGAATTGATGTTTTGACAACAAAACGTGAATTTCCCCACTGAATTTGGCGGCGAAACTGAGTTGACGTGCCGTCACTTCTTCTACGGTGTATAGGTCACTTGACGCCTCTTTCCCCGCTTAATTTAGCAGAAAATGCACGGACAGACGGAAAACATTTTGAAATTGGGGGGGGGGGGGGGGGGGGGTAACGTTAAATAGCATTATCGACATATATATCGCGAACGTATTCTCAAGCGCCCAAAAACTGATCGCTCAACTTGCCAACACGTTGGTTTCAGCGACGCCTGATTTTCGCCTTTTGTCGGGGAACGCTCATACATTCGCCGCTGAAATCAGCGTTAACTCAGTGACAGCGGGTCCAGCGGAGAGTGGCGACCAACATTGACCAGCCGCTGAATCCTCGATAATGGTGGAGCTTTCTTTCCACTAGATATCGCTGCCGGTCTTCTAAGATACCGAGCCACGCGCTCGCCTTGAGTTTTTCATATTGTTGCGACTATAGCTTCCAGATTTACTACCAGCATAGGTATCTTGCTCGAGTAAGTGTGCTTCAGCGACGCTTGCACGGGCTAACTCGCATGAACTGCGAACGCACTCGAAACGACAAACTCGCTTTGGCAGATTTGTCTTGGTACGCGCGTGTGGCGCAACACAGTGTTGACCAACTGCCGCGCTGTCGTCATCTTTCGACACTGTGAAGGCTATGGCGTCGACGGCGACGTCTTCCAGCGTGAATCTATTCTAGTCGGGGAACGTGCGAAGATCATTATCTCGGTAGCAGCTCTTTCTCAGGGCGAGCTCGCGTGGACCTAAATATTACATGCGTCCAAGTGGGCGGCTGGAATCCAGAACGAGATTTAGCGAGAAAATGATAAACTTATGGTATGAAAGTTACGACTCCACCATGTGGGCACATGGTTGCGTCGTAAGTCCAGACTACACATGCCGTGCCTAAAAACTTTTTTTTTTTTTTTTTTTGAAGCGCTAGGAATAATGTTTTTTCGCAACTTATTGAACGGAGGTTACGCACTCGAAAGCTAGAATTAGGGGTGCTGGAAACAGCCGGGCTCCAAAATCTCCTGCTTCATAAACGTGATGATCCTATAGATTTTTTTTTTTTTTAACGCGCTGAGGGTTAGCGTTTCTTGCAGCGCCCGAGTCGCGCATTCCTTCTGGTGTTCTAAAAGTTCTCTCGTAGCATCTAAGGCAAAGTGGGGGGCTCGTAGCCCCCCACTTGGCCTTAAAGCGTTTCGTCGCAAACTTGGAGCAAGAAGAAAAGTCCGAAAAAGGGGCCTTGCTCAACATCCTCTCGGCGCGAAACACTCGTCTTATTTTTTCTTTATCAATCTCTGTACCAAGATTTGCTACGGCTTTTCTGTAGATTTCTAGATTTAGCACGAAGCCTTAAATATGCATTGGAATGACTTTTACGTTAAAGCAAAAACTATTATTTTAATAATGTGTTCTACCATTTGACAAGGATTGATTTGTGTCACAAATGTAAAGTGTGTTCCTTTTGTCAGAAAGGTGAATTTAATGAACATAATACCAACAAACAAAACGTCGGCATCGATTTCTTCTTCGCAACTCAACCACTGATTCTACGACAATCACTCTCCAACGACACTGTCGTATGGTCGTTGTACAACTTTCTCCTTCAACAGTGAGCAGCAGCTGACACGTCACGTTCACCGTGACAATAAATGCTACCAAAGCCCTTGTCAGCTGCAAAATTAGGACCTGCGTGTTTGTACAGATTTTCCAGAATTTCACCTGTACTGAGTGGTGACATCTCATCATTTTGTGACACCCCACATTCTTCTTCCTTTTTCTCTTTGCTCTAGAACAGGCGAATGAGGGTTTCTCGGCTTTAGCTCATACGTTTAGCCAGTGCTTCTCTATATTGAAAGACACTTTCTTTTTCTTTTTGGTTTGGACTTATTTTTTATCGGGTATTTCAAAGCATGGCACTTACGAGGACCACTAAGGAGCCCCAGCTCCAGTTATTCGTGTAAAGCTTGGTTCAGACAGTTGCGTTTGACTGCGTTTGACTGCGTTGCGACTGCGAGAAACCAGGACATTCCTGCTGCTTATATCGCGTGCCAAGATGATTCCTTGAATTGGATTCCACGCTTCATACGAAGCACAGATGTGCCGGTGTCTCGCTTTCGGTTCTCGACGCAACGCAGTCAAACGCACTCAAACGCAAGTGTCTGAACCGGCCTTAAAGGCCGGTTGGCCGGTTCAGACACTTGCGTTTGACTGCGTTTGACTGCGTTGCGTCGAGAACCGAAAGCGAGACACCGGCACATCTGTGCTTCGTATGAAGCGTGGAATCCAATTCAAGGACTCATCTTGGCACGCGATATTAGCAGCAGGGATGTCCTGGTTTCTCGCTGCCGCAACGCAGTCAAACGCAGTCAACCGCAACTGTCTGAACCAGGACTTGACTGCATCGCATTCTAGACACGTCATCGCTCGTGCACGCGAGCAACTCACCTGTGCGTTTTAAATTCGAGTTACTGTTGATACTGTCTTTGCTCAAGTAATAGTCTCACTTGGTATGAACAAGGCCCTCGCGTCTACTTTTCTGCAGAACACAGATACAGCCAGTCATCGCGCTCTGCATTAAAAAAAAAAAAAAAAAAACGCAACGAATAACGAGGTTGAGAACACGATTCTCAGTAAAAATGCAATCTAAGCATATAGCATTTTCGCGTGAAGACGTTATCTCTTTCCGATGAATCGCTGTAATTTTTCTGCCGATCGCGGTAATTCGCTATCCCCGTGCTCCGCGGGAAAGCAGACCCACGGGCTTTGTTCACAAACATCGCGGTTATTACTCGAGAAAATACGGTAACTGGATCCTGGGAAAGTAGCACCAAGCTCTCCGTATGGTCGCCATTCTGGTTCATGGAATAAGCAATTTTTCTTTCACCTTTCGGTTATTCGTGAGCCGACCTAAATTCGCTGGTGGCAAGTAGAGACGTTTCTTGAATACCGAGATTTTGTTAACCACAGACCGGCGAAGCAAGCACATACAGCTTCGCACCACCACCACATGCGGCGCCGGTTTTTGTCGGCATTGAAAAATAATTTATTGTCTTTTAACACGCAAGAACACCAATACTAATGTAAGATATATGTGCAAATAAGCATGATTGATAAGTGGATCGCACGTACAGCGCCAAAAATACTTATATTGGCGAGGAGCGCTTTCAGTGCGACGATGATTCATAACGATCTTGGTGCGACTGGTTCAAAACGACCCTTTGGAAGCTTCGAAGATTTGAATGAACCGAAATGACGATTGGCCATAGCAACTGAGACCAATCAACCAATCACCTCGCGAGGTTTGCTCGTCTGTGTGTTAGTATTTGTCTGTGTCCCTCTAGCAGGCAGGGAAGGCAATGGCGCTACTTTTCCAGGATTCAGTGTCTTTAATGTAACGCACAACGCGTTCGGAAGGCACTTTGAACATCCACTTTCAGGCGCACTTGCGCAATCGACATACTTTACGTGGAGCGAGAGCGGTAATTGGTGCCCAACTTCTGCGATGAAATATAAATGCCTCGCGCGCCTTTCTTTAGTAAAGAACGTTCAACACGCATTCTTGTAGAAGACGGGAAAGCCACTTTTGAACCCTGGTAAGAAGCTCCGCATTAGTAACGTCTCGCGCCTTTCGTTCTGCGTTTCGAGCCGTTCGTTCCGAGCCAGGCCCCGAGACCGAGAGAAAGAAAACAAATTTAATCAGCTTTTAGGAATTGGCTCGCGCGAGTATCTCTGGATCTTGGTCCTCCTTTTTATTTCTTGCTTTCGTTCTTGCACCGATGTCAGGAAGGGGTGCGAAAGAAGATAGTCGGCGTCCTACATGATTAATGTCAGACCTGTCAACGGTTTCTCTCCTTCCCGGGGAGCTCCGCTCCAGTTCTTTTTGTCTTTCCCCTCTCGCCGCCGCCTAGCGTGCCCCGAGCGCCCGACCTGGCGCGTTTTGGGAGTCTGCATTATGAAAGACGTGAAAAGGTTGGTGGGGGGAACTCGTCGGCCTGTTCCCCACGGAGGTTCTCCGCAAATTACAGGAAGAGGCGCCGCTGGCACTCCAGCAACGGGGGCCTCTTTTTTCTTTAACTTTGATTTTTTTTAAATATTTCTATTTCCTTTTAAGAAAAGGCAGCAATGAGCTTCGGAAAGAATCCTCGGAATCATGTCGCGGACGCAGTTCCAAACACCGTGACATGCTGATGCCCATCTGTAGGAGCTCCAGCGTGTACTGTCCCTCACGTGATGCAATAGAAGCACCGATCATAGATCTTTGTTTTAATTCCTTAGCCAATGAGAAAGGTGTATGGTACAGCGACCCAATGATCATGCAGCCTCACTGGTTACAAGGGCGTCCACTTCTTTTGTCACAAAATGAGAACTATCATTGAAGCACGATGCCAATCACCCTTCTCACTAGCTGAACTGATTATAGGAAGATTATACTTGTTGTCACCTCGAGAACGCTAGTGAAAAAAGTTCGTCTCTTCGCGTAGCTTCACTCATTTTCCCCTTTATGTAGATAATTAAGATATATGTAGGTGCATTTTAGATTATATGTACGATATCTTATCAAGAGGTACACGTTTCAAATGCCAAAAGCAAGGCTTCTTCGTCCGACGACCAAATCTTGTAGGAACTACTTTGCGGTGCGTATGAACAATGCGCAAACGTTTCGTTTTGCTTGAGGTGAAGACGAGGGTAGCGATGGTTGTTCGGAGCGATTCCCGGAGCAGCATACCCAAAATAATGGGGTAGAGAAAAGATAACGAGTGAAGTATATAGTAGAAACGGCAGTATGGACGTTTTATCTCACGAAGGGACTAACACTACGAGCGACGCGCCAAAGACTCATTGAGGAAGGGACCGTGGCCGTTCTAACCGTCCATGATGGCCTAAACAATTTCGACGACACGGAGACAGGCAGAAGTGGGACCTTCGTGCTGCTATACTTTGCTTCCTCGTTACCCTTTTTTGCCATCGCAGTCTCAGGGTTTAATTTCCCCACGTTTTCAAAACCAGGCGTATTTACCGTGACTCGGTTCGGGGGATTCAAATGACGTGACGTCATGCCATTACTCGAGCCGATGAAAAGGGTGGAGCTTCGAGTGTCCCGGGCAGGGGACCCTTTCTCCGAAAACCCTTCACAACGAGCCGCGGGCTCGGTTCTCTGTCGGTAGCAGTCGGCGCAAGTGCACTTTCACTACCACGTGCCCTACCTCGAGCGCTGCCCGACGTTGTGTCGCAGAAAGCGCAGGGGCGCGCGTAGGCCGGGTTACTTCCATGGTATTGTTGTTTCAAGACGCGTGCGGCTCAGCAAACTTGCGGTACAGGGGTTGAAGAAAACCACTCTTTCAATCGATCGTGCGCACTTACAGGAACCATATATGGTCATCCCCTTTTTGGGGATGACATGGAGGAGGCCACTTGAGAGCTTTGATGAGAGGTGATCGCGATCTTTGTATATTTTCATGCTGCGGGGTACTCATCGTGGGAGGGTGTATGAGCTCACTCCTAACGAGGATTCTCATTTTTTGAGGGAGGGGTCGGCTAGGATCCTCTTAACATGCTTCCCACCGGAAGCATTTTTTAACTGAATTTTTAATAAATAATTGCAACTGTCGACGTTTTGCGAACGTGAATTACCACCAGTACGAACGCATTACACTTTCTGTAGTTCTTGTAACACTCTCCGCGATGCTCTGAGAATGCCAGTTATTTATGTTCTTTTAATCAGATCTACCAATCAAGAGGGCGACGTGTATCATGCTTTCCTACTGGCTCTGTTCGGATAAGATCATGCACGCGAGTCCGGACTATCTTTTGTTTTTGTTGATTTTTTATTGTTACTCCTCAACATGTGTAGGAAACATAAAAAAAAGGATTTTGCAAAAAACATAATATTTGAAGAGAAAAAACGATATTTTGAATGCGCCAGAACGGCAGATTCGATTTTAGAAGTTTTCGTTTATGTGATGTTCGGTGACACCTGCTAGGCAAACAACAAGCATCACAAATCTCAAATATTTTGCGCTTATAATGAATCATTGAAGCTATTGATTTAAATAATTACAGTAGTGTGGACGTTATATAGTTGCGCCAAAAATGCGCAAACAGGGCTCCTTTGATGTTTTTTCACTAGATTTCTGAGCCGTTATTTTCACCAGAAGGAAACTATACTTGACAGATTAGAGGAAAGGTTAGCAACTGTTGGTGTCTTTTTAGACTTTAGCAAAGCTTTCGACTGTGTTTATCACGACATTCCTCTGGACAAATTGTATTCATATGGCTTGCTTTCGAGGTGTTTCATTTTCCTTGTTAAAGTCTTATTTACAGGTTCCGTCAGCAATACATTTCCGTAATGATCAAAAGTCTTCTTGAAATTTCCTGCGGAGTGCCACAAGGCAGCGTTCTGGGACCACTTTTATTTCTTTCTTTATATTAACGACATAATTACTATTGACACCGAAGTCAAATTTATTATTTATGCGGATGATGCGGCTATGGTAATTTCCGGTACAGATTCTGAAACTGTTATTTCTAAGGCAAACAATGTTCTGTGCAAGTTAAAGTTGTGGTGCAAAAATAATTCTCTTCGCCTAAATACGGATAAACGTAAGGCCGTAATATTTAAACTTCATTCAGGTACTCGGCTTAACTGATACCCTCCTTTGAATTATGGCCGTGATATTATTTATTATACAAATAATGTTAAAACTCTGGGAGTGTTTTTTTCTTATAATATGTCCTGGAATGATCATGTGCAACACATTCGTAATAAACTGTCGCAAGTAGTAGGTGTGCTAAATAAATACAGAATTGTTTTACCAACCAGTGTTAAACTTCAGCTTTTTAGGTCCCTTTTACCCACATTTAACGTACGCCCATCTTGTCTGGTGATTGACTGGTTTGAGGAATTCAAACACACTCAAAGATTTACAAAAAAAAACTACAAAAAAACACGCTATTCAAGTCGTTGCGAATGTCTCTTGGATGTCTCCATCGTTACCTCTTTTTGAAATATATTCTATTAGCGGCGAGATGTTTTGGTGGCGCCCTCCTGTGGTTCCCCCTTGTGACGTCATTACCTTGCAAACGACAAGTTCGATGGTGTTTGTTATTAGCATGGTGGAAGCTTGAAATCATTGCACTCTCAAAGGAACACTGCCAACACCGTTAAAATTAAAGTTCTTTCATTCCTCTTATTTCCGTCAATGATAAATTCCCTTTCCGACGTCATAGTCAGCGTTCGTCCAATCGTGGAAGGCCGACCACAGCGACGCTTTCGGTCGCGCACGGGGCTAATAACTGATGTATCAGATATGTACCCTCAGCGTTTAATATTAACATACCAAGCTGGAACTCATGGTAAGCATGAAACATTTTTTTCAGATTCTCTGATCTTCGTCCATACATTTCATTGTATTATACTCGTCTCATTCATGCTTGGCAAATTCCTAAATCAAGAACTAATTTTGGACGTCAGAGAATCAAGCATTTACTTCCCGAATCGTTAAATCATATCGCATCATTGGGATTAGACATCACTTCACTAAATAAAAAAGGGACATATCCAACATTGTAGAAATGTGTGCATAATTATTTTCGTCTTGTGGTTTTCAAAATTCTGGCATATCGAACGTTGTATAAAAATGTTGTGCATCTTATTATTTGTTATCTGATTTCTTGACTTTGTAGCCTTTGCTGTCTGCTTTGTAGGGGTGCCGAGGGCTGGTCAAGTTGTGCAAACAGCTTTTTTCCTCGGCATCCCCCATCTTTCAAGGTGGAAATAAAATCAGTCCTCAGTCCATATTCAATGTTCATCAGAGCCTACTAATTCTTCTTTGATGTATAAAATAAAATAGAGGCTTACATTGGCCACTCTAAAATGTAGTCGGTTTATTATTATTCTATGGGCACGCAGACAAGCGGAAAAAATAAGTGGATGCCTTTTTTGAACGAATCTACATGACTATACCTATCGCTTTTCTCATTGGTTCAGCTGACTAAAGAAAGATGAACGATTGGTTTTCCTGGTGCATCAGGGGCTTGTGAGAGGGCATTTCGCTTTTAGCAGAAGGGACTGACAGAGGTAATCTTAAATACGCTAATATATTTGCGCCTTTAATTACCCGGGACGCGGTTAAAATGTGCACCGCGCCCCGGGTAATTAAGCTGGCTCCTCCAGCCTTCCTCCCGCGAGAGTCTCTCTCTCCAGCGGAACTAAATCGCGGGGTTGGGTAAGTGCACAGGAAACGCCTTGTCGCCCGCATCCATCGCGGAAGAAACAATGCTCCGCCGTGTTCCAGGGGTGACATTCGTCGTCCTGTCTCGGGGACAAGCAACCAACGCAGCTGACTGCGTCACTCTCGGCGTCCCCGAAATGGGGAGAGTTGATGCTCGAAGTTGGGGCTGCTTTCACCGGTTCCTCCTATATAAGTATACCCTATGCCGGTCGGCTGCCCTCCACGAGATGCCCCGGCCCGATGCTCCACCTCACAACATGCAGGAGCGGCTATATAGGTAGCGCCGCCAAGCGGTTGTTTATCTTTTTAACAACATGTGGAACACGTTTCTGGAAGCGACCCCCTCGATTACAAATTGACCGCATCTCCACGTGGTGAATGATGTTGATTAAGGCGAAGCTCTCGTGGTGCTTGTCTGCGTAGACGCTGAGCCGCAGCATGCCGAGCCTTTCGTTCGTTTTCATCCATGGATGTCAGAAAGAGAATGCGTGGTATGGAACGTGGTTATATACACATTTGAGCATTTGACCGCAGCGCCCTCTTGTCTATAAACGTTGAGCCAATGCATGCAAAGTTTAACGCGATTATATACGCATTTGACCGCAGCGCCCTCTTCTGTATAGACGTTGAGCGGCTACATACAACGTTTCATCCATGACATCCCCAGCTCTTGGGTTACTAACACATCTCAGAGCCACCTACTCGTCCCGCAGTCGTGGCCGAGTGGACTAGAAATCTATTGGGGTCTCCCCGCACAGGTTCGAATCCTGTCGACTGCGGAAACATATTTCATACATTTTGTTTGCATCATTTTTTTTTCATTCTTTTTTTTTTTTGCCCTACACGAGCACGTGAGCACGTGAGCTCACGAGCAGGAGCACGAGCACCGGACGCCGGACGGACGGACGGACGGACATGGCTAGCCCTAAGGAGCTTCGCCCCTAAAAAAGCTTTGGTGAGACAAAATACCGAAACTCCCAAAACCAAAGCAAAAAGTTCGGCCAGGCGGCACTTGTAGAGCGAGAACGCGGAGAACACATGGTTGTCTGCTTCGCGGCAATTTGGGTATGGTGCCTCGTCCACGTCTTGTGTGTCTCCCTCCAAAAATAAAAAAAAAAAGAAACTGATCCCACTGAAATTTACCCAAAGACGTCATAGAAGTGTCATGCCGTCGCTGGTCGCGATCCGTGCGTCAGGTCACTCTCCAGTGTGGCCGTCCACGGAAGCTTCGGCAGCCAGAAGTTGGGACACCGCGGTCGCTCGTGCTTTTCGCCAGCTTTTCCACAGGCTAACGTCCAGGATCGCGACATCCGACAGCAGAACACTCCAGCTTCTGTGACGTCATTCTTTTGCGCCTTCGGAACTCCTTTTGATGTATAGGGCTGGATAGGACGCAAAACACACCAGTCGGAGACACGCTCCAGGCACCATACATTCACTACACGACAGGTTTGTACTGAACGCCTGGGTGGCTCCACCAGACGAAAGCCACACGTACTATTGGCCCTCTCCCTTTTTCTTGCCACTGCTCGGAGCCGACAGGCAACGTGTAACTACATAGGAGGCGCTGGCTTCACTCACTTGCGCTTGGTTCCAACCAAGTGCCGTTGCGTTCCCTTCTGGACGCTTACGACGAGTAGAGAGCCTAGATTGAAGAGAGGGTACGTCTGAAACCACCGGGAGCATTCGCAATTTAATGGCGACCGCCTCCTGCCGAGATTGGTCGCAAGTGCGCGTGCGCCGCGTTGTCGCGTGGCAAGTACGTTGTTGACGCCTCCTCTCAGCTCGTATTGCAAACGCGGCCCACAAACCACGTGACAACGACGGAGTAGTTGGAAACTCTCTGTAATACAGGCTCTCTAACAATGAGAGAACATACTGGCGCCATCTATGGAGTAGCCCTCGAGCTTTTGCGACTGGCTCTCATTTCTCAATTTTTTCGACATCTCATTTCACCACGGGCTCGAAAAACACTTTTCACCATGTTATAAACGACCATTTCTCATTGCGCACATTTGATCTCGCAAACGCTGCGAAACCACCATTCAAGTTAGATGTAGCTACGGGACTAACTTATAGATGGCGCCAGGGTGGCTCTTCGTAAGTGATCACAAGGCTGCAACAGGCTGCACAACACACGCGGTTGCAACCAAACACGTGTGTGGGAACCAGCGTTTAGTTGCCGTTCCAAAGTGTTCGCTTTCTCGAGACTGACTCCACTTTGCATAGTCCTATATGAGCTCCAAAAATAAGTTAACCGCGCAACTTTACTTCGAAGGTTTCCAGGGAACTAGGTGCTCCTATCTGGAGGACGCGAGATCTATAGGCAATAACGTCCATCAAGAACGTGTTTTTGTGACCTGAGTGAATCTGAGCTGTGTTGGAAGGTACGCATGACGATCTGACCGATTTAACTGTGAAAAAACATGGCGCCGCTTTTTAGTGTTAACTTGACACGCTTCCATCTCTTTAAGCGTTAGTAAAGCGAACGATGCTGCTTGATGTCCCAGTAGCCAGGCTCTGCGCACTGGTCTACACATTGTCGGCACCTGAATATTAAGGCCCGTTCAGACTTGCGACAGTCGCTGGAGCGACCAACGACTATAGTCGCGGTCAACTTTCTGTGGCATAAGAGAAGAAGGGAAGAGAGCGCGTGCGCAGCTTCGATAGCGCTCAAAGTGGGCGAGGGTATTATCGCCTATAGCTTTGGCTGCATTGCCACAGAAAGTTGACCCCGAGTATAGCGACTGGTTTTTGGTCGTGGAGCGACCAAAACAGGTCGCTAGCGACCGCTTTTGGGCAGTTGCTCCCTGACCGATTTCTCAAGTCGCAAAGTCGAGTCGCTGGACGGCGGAGCCAATCAGAGTCTCGTCGGAAGTGATGCGTGCGTTTGTTTACATCCGGCACTGCTTCCCGCGGGAAATAGCGACGCGCGCACGGCGGCGGTAACTGGCATGGAGCTCTCCGCGGAAGCTCTTCCTAATGCTGTCAAAGACTATCCGTTTCTTTACAATAAGCGGCACCCCGACCAAAAGGATCGGGACAAAAAGCTGCAGGCCTGGAACGAGATCGGCGAAATTTTCGGCATGGCAGGTACGTACAATATCACGGTAGAGGGAGCGCACACCAGTGTTGTACGGAACGGCGTTCCAAGGAATGGCGTTCCTGGAACGCGTTCCTTTTATGAGGAACGAAGGAACGCCGCCGTTACATTTTGCATCGGTGGAACTGGAACGGGAACGCGTTACATTTTTACTGAAACGGAGAAAGGAACGGCGTTCCTTTTTTTTTTTTTTGTCCAGGGGGCTAATTTTATTTTATTTCTAAGACGGAAATTTTAAAAGATAAAAACGAAGAGCAGGAATTTGTTAACTTTTTGGTTACTTATCTTAGGGTTTATTTTGTGTGGTCCTCGCTTGGTAACAGTAGGGTCCAGGAGAGCTAGAGGACATCAATCATTTTTTCAGTACCCAAGACTGCGGTACAGAAAGCAAAACTTTTAGTCGAAGGACAAGACACAGAAAAAAAAATTACACCATCTTCCCGAGGGGAACCATCGGGTGATGCGGAGCATCGTGTTGGTTCCGAGGAAAGAGTCAGTTGCGTGCTGACGTCGAGAGATGGCGCCACCGACTGCCCTAGCCTTACCCCCTGCGCGAGCCTTCGTCGCGGCTCGCGGCAGAGAAACTTGGAACGCTCGCCGCTCGCCGTTTATTTTTTCTCACACTTGAAGGAGAGGAGACTAGAGGAGGAGACTTGCGCGTGCGCGCGCGGTGTGAGGAGAAGCGAACGCACGCGCAGTGCACGCAGCTGGTAGAGAGAGCGAGCGGAGAGAGTAACGCGCAGCTGTTGGAGAGAGGGAAGGAGGAGAGTTGCGCGTGCGTAGTTCGAGTGCCGACTACAACGCCGACGCCGCGGGACATAGACCCGAGCAAGAGATGCTCCGCATCTAAAAGGACGTTTCAAACTCAGCTACTTTCTTTGCTTATACGAATCCTCATACAACCAGAAATCTTAGGCCGACTACAGCCATCACTGAACTTCCACATTGAGACCTACAGTTACCACAACAAACAAAACAAAACAAAAAAAAAACGGGTACCAGACATCGATCACACCTTTGTATCCCGAACATTGGTCACTTAAAATATATACAAATATTCATCCTTTATTCCTTCTCCCCATGTACCCCATCTTCAAACTGAACAAAGAATCCAACCTTCGCGAAGAAGGACTTTTCGTTTTCAAGACTGACCTTCCAAAAGCACACCCTCTTGTTAACTCGCTCGTCTTGCGGACAGCAACATCGAGAAGCAACTGTAGTTGAGTTCGAACAAGGACCTTTGTTCGATTGAAACGTGCGAGGTTGCTGTAAAACGCTCGCGCAATGTGGAGTAACTATACATTTGGCTCCTCTGAATCGCCCACCACAAACGTGAAGAAGGTTAAAAAAATGAGCTTTTAAAGGTGAATATATCAAGAAATGAAACCCTGCTTCCGCATGTTTTCTTCTCTGGGTGTCCTTCCATCATGGCATTGAAATTTGAATGTTTCCATTTAATGAAATAAGAAGATAAAAAAAAAACTTCCCTCGATTTAATTAAATATGGTAGTCAGAAAACTACAAATGTAACGTAAATGTAACGATACGTTCCATTTTTTTAACTGTAACGGGAACGAGTTCCTTTTTCACAAATGGAACTTGTAACGGGAACGCGTTCCAAAAATCAGAAGGAACGAGGAACGAGCTTCCGTTCCTTTTTTTGAGGAACGTGTACAACACTGGCGCACACCCATGCAAAAATGGTCTATGGTCGTCTATGGGAAATTAAATGGCAGGCTATCACCCCCTATGGCCCTCTATGGTTGGCCATAGAAATCCATAAAGACAGCTACAGTTAGCTATAGAAAAATCTATGGCCCTGTGTCTAAAGACCGGGAACCAATAAAGTTTCTTCACCCGCTTATAGAAAATTCTATGGCCACAAGTCTAAAGACTGGGAACCAATAAATTGTCTTTAACCGTCTATAGAAAATTTTATGGCCCTGAGTCTGAACACTGAGAACCAATAATATATCTTTAGATGCCTATAGAAAATTATATGGCCCCATGTCTAAAGACAGCGAGCCAATAAATGTTCTTTACCCGCCTATAGAAAATTCTTTTGCCCCGAGTTTAAAGACTGGAAACCAATAAATTGTCTTTATGCGTCTATAGAAAACTTTATGGCCCCGAGTCTAAAGACTAAGAACCAAATAATTTTCTTTCCACGCCTATATAAAATCACTACCGGCGCTTACTTTTTAGTAAAAACACTCCACGTTAGAAAATTAAATCAATACTGAATTTCTGTAATGCCGGTGACAAACTATGACCCAAGATATGCTCTCTGCTGTTGCAACGAGTCGTGAAAACCAGTAATATTGTTTGTTTGAAAAATTCATTAAAATACTCGTGCAACAATTAAAATGAATTATTACCCCCAAAAGGGAAAATAAATTACACTCGCGCCGAACACTGCAATCAAGCAATAGCTTGATTGCAATCTTCAGCACCAGTCAACTGCATGTCATCACTGCATTGTCAAAGTGATTCATCAAACTTATTAAAAAGATAATTAATACAGTTTAGTTAATTAGCCTAATGATCTGCATTTTCTTTTTTCAGGGTTTTGAATTAAGAGATGGGGGCTATTCCAAGCGACAATTTAAATAATGTATTAAGTACGAGTAATATTTGCTCCACCTCTCCGTGTTTTTGCGACAAATAATGGGTCACCGGCAAAGTCGGATTCAAAAATTAGACTGCCATATATACAGCTAGTGCGAACATAGCATATATAGAAAAGCCCGGTGGCGCTGCGTTGTCGCTGGCGTGTGGTGTAGTGTTCTGCTTGTGTTCTGTGTATTCTGTGTTCAGAGATGTATGTATATCTACCATGTAACGCTCACAAGTCGGGGGACTTGTGAGCGTTACATGGTACGGCCACAGAAAGCCTGGCCACAGAGAGCCTGGCTACAGAGAGCCATAGGGTAAGCCATAGAGACGTCTTTAGCCAACCATTAGACAGGCTAAAGAGCACTATGGCTGCACAGCGATAGGGCCCTAAAAAGGCCCATAAAGGCGACCATAACAAATGCTAAAGACAGCTGTAGAAAATTCTTTAGCTGATTGGGCCAAATAGCTAAAGCCGACCATACAAAGAATTTTCAATAGCCGACCACAGGACATTTTTGTATGGGCATATAGCCGTCGTTTTACGTTCCGAAGCACCATCAAGTTTTTTGTTTTCTCCTGCCGGCGCCTTTGATCAGAAAAACAGTTCCGCAGGCTCTGGAAGGTGCTGAGTAGCGAGAAGCGAGCCTGGCGACTCGTCGGTCGCTCAATCAGGTGTGAAAACTGGTGGTCGCCAGTCGCTTGTTGCTAGTCGCCCCAGCGACTGTCCCAAGTCGCAAGTGTGAACGGGCCCTTACTGTCATAATCTTCCAGTATAAATAGATCCTGTACCAAAGTCAACCCATTGTTGAACGTTGCGCTTTGAAAGTTGTTAAAAATTTTCCGCAAAATGTGTGCGCTGCAGGAAGTAGTTTTTATAAGGTTTGGTTGACGGAGGAAGAAATTACGTTTCTCGAGTTTGAAATCTTTACGTCTCGATAAGCATAACAGCAAGCTGATCTAAAAGTCACCCACACGTAACTGAGCTCACCACATAAAGGAGCAAATCATAAATGCACCGCGAGGAACCGGGCTACTTTTATTACGCTTATTGAGGAGATTACGAGTATAGACGCACTACGTTTTTAGTCTTCCTTGTGGCCTGGTAAAAAGCTACGATGTAATTTCAAAATGAGCGAAGGTTTCCCGGTTCCACAAAAATCTAACCTACAATTACTTAGCACCAACCTCGCACGATGAACTAAGAGGCTAGTTTTGTCGCAGCTGAGTCGTAAAATGCACCTTGAACGTTTGCAAATGACCCAGGCACGTAGTGTATATAAGCTGGCAATTCCCGACGAGGGGTTTCAGACGATATACTCCTCTTAAAAGAGCCTGAAACGAGCGCGTCCTACTCTCCATGAAACTTTGACAAGAACGTTCCGAGGCCCAAGCATAGGTCGTCATTATATTGAATAAATCTCCATTGGTAATGGCCATGGCATTTTCGAGCTGAAGCCTATTTGTGTAAATAATTTTTTTTTTCATCTCTCGCAATGCCGAAGATATCGAATCCTCTACGAAAGAAGTATAGCGTGGTACCTCTCATCAAAAAGAGCACAAAGTGCCTCCCCCAACCCACCTCCACAAGCGCGCAACCCCGGCCCTACTTCCCCTGTCTTTCGATAACAAAGTTTAAGAAGAGAGCAGTCCGAACCGAGCCCGGACTATAATTGAAAATCAATGCGGGACCGTCGTCCGACGAATAATAGACGCGGCGAAGAGAAGCTCGGTCTTATCGGTGGTCGCCTTCTTCTGACGGCGCGCGCTTTCTCAAAGTCCGACTCGACGCTCTTCAGCAATGGGCACATAGGAAAAAATCAAACGCGAAGGACCAGAAGAAAAAAGAGTGAAAAAAAAAAGAAAGAAGAGTTATAGTAACTGCCCCAACGGGCGCGAAGCAGCGTGAAAGCGGTTGCGCGCGGGCGGCAGCGCGGAAAGCAAGAAACATGGAGTCGAGTCAAGTTGGGAGCGGAAATGGGCCGGGGAATAAACAGAGGAGGACTCGGCTCTCTGAATAATTGAGTCTTCGGCCTCATCAATTTCCATTGGGCAGGCGTTTCGCAGCGTCCCCGTGCGTCGGCCGCCTCCACGTCTCCCGGTTTGTTTCATTCTTGCCAGGTCCGCGACTTGTTGTAAGGTCCGCGTGTGCGGCCGCCACACGGCGTAAAATTGCAGAAAGCGGCATACATTAAGATGTAGCCGGCGAGACAATCTGGACCCTCCTGTGAATATCCGAGGGGCGAAAACAGGCAATCTGGCGAAATATTTTCTTCTCGGGAGGTCTTTTAGGTCCCTCGTGGTCATCCAATTCGAAGGATATCTGAAGTTTTGTTTTAGGCCCAGCCACAGGGTTTTCGGTCTTACCGATGCGGAAAGTCCCCTGAATTATTCGGAGTTCGATCAGACAGTTTATGTTCTCCGATGAAGATTGTTTCTGAACCAAACGACTGTCTAGTGCCGTATGTGTACCGCAGTCATATTGTAGCATAGGATCGGCACCTTTGAAAAGGCAGGTTTTTTTTTTCCTCTTTTATTTTTTTTCTGGCGGATCTGGAACGAATATTTATGACTGGACAACGGACTAGCTTGCTAGAAACAGTCTTAGCTAAGGCTGTATAAGGGAGAGATGCCAGAGGATACGCACGAGTGAAGTGGTTCGGGAAGCGGCGCTTCGAGCGCTTCCGCGCCCCAGGCTGGGCAGTCTTTCTTCCACACAGCCTCAGCTAAGAAGCTGTTTCTAGAAAGCCGGCCCACAATAACATAGGGAAGAAAATATAGTTCGGGAATGATCTTACCACAAAGCAAATGAGGAAGCTAGCCGGTGTGAAAATCACATCTTAACGTAGAATGTGTAATATGGCTGGCCTGGCACATTACTATTTCCCTGTTCTGGCGTCAGAGATGAAAAAGAAACGTCGTCTGCCCGCCAAACGCTGACGCAGCGCTTGTCTCCTCGCTGATCGGACACAGGAGCAAGTCGAACGTCTTTCTCGAGTACATCCCAGTTAAGGCACGACCACAGTTGGCGTCGCGGAGGCCTGCGGCGCGACGGTCGGCGCTGCCGGTTGCCGACCAAAACCAGTTTTCGGCTTCAACGGTGCGACGTACGGCGCCGCAGAGCCAACCGCTCCTTGCGCAGTTCAGAGCTCGCCGTCGCTCGCCGCAGAAAAGAGGAGCCAATGGGAGGTGGCGTAGATAGTGACGTCGCGATGCCATGGCAACGCTCAAACCGGTCCTCCGCGCGTCTTTCATGTTCCGAAGAACCTGTTTCGTGTCGTCTGCTATTTCTATTTCCCCCCGATGCCTTCCGCAACGGAGCGGTTCCTTGAAACTGTGCGACTGTTTCCCTTTTTATATGACAAGACGCAGCCAGACTACCTAGATAAATGACGCTAAGAACAACCGCTGGGAAGTTATAGGAGAGGAATTCGAAATTACAAGTCAGTTTCTCCGTGGCACTTGTTGCATGTCGTCTGTGTTGTGACGGATGTCGTGTTGATTTGGTGACACCTTCGAAAGTAGCCTTCATCTCTGGCGCGCCGCCGGGGCAGCAAAGCACTGACCTGTCCTTCGGTGTTTCGGTAGAACCAACTCGGCCGGACCCAAAACCTGCGCCTCCTTCTCTTCAGAGCGCGGTGACGTCGCAAGATCAACGAGCAGGCTAGGATAATCATATTCACGCTGATCACCAGGTCATCATGGACTCCAGCCATGTAGGCAGCGAGTGCGGTTTCGATGCTGATATATGCGAAAGATGAGAGTGGAAACGAAAGAATCAAACGAAGAGCAGACGACGAAAGAGCGGGAAATCCGATGGGAGGCGCGATCGCGAGATCCAGTGCGGTCACGTGACGCCCGCAAAACGGAGGCCAATGTGGACTTCTCGCGTTGGGACGCCGGACGGCGGTGCCGCCCGGCGGCGCCGACCGTCGGCGCCGTTTACGCTATACTTCGTTTCAGCTTCGGTCCGAGCGCGGCCGATGTAATGAGCTGAAGGGCCAATCAAACAGCGAAGAGGCACAACGTCATGGCGTGCTCTCTGCAGTTGATAGGAGCAGCGGGAATTCGCAGTCTCTCTGTGCGTGCTCCTCCGTCGGCTAGTCCTATCAAGCGCAGAGAGCACGCCATGACGTTGCGCTTTTTGCGCTGTTTCATTGGCCCTTCGGCTGATAACATCGGCCGCGCTCGGACCGAAGGTGAAACGAAGTATAGTGTGGTCCGGCCTTAACTCCCCGAGGGGGTTCCATCACGTGTTCGAACATACCGCTACTCTCTGCGATGCTAAACAAGCGAGGGCTTCCCGAAAGAAAGAGAGCATTAGAGAGCGAAAGACAAGCGGATAAAAAAAACAGACGTTGCGTTAGGCGTTTCACCACGTCGGGTTGAGGCAACACTGGCAAGTTGAGGTAGCTTCCATAGAGTTATTATAATGTACGCTAGAGGTTCAAGTGGCGCTAGTGTGCTGACGTAAATTGAAGCAGACAGCAACCAGTCTAAAATTGACTTCCGGTAATGCATTTCTACGGGAAAAAGTGAGTGCATTTTCTCCCAGCGCTCGATCACAAAAGCAAATATCCCGAATAATTCGTACGTACTCGGTAGCTTGGAACATTTCTCAGTGAGGCCGACGAAATAATTGGTCAGTTACGGCGTTTTTCTTTCAAATTCGTCGCATTAAGAACGGCGCTAAAACAGCTTCGTACGTGTATTTATGTGCACTGTTGGACACTGTTAGCGCGAACACGACGTCGGCGCTTTTCAGCATGAGGGATATACGTGCCAAACGAACGAAGGACATCTGGAAAGCCAAGAGAGACGGCAAGAACCATGCAATAACACTGGATCATGTAGTAACTACTATACTTCGTTTCACTTTATCTGCGAGCGAAGCCAAAGCTAGAAGCGCGAGACCAGCGCTTTTTGCGTTTCTGCCCAGCTCGCGCGCTCGCGCTGAAGGCCACGTAATATATTCCGATTTTAAATAAGTAAGTACCGCTTTATTCTTTCTGCTTTGCGCGAAGATGCTTGTTCTACGTTCAAAATATAACCCGCACGCTCGAAATATTATAAAACAAATCTCTGCATGCATGCTTAAAGGTGCCCGGCAGAGAAAACAATACGAAGAGACACCTTTCACAGCCCACGTACTTTATTGTTTACGTTTTGGATGTTTTCAGCCGCTCATGCACGGCGGGGTCATTTTCATATAGTGAGAGGACCGGCATATTAGCAATATATAAGCGTCGCGGAATGCTGGCGAACCTTGAGCACACTCTATATTCCTTGCGATTGTTTATATGAATCGTCGCTCGTTTTTACACACTTGTTGCGGAACACATGTTTGGGACTGAAATATAGGGAAGTTAAACATCGTTCACTGATGAAGAAAAATGCGCTAACTAAAGCAATTACACTTTTACAATGTTAATCGAGGTACATACTATTCGGTACGACCAAAATAACCAAAGCGTTCCGTGTTACTATCCGGCGAAGAGACAGAATGCACGCGCGTTTTCCCATAGGAATGCACAGGAGTACCGCAAAAGTAGACTGGTTGCTGTCTGCTTCAATTTGCGTCACGGAGGTCGCATAGACACTAGCGCCAGTTGAACCTCTAGCGTACATTATAATAACTCTATGGTAGCTTCTTCGTCTGGTCCTTCGTCTTTCGCGCTCTTTTTAATCCCGCTTCTTTTTGTACTTCGGTGTCCTATAAAAAATTGTAGAGCCCATCCACTTCACTTGAAGATGGAGGACCAGCGAAGCTGTTATCTTTACGACAACTATACAAACACTTTACGACAACTATACGATTAACATATGATTGCAATGAAGACACGTACACGACTTCGTTCTTCACTTAATTCTTACCGACTTAAGTGATCATTGCCTTATGGATACTTATGGGCAAGTTCTAACCCAATTTTTCAAGGCACACCTCGAGTACAGTTTTTTTTTTTTTTTTCAATTGATCCAAGCCTTTTTATCAGCATCGCGGAAGCGAAAGATAAGAAGGTTAGATCGGCGCGTTCTGCCCTCAGCCTCGTCACAGCGCACCCTTAGCTAAGTCGGTGACTGTAGATGATGACGAGGGATCAGGACCTCACTATCTAATAATGCCAAGGAAGGCAGACTCACGCGGGTTGCTTCTTCTCTTTGTTTGTACTTGCCACGACCAATCGGAACGAAGGAGCGCCGTTTAAACGGGAGTTTTTTTGTTAACATCCATGGAAGCATTTTTTTCTAGATCCTAACACATAACAACTTCGCTGTAAAAAAAAAAGTGAAAAAAGGGGGGGGGGGGGGGTTTACGAAGGTCGTTCACGAGGAAACGTGAGTCCTTCATCTCTTCCGTGAACAGTCTAGATTTAAGATGGGGAGCAACTCAAACCATACAGATCGAGAGTTTCCAATTTAATTCGGACGCTTCCGACGTAGATTGATAAGAAGTGCACGTGCATTGTGTACTCGCGTGGCGAGAAGGACAGCGGGCGGAAGGGCTGGACCACGGTGGGCTGGACAAAGCTTGGAGACGCTTGGCAGCATGCATCGCAAGCTGCCAGGCGTCTTCTCCTGGCAGCTTGCATCACAAACGCGGGTTATAATAAAACACATGATCCCGTTCGAGCCCTTGAAAACACTGCTCTGATCCGTTATGTCTCATTCCCGGAGTTACGGTGCGGGGTCGTAGTTGCAGCGGCGCCAGGAACGGCGGCACTGCGATCGCATTTTGCTCGACGCTGCATCACATTCTGCGTTGCCACCACCTTCGTCACGAGAGTGGAGAAGAGGTGCGACTTTTGTATTCATCAACCGTGAAACTGACGCTGTGTGCAAGTGGATTGGATGTAAGCCTTCGTATCTTATTACATCAACAAAATAAGCCTTGTTTGCTCGAACCTGGTAACACAGTCCGCCTAATCCACGATGCACGGCGCCCACCGCAGAACACGGGAGATGAGAGTGCACCCACCAACTTTTCCAGTGCGGGCTTAAGCGCTGAGGCCCGAACAAAAGAGAGGGCAGGCACTATAATGGGAGCGAGAGCGTAGACGCTCGTGCTGCACAAATTTTGGGCCAGCTCATTAGCGGGATGCGTCGTTTTCTTTCCGGGTGGAAGAACGGTGCGTGCGTGCGTGAAGTATGTACAGCAGCGGGGATATCTCTCGGAGGAGACTTTCGGGGCCGGTCGCCGCAGCCCCTCCCAAAGCGTCCCTTTTGCTTCTTCCTTCTTTTTTGTCCGTGTTCCCCGGTGGTTCTTCTACCCTTGGGCGGGAAAGCGGGAGACCAAGTCCGTGGCGGCTGCAGCTCATTGCCTTTACTCGCGGGGAGTGGACCCCCCAAGCCCGTCTCGCCCGCCCGGGTCTCAGACTCGCATCCCCTTTTGCCCCGACGCTGACAACGCGGCAAGAAGCCACGTGCCTTCCGGGCCAATCACTCGCCGAGCTCGTGCCACGTGACAGTTCCATACGCCGGAGGGCGCGTTGGGAAAAGTTAGTCACGTGGCCAGCCGGGACGGGCGTTAATTGGTCTGGTCGAGCGCGCGTGCTTTCCGTTGCCACTTCTTTGTCAAGGGCTGCTTCCTCAGGCGGATCAGCCGCGCGGACCGATTCAGCCGGGCACTGGTTTCGCGGAGATAACTTCGCTCATTAGCTGATGCGCTTCTTGTACGAGCGGCTCTCGCTCTTCGTGCTCTTTCCTGCGCGTTGTCCCCCCCTTTTCAGGCTAAGGGGAGGTTGAGAGACGGAACTTAATTTGCGCGCGTCTCGTTCCCGTTTAGAGTAGAGATGAAGCCAAGGGCGCCTGTTGTGTCATCTGAAGACAACGGTGTTTTACGGTACGACGTTTCTGGCACGCGTTTCTTTTAGGAGAGGCGGAGGAACGCCGCCGCTTCATTTTGCGTCGGTGGAAATGGACCGGGAAAACGTTACGTTCTCGAGGGAACGTCAGGAAGAAAGGCGTTCTTTCTTTTTCTAGAAGTTTATAAAAGTCGAAAAAAAAACTGGAACAAATGGGATTGTGATTACTCCATACCTAGTTAATCGGTGTTGATATTTTAATTCGCGTGATTTATTTTATTTGCGAATTATCCGCCACAATATTAAATGCGTTAGCCTTTATTGTCCTAGTGTATTCAGCCGTCTTTCGTTTAGACAGTCGTGGTTTCATTTGGACTGCTTGGGACTGGACTAGACTGGACTGGACTGGAATGACCTGGACTGGGGTGGACTGGTTTCGCGAGGCCGTGGCGTGGAGCGCGGTTCCCGGCATGCCCTTTCGCTCCGTTCGTTCGCTCGTTACGTCTACTTTCCCCCCTTACGAGAGGGAAGGAGTCTTCTGGCACGCTTCCAGGGACGAGCCTCTGGAGCGGGAGGGGAGGGGATCGAGTGGCCGTGGCCGCGACAACGTAAAACCGAGACGCAGCCACGACGCCGTTCGAGCAAAAACCGCCGACACCCGGGAAGAAAGATTGGCTCTTCGAAGATCTGTGCGTACCGTAGGTGGCGACCGAGGAGGGAAGCTGCGGTGGCTCCATCTGAAAACGCCGACGCCCGGGAGAACAGACTGGTTCTCCGAACACAACAGTATGCGCACCGTTGCCAAGTTGGAATTCCCATCCATCACCGAGTCGCATCCCCTGCCCTAAATGCTAAGGCATTTCGTTGAGAATCAGTGTAGCGACAACAGCGATTTCGGCGTCATTTTGTATTCAAATAGGCCACGAATGAGACGTCATTGTAAAGGCTCGTTCCAATCTTAGAAATAAAACTGGAACGCGTTCCTTTTGAACCATAGGAACTTGTAACAGGAACTCGTTTTTAGAATGAGAGGGAACGAGAAACCAGTTTCCGTTCTTGTTATGATGGAACGTGTACAACACAGAAAGACAACATAAGAAGAGGAATCCTTTTCTATTCCAGGTATCTCTCAAGATAGATGTTGAAGACATGCTTCATCGACATCAGAGGCGCCTTTTACGTATACATATCAATGTTGGCGGAAACGCGTTACAAGTAACGGCTTCACCGGTAATACGTAATTTTTGTTTCAGTAACGTTGGAACGTACTCGTGACATCTTCAAAAGGGTAATGGGTAATCTACTAAGGTTACTTATTTTGAGTAACGTCTAGCGTAGTTACGTTACGTTTCATATTTTTACCGAAACTTAAAGGGGCGATGCAACGATTTTTGTATTTTGCGCAAATACCGCTTAGAACGGATCCCTGACGTTAATGACCTGTGAAATACTCGTTCGTTTTTCACCACAAGCAATCGAAGTCGCAGAAAAAAATAAAGAAAAACGAGCAGAGTTCACCCCCTCAACTCGCAGCCAGAACAAGCGGCCACGTGATCTGGAGCCGATTATAAACCGCCAATGTTGATCATAGCCACGCGCTGGGGTTGGCAAGGCACAGGACACGCGCTGAGTTCCAGACATTGTTATGGTTCGGCTATTGTCGTCGTTGCAGCGATTGGACACGGGCCACTGCCCGTATGCTTCTCGAGCTAGTAATTATCACGAGCCCAAATCGAGTGTCCACGCCATGCTCGGGTCCAATCTATGAGCCGCATTCAAATATCGTCACTGGGAGTACCTCCCAGTGACGATATTTGCCCAGCTACGTCATCAGGTTTTGAGAAGGAGAGATTGAATGAAAACACTCGGTTTTGTCCTCGAAATTACACCGCAACAAAGGAGTTCATTAGCCAGTGGCGTTGCGTGCGAGTATCCTTGAGTCCCACTACGACCAGTAAGCTCGTGTAAAGTCAAAAACATTCCAATTGAATATCGTTGCACCGCCCCTTTAAGAAATCACACTTAAATTTTTCTTAGTGTTTCTAGGCGCCAAGTTATATACATATTTGAGTTTTTGTTGTTTATTTACGGTTTTTTTTGTGAGAATTTAGGTATAACCGTAAAAAAAGATAAGGTAATTACGTTCAGTTTTTGGATGAACATGTTTCAAGAAATATGGCGCTTGTGCATACCTACAACGTCAAAGGAGTAAAATATGTTAATTCATAATTTTAAAAAAAAGTAACGGAAGAGTAACGTGCGCTACTTTTTAACGGTAACGGTAAGCTTTCCTTTTATTTTGAAGTAACGCAGGACGGTAGCGCGTTCCTTTTATTTGAAGGTAACGAGTAAAGTATTTCGTTACTTTTTCTCGGTAACGCCTACAACACTAATGCATATGGTGGCAAACCTCACTCGCTCCCGTTGGTTGCGGGTTTGGATAGCTAACTATTATGGAATAACTAAAGCCACTGCGACTTCAATTGAGGTTCTATACAGAGGTCGACGCAGTCAGCCTGAACGGGCCATCGTCGGTTTCTCTTAATCTTCTCTTGCAACTAAAGCGCAACATCAGGGCCCCTTGAGTGGCGGATTGCCCTCACCCGCGGCACCAACTTACGCGGTGAAATAGAGTGTTCCTCAATGTCTTGTCTGAGGAAAAAGCGAAAAAGCGTCGATGTTTTTTTCCCCTTTTTCGCTAAGCTTGTTGTATAGTGTAGAGAAGAACTCAGTTGAAATCATTAGATGCAGTCCAGTAGTGTGGTACGCGGAAGACTGTAACGGTTTCCTAAAAGTCCCTAATAAAACACTGGATAAACTCCGAGCGCACTATTTGTATAAACTGATGCACTGGGCCTGCGCGGTAACCAATATTTGGAACAGCAAGGCTACGGCGTTAACTCAGAGCTCATACTGTCACGTATTATAGGCTGCCCCTCCTCTGCCGAAAGTGAGACGATTACAATATAGGCCTCGTCATTCTCGTGTGGGTAAGACATGATTATTTAAAACGTAGAGCGAAACAGGAGGGGACAGACAAACCTTCTGTTTCGCTCTACGTTTTAAATAATCATGTCTTACCCACACGCCCAAGCTTCCATCCTGTACAAGGACATTCGAGTCTGCCTTTCTGACGCGCTCAGCTGCAGGATCGGTCAGCACCCAGCACGTACTCGCGAACGTGTCCAATATTGCCGGTGGCTGTCGCCGCCCGGAGTAGCCTCCCGCAGCTGCGGCATCGTCCCCCGGAGGGTCCCAGCCTTGCTGCCATGGCTCGCATTCCTGTCGGGGCCTCGCGAGATTTAATGCCGTCCAGGTTGCGACAATGACAGTCGTCGTCCCTCTGCGAAGCCATCCCCGAGGTCATCAAGGCGCGCGTGGTATGGCATCTCCATGCGGCCCCCCGCCCGACAAAGATTGCCGAATGGGCCCTCGGCCCGCATGCGACGGCCAGTCGGGCTTCCCTCGCGCCCCTAATGCTGTCGTTACATGTTTTCTTAATCTCGGGGGTCATATAGCGGCGAGAACGAGGCGGGGGAGGCTGTCAATAACGACCCGGGTTCCTCGTTCCGCGTCGATAGACGAGCTGTTCATAACCCTGTATGTGGATGGAGGGAGAGAGAGAAAAAAGAAAGGCAGATTCTGTGTCCGTCACCGCCGCCTCATCCGTGCTATGGGGCACGTACATAACTTGTTAGAAAGAGTACGAGAATGCGTGAGTGTGTTGTAGGGATTTGTTGTTTGCGGATGGTCGCGGAAGGCATTGGCATATCGAGTCCACCACCCTTGCCCTTCTTTGAGTCCTGCATTTGCCAGAAATAAAAATAGTCGCCTCTTTTGTTTTTGAATAAGAAATTCAATACAGATAATTGCCTTCAGCGCGCTGTCATTTTCGTCTGCTGGGTTGTGGGTCGAGTTCTGAACATGCGCAGTAGCTCTCTTCTGTCGAATATCAGCATACGCCCGCAGCGCCGCATTTTCCGCCTCATGGGTGACAGGCTGGGGGTCTCTAAGTTGGACACTCGGTGAAAAAGTTGGCAAGATCGCCGATCGCCATGATTGCACAGCATCCCGGTTGGCCCTGGGCACTGTGGAATCGCACTGCGGCACTGGCCAATCGTGGCAGTCACCGATCTCGCCGACTTTCTCGCCGAATGCCCAACTCAGAGTTCATTTAAAGGTACGTATATTGCTTTCCTAGGTAGCTAAACGATTTCAACACAAAATGGAGGCCACAGTTTACGAAGCGTGCCGAGTGAGCATTTTAAGACGAGTCCGGAGTTCCTTTATCACTACTCTTGAGTTTTAACGAACGAGGCATCAGCGATATTTGTCGTACCCACAGTAACATCAAATATTGGCGTACGCGCATTACATTATGTTTGTACGTTTGTTAGAGGGATAACTATATAATTTTACATTAATAATTCACCTGTTTTTTTTTTCTTTTTTTGCTTCCAAGCGTTTGTGTTGGCAGAGAATAAGACAGAAGTGTCGTTGCAGATGTAAGCGAAAAGGATGAAAGGGCACAAATGCTCTTCTATCATCTTGTTTTTTCCAGGGCCAGCACTGCACACGTTGTTTCGTAAATATTGAAGAGAGGAACCGCCTATAAACACAAAGGGGCCGGATTTGGGAAAGAGGAACGTCGAGGATAATTGCTGTGCGGAATCAACGGCTCGTCTCTTCCGACAAAGCGCACCTTAGAGAATGAATAAACGCGTGGCGTCAGTACCCGACTTACGCTCGAATACAGCCTGCATCGGCGAGCACTTCTTTCCACTGATCATTTTGCCTCCGTGAATTTGGACCTCTTCTCCAGAAAAGTTGCTTCGTATGTGTCTTCAGTGCTTTAGCTGGGGGGCCATGACCATCGGAGCTTTAGGGAGAACACCAGCAGATAGATTCATGCTATTCGCAATCAACCGGAAATTAGAATATGTTGTCATCTGCTGCTATTGTATGGCACGGCACGATTAAGGTATATTCCCCATATCCCACGCGGCTGTGGTAGGTAGAAAACTGCGCAGGTAGGGATAGTTTTTTTTTTAGGCTGATTTATCTTTCAGTAAAGCTGCATGAAATCACCACTGAATGCAGTCTTTACGCGGGAAGGGTGCCAGGCCAGGAGCGTTAATCCGCGCTCCCACTGCGAATACATTCTACAAAAAGTCTGCGTACACTGTCTGAGGCCTTCCGCAGTGGTTGGGGTGATGTCAGAACGCCGAGCTCTGATGGGTTCTGATTGAAGGATAGCGGGTAGACCTTGAGGCAGCTTGCTTTGATGTCTACCCACTATCCTTCAATCAGAGCCAATCAGAGCTCGACGTTCTGAAATCACCACAACCCCCGTAAAACAAGCGGACGAACTTGCGTTTCGCATACAAAATCTGTCTGCAGACATGTTCCAAGCATACATGAAGCAAACATGCCTCCAACATCCTGTCCGCAGATGTCATCATGTCAGCAGCAATGTCTTTTGTATGATGTATGAACAGGGTGACTGATACTTTAAGATCTGGTCACACTGATCATACATCATACAAAAGACAGACATCAAACACGAGTCACGGCAATATCGAAGGTTCGAATGCCGCGTGCCATGTTTCTCGTTGAACTCGTTGCCATGCGGCATTCGAAGCACGGATCTCGCGGTGACTCGCGTTTGAATCTGTTTGCAGGCTGTCTTCTGTATTGTGTATAAGCAGTGTGACCCCGGCTTTGAGCTAATGAACATCGCCGGAAATTAAGGACTCGAGAGACCGTCGCGAAGGAAGCAATCAAACTGTTCGGGCCGCGTGTTAAGAAGATCATCGTTTCTCAAATTTCTTTAGAGAAAAGTTCCGCAGAGAGCTAACTCGGGGAGAAAAAATACTAACGCAGATTCCGCGCGTTGTAAAGACTGCAGATTTGCTCTAATAGTCTTTGGCATTTCATACTCAATTTAAAACAAACACAAAAAAGCGATCTTAATACGTCGCGGTATGCTGCTTTATCGTTGTTCCGAAGTGAAAAGGCGGCCCGAAGCGAGCCGCATTTCTCTGATCTCTGGCTCGTTCTCGCGTCGTCTTGCACGTAAATGCAATCGAGGAATTCGGGACATGCACGGGAGGCACCTCGTAGAAGTCGTCTGACTGAAACCGGATCTCCTGAGAAGTCGGCGAATGCAGCCCGGGCTCGGAGCCGACTCGCACCGGGGAAGAGCCCTATCGCGACACGTGTGCACTATCGCGCTGGAGCATCGGAACTCCGCCGCAACGGACCGACGATCCCGAACTTGTCGTGGCTCCGTGACTCGCCGCTGGCGACTCCTTGGCGTGGGAGTCGCAGGGAGATACGGTGCGCGAAGAAGACCGCAGACACCGCGACTTCTGTTACATACGGCCCGACATTTTTTGTTATTTTCTCGTAAACCTGTTTTCTTTGTTTTTCGTTGTCACTCTTCTTTCTGGAAGCAGATTAAGAGGGCAGATTTCTTTTTCTCCTCAGAAATTTCGCCGCTTTTCACGGAAACAGACGAGTTCGCTTCGCTAGGGTGAAAAGACTCATATCCTGGGTCCTGGGAGCAAAAAAAACAAAAACAAAAAAAAAAAAATGTTCGACAACGAGAATGAATGAGTCCATGAACGTCATTAAAAATCGAGGCTTCAGGGGCCCGCTATTAGCGGTGAGATGTTTTGGTGGCGCCCTCGTATGGTTAACTCTCGTGACGTCATTACCTCGCGAACAACGTTCGATGGTGTTTGTAGTAAGCATGGTGGAAGCTTGAAATCATAGCGCTCTTGAACCAACACTGTCAATAGCGTCAAAATTGAAGTTCTTACTTTCCTCTTATTTCCGTCCATGAGAAATTCTTTGCTTACGTCATAGTCAGCATTCGCCGAATCTTGGAAGGCCGACCACCGCGACGCTTTTGATCGCGCACGTCGCCAATAGACCTTTTGTTATATTACCCAAGCATCAAGGTGAATGCAGGGATTGGTGTTCCACGCACCACACGTGCTGGCGTCAGCAGTTGTAACTTTTCGTAAGCAAATACTTAAAACAAATAGCATCTTGCACGCGCGTTAGTCAACGCTTTATTTTGGTTATTTACTTTGAATCTTTTATACGGGGAAGGCGTGTGCGTGTGGCGCGTGGAACACCAATCCCTGCATTTTGCTTGATGCTTGGGTAATGTAGCAAATGGTCTATAGCTGCGTATCTTAATAACCGGACGTTCTTAAGATTTCGTGATGGTTACCTGGTGGGAGCCTAATGATTAACATAGGCCATTTTTATTCCATTAAACGACACCCCAATTTAGTGTAATCAACGACGGATAATTGAACGAAACTCCATGCTGAATTTCGCAAGTATCAACGGCTGCACTCCCATCCCTGACGTGACGTCACACCAGTCTTGCAATTGTCATATCCTATGCCTCATTCCTCCGTGGGAACACAGTGCTCCCGACGCACCGCAGCATTCCATATTACTCGCCACTGTAAATGTCGCGGAGAAGTGTGGAGCGTGACAACCGCACAACGAAAATACCCTTTCATTCTTAAAAAAATCTAGCGCAGCAGCGAGGGTGAACCACGTCGTACCGCTCACGCGGAGGACAAAATTCGAAGTGCACTTCAGTTCGGCGCGTTCTTTGCCTGATGTTACCTCAGAAACTCCGCTTCCCTGAAGGTGGAAGAGGAAAACGACGTTTATGCACGCTTGAAAGAATTTAGTGTCCATAATAAGTGGCGCACGTTCTTTCAACGAGCCAGCAGCCACCGGTGTGCGCGAGCACACGCAACGAAAATGACGCCAAAGACCTCCATTCGCGCTTAAGAGGACAGTGAAATGCGTGGGCTTCGGACCAAAGTAGAATAAAGACAGGCTTTTCATCTCTACGAGAGAAAACTTCGTCCTTGTTAGACCAATTAATCGCTTACCTTTTACACCAGACACCACTGTGTAGATGAAAAACTTGTCTTTATTCTCCTTTGGCCCGAAGCCCATGCATTTCACTGTCCTCTTAAGCGCGAATGGAGGTCTTTGACGTCATTTTTGTTGCGTGTGCTCGCGCACACCGGCGGCTGCTGGCTCGTGGAAAGAACGTGCGCCACTTATTATGGACACTAAATTCCTTGGTTCAGTATCCCTTTAAAGGGTAACTCCGGTCAAAAGTCGAATCAAAATAAATGACTGATGTCGATTTACGGAGGCTAAATACGAGCATTCCAAAATGTTACACTAATGGCAAACAGCGATTCACTCTAAAACCGATATTAAAATTGTTATCACCAGCTTCTCAGCGGGCATTCAGCTGGTTGGCTGTTTGTCAAGCAATCTTGTGCCCTAATGGCATCTTCGTTTTCAAGGAGGTTTCTTGTTCATACTGCCACTTCTTTCGCCGTGTTTTTCTGCTGCGTTTTTAAGTGTCCCTACGAGAGATTTTTGCTTGTTAAGTCATGTTTTAGCGGCCGTAATTTGTAAGTGCTTTTCGGCGATCGCGCACGAAGACTCCCTGCTCGCTCAAGCGCGTCGTGGTGTCAAATGTACCGAAGATAAGAAATACTCACTGGCGGCCATTGTTCAGTTCGTTTCTGCTCAGCGCGAGCTTACGATTAGCTTCAACGACGCTTCTGTAACGTGCATTGTACACCACCAAGATTGTATATCGTCTCAGAAGATGAGTAGGGGCTCGTTCTGAGCCTGCGTTCATCGTGGCAAATCAACAGCACCTAGACCTCTCCAATACCTCCTCTTCACTTCGGCGTGACGTCAACCGATGTGTCCGGCTTCTCCGATCACCTCGACCCGGCTCGACGAAGCCCAGCCGAGCCTCCTGGCAAGTCCTGTACGCCCACGCTGCTCGTCCGTCGTCAAATACAGCGTCAAATTTGCCGGATACGCCATCGTCAGATGTAAAAGGTATTTCATATGTACAGAGAGCTTAGAACGTCCAGATCGTTGCCTGTTTCGTGGCCGCTTGTTGTCGTCTTTTCACTGGTGAGCTCTCGTGCTCAGCCCGACTAAACTAGTCAAAGGATCGGTGAACAACTGTGTGCCTTTGGGTAAAACTTTACGAGTTCGCTAGAAGTACATAGTTTAAACTAAACAGTAGAGTAGTTGTCAAGAAAAATGACCATGTGCAAGTCCAACAAAGCGAGAGCTAATCGAAACCGTTTCCAATACTTATGCTGATCTCAAATTCCTTTCCGTGCAGGCAGCGCTCTTTCCTTCCTGTTGTCTCTTCCTTACGTAACTTATTTGCGCTGTTTAAGTCAAGGTATCCAAAGGCCCACGTTTTTTGCACGTTTCTTTTACATCACAGTACACATCACGGCACACACTGTCACGTACGTACGATCCCTGGATTGATCAGAAATCATTTCAAACTAAAAAATGAATTCGACGAAACGCACTACGTCTCCGCCGCCATTGCCGAACGACTCAAAATCAGAGATGTCAGGCGGGCGGACCTATATAGCATGACGTCATGGGAAGAGTGGAGAAGCCTGTCAGTCTGGGCGGTGTTGGGTGAACTCGCTTTTCGGCCGGAAACGTTATGAATGTGCATTAATATTTGCTACATATGTTTTATATCTGCGAAGGATATATACGAATGATGTCCAGAAAGGATATCTAGTGACCGGAATTGCTCTTGCGATTAGGCCAGTCGCACATTTCGCGGTACCGCTTCACGCAGTTTAAGTCAAGGCTGATTTACATGGTGTGATTTTACTCGCGATTTCGCAATTGTGACGTCGCTCGTGCGGCAAAAAAAAAAAAAATAATAAACAAAAATCATGGTGTAGGATTAATTTAATTAAATTCAATATTTACTTCAAATCAAGTCATACAAAATACTGAGCTGGCCCACAAAAGCAGTATTCAGCTTGTATGTGAGGCCATGCGACCAAATGAAATACCTGTTCTTAACAAAAAAAAAAAAACACTCCGCGGCACAGAAAGAAAAAACAAAGTATACACTGCGTAACAATGAAAGGAGCACGAAATTAGCAACAAAAATAAATAAATAAAGGAGCACATTATTTATTTATTTATTTATTTATTCAGGTTACCTCGCAGCGCCTAACTAAGGCATTATTGCGAGGGAGGGATAGACATACATGAGCAAAGGTACAAAAGCACAGGGCACGATAACATGAGCGCGCAAAACAGATTTGAAGTATTTACATGGTACTCAGTTGAACAGTGGCATATATATGGGCATGAGAACGCACGAATCAGTTGAGGAAGTCAGCATTTAAGATATTATCGAAGAACAAAGTTGTAGATGTGATGTTGATTGTATCTTCCGGTAGAGAGTTCCAGTGGGTTGTTGTAGAGGGAAAAAACGAAGTTTTAAATACATCAGTCCTACAGTGGTACTCTCTCACTTTTTTTGAGTGATCTTTTCTTCCTGACGTGGAGTGGGGAGGCAGCATGTAGTTAGCTTTATTTATGCCGAGGTAATTATGAAATATGCTATGATACAACTTTAAGCGCATGCACTTCCTTCTGTGGGCCAATGAGACTAAATGCAGTTCTTTTTTTAGCTGACTAATACTCGATCTAAAATTGTAATTACTCGCTATAAACCTAGCTGCTCTATTTTGTACTTTCTCCAGTTGGTTCACAAGGTAAGCCTGGCTGGGGTCCCAAGAAACACTTGCGTATTCTAAGATAGGTCTAATATATGTAACATATAATGTGCTTTTAATGTTCATAGGGCAATCTCTGAAGTTTCTTTTAATAAAGTTAAGCATCCGAGTTGCTTTTGCGGTTATGTAATCCACGTGTTTTATCCAGGTCAGGTTTTCTGAAAAATATACACCAAGGTATTTTACATCTGATACTGTCGCCAAAGAATTTCCGCTGATATCATATGTAAATAAGATAGGCTTGCGCTTACGCGTAAAACGTACGTGATTACATTTATTTATGTTTAACGTCATGCCCCATGTGTCGCACCAGGCTGAGATACGGCGGATATCATCTTGTAGTGCCCAACAGTCGGCGATTTCCCGAACTTCAGAATAGACTACACAGTCATCCGCATAGAGCCTTATCTTTGATTTCAGTGACTGGGTAATATCATTGATAAAAATCAAAAATAAAAGCGGTCCCAATACTGACCCTTGTGGGACTCCGGATGTGACTGGTATGTGGGCTGAGTGCTTGCCTTTGATTAAAACGGATTGTTTTCTCTGGTGTAGATAGTCGGTCAGCCATGCAATAATGTTAGTCGGTAAGTTTAATGTTAAAAGTTTATGGATGATAAGGGCATGAGGCACTGTATCAAACGCTTTTTGAAAATCAAGAAATATGCAATCTACTTGAAGTCTGTTGTCAAATGAATATGCATGATCGTGATAAAACTCAATCAGCTGCGTTTCACAAGAAAATCCCTTTCTAAAGCCGTGTTGCGAGGAAGTGAGATAGCTATTTTTGTTTAGATGACTGAAAACATTGCTGTAGATTATATGTTCCATTAGTTTAGAACAGGTACACAAAAGAGAAATGGGTCTGTAATTTTGAACAACATTTTTTGGTCCATCCTTATGTATCGGAACAACATTTGCCGTTTTCCACTCGCTCGGGAGCTTTCCACTGGAAAGCGACTTTTTGAAAAGGATTTCTAAATATGATGAGATGATCCCGGAACATTCAGTTAGAACGCGATTGGGTATACCATCGGGACCGCCTGCTTTGTCTGTTTTTAGTCCATTTACCATTTTTAAGATACCGGTGTAAGAAATTTCAATTTCATCCATTCTGTTTAGGGAGAAATCATAAGAGAGCGGATACTCATTAGAAACTGCGGGCGAAAATACCGATTGAAAGTAATTATTAAAGAGTGTCGCTTTCTCTTCTTCTTCTGTAACGGCTTGACCACTGTCACTAATCGGGAGAATTCCGAGTGCTACTTTGTTTTTTGACTTTACATATTTCCAAAACTCCTTTGGGTTACTTCTCAGTTTATCATTTAAAGACGCATGAAATCTGAGTTTGCATTCAGCCGACATAGATTTGAATAGTTTACTTACAATGTTTAACTGTGAAAGAGAAGAATTATCGTTGTTTTTGCGGTATCTCAAATATGCTCGCCTTTTTCTTTTGTGCAAGGAGCGTAGTTCAGCGGTCATCCACGGTTTGTCTCTGCGTCGCCTGGAGCTTAGTACCTTGGAGGGGATGAATGCAGTAACTAAAGCATTTAATTTATTCCTAAAGAGATTCCACAGGGTTTCAACATCTAGTAGGTGGGAAAGCTCTCTAAACTCGGGGAAATAGTCACAAAGATTACTTGAGATGCCCTGGTAGTTACCGCGATTATAGAAGAAAACTTTTCTAGGTGGATTTGGCCCACTGATTTCTGGCGCGCTGGTTATGCCCCCAATTATTATGTCATGGTCGCTAATACCAGGAATACTGGACAGAGACGTTATGAGGCCCCTCTACTAAAAAGCAGATCCAACGTACTCGCCCTCGTTTTGCCTAGCCTTGTCGGGAATGAGACATGCTGATAAAGCTCAAAGCTGAAAATAAAATTAAGGAAAGTCCTGTAAGCGGAAAAAGTATTCGACGTTATGGGTTGACCGTCTGCCCACTCCACATCAGGAAAATTAAAATCACCACCAAGCACAAGGTCGCCATAGTTTATAGATGACAGTATATCAAAAAGGGGAAGCATTGTAGTTTCGTTTGAACCAGGAGGCCTATAAAAAGAGCCCACAACAATACATTCGGCATTTTCTAGTGCAATCTTACACCATACAGATTCGCAATTCAAACCAGCAAACGTGATCTCAGAACTTTGTAAACTGTCGTGAACTAACACAAAGACACCACCGCCATGCTTGTTTCTGTCTCGGCGGTACGCAACATAATCGGGAGGAAACACTTCAGCGTCGCTAATAGAATCTTCCAGCCAAGACTCAGTACCAATGACGATACTTGGTTTAGTTAAAGCAATGACGTCAGCCAAGTCATCCACTTTATTTTTCACACTGCGACAGTTCACAATCGCGACTATAAGTTCACGCGCAGTTCTTATCTTGCGTCCAGCCGGCGACGGTGATTGCTAGGCATTCATTTCTTTTACACGCCCTTCAGTGTTATCGAAGTAGTAGCGCTTTTCATCAATAATAATCTTATCAAAACGTAATTTAAACGGCTTTATCTGGGATTTAGCAAACTCTACCAGCTGCTTGCGTTCGTGCCTAACTTTATCTGCACGGGCACGAAACATAGGTAGTCATAACCAAGTCTACTCATGCAACGTTGAAACAAAAGTGCGAAATTTTTACAACGGTCAGGCTACGATATCTACAACTCAGATGTTTGACCCCAATTCTTTAGTTTCCTTTTCAATACCCATTCATAGGGGACTCTGGAAGTTCGTTAAATAAAGAAAGAATGTAATGATTTCTATGTTTCTTTCAATACAGTGCGTATATTTTCGGAATGACGTACCTTTCAGTTCGTCTGGAATCTCTATTTTTATTTACGGCAGTTTTGTAGGTTACAGTGCTCAACGCCGCAGCTGCGAAATCGCAAGGGAAATCGCACCATGTGAATCAGGCGTCACACTACTGCCATGCAGCTTGATCACGAGGGTTGCCATCATGCTCGAGCCGGTAGTTTGGGTTTCGCAGTAGATCCTCGAAACAAAACTTTGAGATCAGATATCTACAAAACTACACGAGGCATTGAAAAACAAAAATGGCACCCCGTAATTCAGGGACACTTCCTTCACTAACAACAGTCGTAACCTTAAGATAGAAAAAATATTCCGATGTCACTCTTTAAATTCTGACAAATATTCGTTGAAATAAGAGGTTTTGGTATCGAATAAATCTCATATCTAGAGAGAGAAATAAGCAAAACGATGCCACGACGAGTTAATAACCTTTTGACCACCAACAGTACCAAGCCTAAAAAGTGATACACTGTCATAGGAAAAGAAAAAAAAAAAAGAAGAAAAAGAGGCAAGTAAAGTTGTAACTATGCACACACTATACTTCGTTTCAGCTTCGGTCCGAGCGCGGCCGATGTTATGAGCCGAAGGGCCAATCAAACAGCGAAAGAGGCACAACGTCATAGCGTGCTCTCTGCAGTTGATAGGACCAGCCGGTATTCTCCGTCTCTCTTTGTGTGCTCCTCCGCCGGCTAGTCCTATTAAGTGCAGATAGCACGCTATAACGCTGCGCTTTTTGTGCTGTTTTATTGGCCCGTCGGCTCATAACATCGGCCGCGCTCGGACCGAAGCTGAAATGAAGTATAGTGGCTCGAATGCTAGTCGAAAAGTTTTAATGCCACAAAAATATATTTTACATATAATTTACAAGATGAGACACTTTAACACGTCCTCTCTCTCTCTCCCTCTCTCGTGTGTAGTTTACTCTCATTGGTCCTCGCTCCCTCTTTCTAGCTCTGAGCGGTGTCTTTTCAAGCTAACCCCTCCAATGTTCATGCATCAATTTCACGCTTTGAGATACGACTGAAATCTGAAATGTTGTCGCTGCGCAGTATTCTCCGTTTTCCTTCCATCGCATCTTGCGCTTGTATATTACTCCGAATTCTCTACCCAAATCCAATGGGAGATTTCAAAATATCAAACCAGAATAGGATAAAAAAAAAAGAAATAGATTGCGCAGCACGCCGACAAGACGGTCTTGGCTGCGTCAGCGTGTTGCTTTTGGTCGCTTCGTGGCAACAGCTTGCTGAGAATAGATGAGACACGGCTGGGCAACGCTTGAGTCTCCGCCACTTCTTACGTCAGATGCGTGGCTTCTTGGATTATGCACGCGACGCAAGCATTTGCCGAGTGTCTCCGAGCCTCCGAGCTGCCGCAAAACCCGGGTTATTCATTCATTCGTTCTTTCGGCCATGCGCGCCTTTTAGTTTCCCCTGCTTGGCTCTCGCTGTTGACCGGACCGTGGTGAATTGCTCACTGCCTGAGTGCGTATAATGAGACCGACATGCGACAACGGCGTTCTGCAGCAGGCGAGCCTCGGACGAATGAGGAAAGGATCAATATTGCGGTTGCTGGGTAAAGTTTTAAAACATTTTTAAAACATTCCCTTTTGGTTGTATTAGCGTGGCAAAGGCATTGGCAAACCAAAATGTTTATGTTAGTGTGGAGAAAATGCGCACGGATCTGAAAACTGAATGGCGCGAATGGTAGCTGGGTGCCATATTCTGCGGTGGCAACGTAAATGCGGAGTTCTCTTCTAGGTAACGCAGTATAGACGGGGAGCGCGGAAAACAGAACCGCTATTACGAGGCGGCGTCGAGTAGAGCTCGGGCGCCAACTCGTGGCAAAAGAGAACCAAACACTCGAACATACTTGAACCCATTGCGGCAAAGGGGGCACGTCTAAAGATTCGTCCGCTTTTATTTTCTGTTTTTCTGCCACTCTCTCTCGCGCTCTTTCTCTTTCGAAGCCTGGAGCGCGCTCGTTTCACGGAGCAGAGGGCCGCCGCTGCATGTCTGAACACGTGATGTTTCCACCTCCCACATCACGTGTTTTGCGGTTACGACAGCCCTTCGCGTCAAAACTTTGTCAACGGCATATGAAAAATTTCTGTTTGTCGTGCAATTGCACCGACGTCGAAAAATTCCGCACGTACTGGCTAAACGTCAAGCTCGGCCCGTTTTTCTTCCTTTCTTTTTTTTTCAAGTTTACGTGTGAAATACATGTATTTTTTTTGAAAATACGGTGCATGTGAGCACATGACCGGGTAGTCAGCCCCATCCTTGGAAAGCGCATATGCGCGGTGCGACGTCAACCATCAACATGGTGCGGGCGCCCGTCCTAGCCTAGCGTGACGTCACGTGCAAGGCATGTATTGGAACGGTTCATAAAAGCAGAACTGATCTCCCCTAGGGGATCGATGGCGCATTGAGCAAACAACGTTCGGGGTGCTGGATTTTCTCTTGTCATCTCAAAAGAGCCTGCTGGTTGCGCAGTAACAGCGCATGCAGACCCAAGAAGTCTCCTGGGAAGCGATTCGATGTGAACATTTTGGGATTCCAGTTTATCAAGTGCGCATATGTCCCACGTTCAAACGCCTTATTCTTGGGATTTAATTCAAAACGGGAGCATTAAGCCCCACTCAAAAATCACAAAAAACAAAAACAAAAAAACGATGGACCAAGCCATCGCTTGCATGCGCTAGGAAGCCCAGCACACACCCGAGTTCCTGGAAAAGCATCGAACTTCCCGCGGCTTCACTCGCACCAGGCTCGGAGAGAAGCTATGTGCCATCCGGGTTCATATGTTATGAGCGAATGACGTTTTAGCGAACAGCGACATTCGAGCGAATCGACGTTTTAGCAAATAACGGGGGCGCGCGATAACCCCCCCCCCCCCCCCCCTCCCCCGCGCTGCGCTTACGACGCTTCGCGGCGACAGTCTGCGGCGGCTCATTACAAAAATGTGAAGCCACTGCAACCAGGTGGAGAGGCCTAGAGTGATAAACCGGAAGTTCGGAAGTGGCACCCCCCCCCCCCCCCCCCGGTTGCCGCCATGTTTTACGCAAATGTGACCACTCGTCACGTGACCTCCCAAGAGCCGTGACGTCACAGGTAAGATGGCAGCGCCCAGAGCTGGCGGATGCGAGTTTGTTCGGTGCGCGGTAGCCATGATGTGCAGCTGCTTTCCGACGATTTCGGGCTTTTTCGTGCTCGCTGACGCAGGTATAATGTGAAAATATGAAGGAATTAGACTTCATACTCTTCTTGCGCAAGATCGCTCTGGATCATCTGGATATTAACACCTGTGAGGCAGCATCAGCCGTATCGCCGTACCGGTGCTCGAAGTCGGGATCTGTTCAAGGATCTATAGAGCTTTGAGTGCTTTTAGCATTAAATTTTCATTTTCGCATTCTCTTAGCTTTGTTTGAACGTTGGAATGTCTGAGAAACGACGCGAAAGGTATACGTCGCGTTAGAGCCTAGGAGAAGTTGTTTCAGCTCTGCGTCACCGAATAATCATAGCAACTTTTAGCGAGGAAGCTGCTGCGACCTTTTGTGCTAATCGACGATTCTACATTCGATCGCTTTTCTTCCTTTTTTTGTGAGTGCGAAGTGCACACTTATTTTCAGCTACGAGGATGACGTTTTATTGAGTGTGGGGATGAATACATCGTTTGAGGCACCTGCTTCAAAGCTATTCGACTTGCAATAAGAACAACTGTTTTGGTGTATGCATAGATTAACTGCACCTTTTTCGCTTTGGTGGGATTTATTGCAGCAATACTTTTTTTCATCAAGAGTGAATTGTATTAGTCGGTCAATTATTTACTTGTTCTAATTACCTGAATAAGATGATTCATATTTGTGTTCATCGCTTGCCTGAAGAGCAGTCTTGCTGAAAAATGTTAACCATTATTTTCGGTCTCTTCAATAAACTTTTTTGAAAACTGTGGGCTGCCTATACTTCGTATCATTGTAACTTGGAAAAGGGCAACCGCCACAGCCCCCTCGAGCCAATCAGAGAGACGGAGCGAAGGTGTGCGACAAATCTGTGCAGACGAGCACTCTGAATGACATGTTGTCATGTGCCTCTCTCCAACGTGCATATTGGCTCACCGCGACTATAGCCTTTGCCGTTTGCCGAATTGTGATGAAACGAATTACAGTAGCTACTACTCTAATTACCTCAGGCTTTCATACTTTGGACAGTTGTTCGACAAGAATGTTATGTCCGCCTTCACTGTGAAATCGGCTCAGCGCCTATTGGACTCGAATGCTGCATTAGCATTCGACGTGAACTGGGGCCCATTTGTGTGGTTTACGCCGAAAAAAAAGGGTGACAGTTGTGTTGCTTGATGGGGTTCTGCAAAGGGTCTGCTTTGTCATACGTATAAGAAGTGTCCTGCTATATAACAATGCATCAACACATACTATTAAAGTATATGCTCAGATGTGTGTTTGTTTTTGCAATTAACAAGTTACAGCAGTGTGCTTTAATGTTATTAACATGTGTGTAGTTTTAAGTATCCTCTCTGCAATGCCTACGAAGGCCCCTGGAGGGAATAAATTAATAAATAACATTTTCACATCACTGGAGTTGGTTTTCGGATGCGCCACATGTTCAGGTGAAGTGGAACGAGTGCAGCCCCATGCAACAAGTCTGCCAGTCTGGTATGTCCCATTAATTAATATTGAAGGGTCAGAGATGCGAGTGTCCTCAAAAGGACCTGCGCGTGCAGTGAACACAATTCTTGGGTGTATAGACTCTCAAGGCGTAAAGGCAAGCGGAAATATGTTTATCTGGTTAGTGTATCAAATATATTTATTCCCACTTGACTACATAATTATTGATTCTTAGTAAATGGTTCCATAACGAGTTCTTTCTGTGACAGTCTCCTGTCAGGCGTTCAGTCGGAGTACCTGTGGAAATTGTTGTCGGATGACGCTCCTGGCACGTCGGTGTTCAGTGTGGTCGAGTAGCAACTTTGACCGTCTGATGCCGTCTTGTAATCATACGTCATGTGCGGCCACTGACATCTGATGCATTGAAGCTGCAGGGCTGGCTTCTAATCCGCAAAATTTTCCTGGTAGTTTTCTGCATCAATGCAGCAAGCTCGGGCATGTATTGGTGATGTGGCTGTGCTATTTGTTGTACCGTTGACTTGATAGCTGGCAACAATGTTTGTTTGCAATCCAAGCCATTTCACTTCCATTTCGTAATGGCGATTTATTCTGCATCCCGCGACCACTGCAACTTGCGTAAGTCTCGTGTGGCAAAGTGAAGTCTGGTGATGCTTGCAGTCCACTTTAGAGAGCAACCAACCATTCCATTTCTTCAAGTCACTCAGCGGCATTCTCCCTCAAAGTTGGAAATTGTGTGCTTCGAGGCGTGGACACAGATAATTAGTGTCAGCAAATTATTAGGTATTGTCCTTGGACGACAACCGACACCAGATCAACTGTCCTTGCATTGCCGCTCACCTGCTTTGTCGTGCTTACCTCCCGTCCAGATGAAGTGGATCACGAGCTTCGGGTATAATGTCAGCACCAGGGACAAAGATCGCCGGAGATAATCCTCAATCTTCCGCGGACGCTCGTCGAGACGTGGTCGAGGGTCATTCGGCACGAACCCTTGCAGGCCAATTCATTGGTACGGGCACCTCCAGTAGACATGGTCGGCCTCATGCAGTGGTAGCAGAGTGGTTTTCGGTCGGCCATTCGCAGCACCTCCGTTTTCCTCGGTATACTTTGTTCAGCGCGGACCTACACTGGTTCTTTCCGATGTCGGGAATGCTTCGGCGTTGGGGTGCCTCGTTGAATTGGCATTGAATAGTACCAGGTAGCCGGTGGTGGTCGTTGTGACTTTGTGGCATAAGTCGCCCTTGGTTCGTCAGATGCCGCTTCGCTCGAAGAAGTCTCCAGTTGAAATGCCTGTCGAACTTCTTCTGAAACAATCTCGGCAATCAAAATAAAAGCCGGGCAACTAATGGCAGGAACTAGCTTCCTTATCTCCTCCCGGACACCGTTGTCGATGATGTCACGGATGCCTGGGGGGCTTGCGTTGAAGTTGCAGCTGGACGACTCGAGTGTCGAGACGCTGGGGAGTTGTTGATAGTGACAGGCTCGGGCCTGCAGTGTACGTTCAATGTTGGAAGCCATATTGATATGAACCCTTCGACTGTTGTCGTGGGGTTGCGGACAAGGCTGCCGAAGGTGTTGTCCCTCACATGAGGGACATGGAATTCTTAGCTTTTTGTCGTCTGTAGCATCAGGGTTGGCGTGGGTGCTCGATCAGGCGCAAAACATCCTCCACGAAGGATGGTGACGCTCTCGTTGGGGCCGTGTCCTGGACAGAACCAGGAATTCGGCTCTCTCTCGTCAATGTTGGCTGATGAACGTGCACTTCAGCTCGATCTTACAAACTTCCCACGACGTTAAGGAGGATTCGTGGTTCTCAAACCAGTGCCTGGCAGTTTCTTCCACGAGAAGTATAGGTTCTGCAGGAGCTGGTTGTCCATCTACCCACTGTGGCGGGCGACACGGTCATATTGTTCAATCCAGCCCTCGACATCTTATGCACCTTGCGTGAAAGGTCATCAGAGTGCGATGTGCGACGGGCATGCAAACGATGGTGGGAGCGGACGCGGTTTGCTGCTACAGGTTTGTCATTGTTGGCTTAGTTAGCTTCGGTTTTTCTGGCAAAAGACCTAATTCCGGTGGTTCTTGCTGGTAGCAGCGACTGGCTTGGATTTCAAGTTCTTCGTGGTGTATTTCCGAGGTTCGTCCTTGTGGTACTCGCTCGTCTTGCGGTTTTTCTGCCGGGCTCGGGATAGGACTTGGTTCATGGCTCGCCAGGGGTTTAAGACGCGGGATAATGTGCCACCCGTGTCTTGTTATCGGGCAACTCGGCTGAGGAGCCGCCAGGGTCCACACAGAGTGAAGGGCTATGGGTAAAGTGCGCAGCACCTCCACCAGAACATACAATGACAGCTGAGCATGGCCTGAAACTTTCCAGAATAGTAAATTGATAGAAAATAGGACTGGAGCAAGCATCCGTGACAATATAACAAAACAGGCAGAAGAGAGTCTATCCTGACCACTAAAGAAGTTGCATTGCTTTAGTGGCATTCTGTCCGAATAAATCCTCTCCTTCGGGGTTTGGTGATTGCCGTGGACGAGCTGAACTGAAATTGATGTGGGACCACTTTTCTGGTAATGAGCCGCTGCAGACTGCCGTCGCAAAGCGGCGTGAACGGGTGGACTGGGTAGGTAAAACGCGCGATGAAATGTCCATACGGCTTGCAATTCGCGTAACGAGTGTTGATGAAACTTTGGTGTCGACGAAACGTGCAACAGACCAGCGGAATCAATATCAACTGCAACACCTGTGCTCCGTGAAAGTGCACGTCTACGCCAGAACAATTTAGTAGGCAGCACAGCATCACCTAAAGCACGGCACAGGAACTACCAGCTTGAAGGCAGCTCTTCGGCGCGCCGCACACCTGTGCTCCGTGAAAGTGCACGTCTACGCCGGAACAATTTGGGAAGCAGCACAGTATCATTTAGCACGGCACGGAACTACAAGCGTCAAGGCATCTCTCCGGTGCACCGCACAACCAAAGTGAGCCTTCGGTCCTTTGAACGAAGCGGCACCACGACTGCACACTGCCAAGCACGACTCACGCAATTTCCGTCACTAAACTGTGTATCCAAATATATTGCACACGCTTCACTGCAGATCTCGAAGGTTCCGATGGTCAACGAGAGCACAGAAACGTCGCCTTAAAATTTATCCTAGCGGTGTCCGAATCAATCCGAGGTCCGAGCAACGTAGGGCCGATTGTCTCCTTCGTGGCAATATCCCCGTCGGTCACCAGCGAAATGCACACCGTTCCTCCGTATTTTCACGTTGTACCTACGTCAGACACCACTCTGAACTCTGAAGTCGCTTTCGACCGGCCTCATATGACGGCTTCCGCGTCTGAAATCAACTCGCCGAGGCGAACGACAACGAACAAAGCATCCGACAAGCTCCGGCCAATGCTCCGGCCCAGCTGGGGCCAGCCGCTGCCTGGGCGCTGCCATCTTTCCTGTGACGTCACGTATTTGGTTTGGTCACGTGACGAGTGGTCAAATTTGCGTACAATGGCAGGGACCTTATGGGGGGGTCACTTTAGAGTGCAGACCGGAACCCCGGTTTATCGCTCTAAGCACCTCTACCACGTTGACCCACTGGCCCACACGAAAACGCCGCTTCGCGGCGTCCGACTATTCGCTAAAGTGTCATTCGGTGAAACGTGGCGTTCGCTAAAACGTCATTCGATCAAGTGAGTGCCTCCTGTGCCATCCAGCCCCCTTTAATAGAGGTCAGTGAGACGCAGAAATCGAGTCAATACTCAAAACAGCGACCACGAGGTACGAAAGAGCATTAAAAAAATTAAGACTGAAAAGTCGCGAACACAAAATCAATTAGATAAATAAAAAAATAAAAAAGGTAGATGCACTATTTCGGCGAATGGCAACATTTTAACTTCAACAAAGGCAATGTGGAGGGGAAAAAAAAAAGCAAGCTCTTTTTCTGCGGCGGCCCGCAGCATGTGCTGCCCTCCAGTGACGCCCAGAAGCACTCGCCTGTGAGTGAGGACAACTGCGTTCTGCTGCAAGCGGCCATACGCGCGGAAGCGCGGATTGTGTTTTCCTTGTGGTAGTCATCAGTACTCAGAAGGAACTATCAATCCAGAAAAATTTTGATAGTCACTGATTTGTCTCAAAATTGGTTCGAGGAATTAGTAGACACAACTGAACAAATAACCTAAATGAGAGGTCACAATAATTTTCTTTCGCGAAGTTATTGAATTTTAAAATTTCGTTTCAGAAGCTAAGAGGCCCTACTGACAATACTTCAAACGTGACGTTAGATGTAATATGGGAGCAGTGCAGCTTGTTCCCGACCGGTTGCAAGAAATGTTGCGAGATGAATGCTGGTTAAGCTTACACAAACAAAAACAAAAAATAAAAAAAAACAAAAAACGCGCGAAAAATTACGCTTTGTTCTTTTTTTATTGCCTGTTTGATTTGCAAGATGTACAACATGGGACGTCATGCCACTGACGAGCGCGGGACATTTGAGTGTTGGTTTTGGCATAACATTCATTTGCCGTTTTCTCAATAGCTATTTTGAATTTAGAGATAACAAATAGCACACCGGAAAAAGTGAACTCTTTGTATTCAAAAAAAAAAAGAAGAAAAAAAATAGTGTTTAACTTGGGTGCTCAAAAAGCGCTGGAGCCTCTCCTTTCAGGTCTCGGTTTACCAAGGATCAGTAGCCATAATTTAGCTCTCACATGTGCAATGGAATGCGCTAAGTTGGGTGAAAGCTCTCGAACATGAAGATTCACGGTCTACGCCTGGGCTGTCCAACTTCAAAGAGACCCGAGTTTGAGGATGAGTTTGAGTTTATTCGAGACAACCTTGTACAAAATTGTCTCAGGGGACATTGTTAAAGGCACTTTAAGTGCCTGACGGGGCCATGCCACCCTCACAGCAGCAGCGGATACACACATAAAATACAAAGAAAGATACCCCATATAATATAAAGAATTACAAAAAAAAAAGCAAGTGAAACAGAAGTTTCCTAATCAGATATACTATACATGTTCCTTTAAACATATCTTAAATACATACTTTTCCACAGGTACCAGCATGCATTGTAATTCTTCTATAAATCAAAAAACATGTCGCGGTTGCACTAATGCTACGGAAATAATAAATAATTTTTTTTTTGGGGTTGATTGGACACTATTTAAGCCATCCAAAATAATTTGCTGCTGATTTAAATGGTCTGGTATAAAAGAATAAAAAACGCTTAACCTTTGATCACCATAATTTGCGCTTGGACGAGTTTTAACCATTAAGCTTGGCTGGTTATACGGGCCTACTTTGTGTTTTTAAACGTACACATCGAGACACTGTTAGCGCGAACACGACATCGGCGCATTTTCGCATTTTACTTCTAAATAGTATTAGCGAGCACGAAATTTTATCACTTACATTATAGAACTAAATTAGCTCTTTCCGTAGCAATAATAACTTGGATGACATCCCTGGCTTTCAAAGAGAAAAACTAGAAAAACCGGCGACCGCTGGTTCGTGCTAACAGTGTCGCGCTCTGTACCTTTAAGGGGAAACGTGTTATAAGCAGGAACCAAACAGGATAAGAAAGCGTTGGCCTGCATCCCTTTCATTCAAGACAGTATTCCAATCTTCACTCAAGATAAGAGCTTTGAACCGTGAACTATTTTGTTCCGAATAGCCTCTGATCAGTTTCTTCTCTATATTTACATGGTTCTTAACAAGGCAGAATACAGTATATTGGTAAGCGGTCAATGAGATCACACACCAAAACACTGGATCTTAAATTATTAATAGTGATACTTGTAAAAAGGTCAAGGATTCTCTCAGATTTCAAAGTAACTCTAATAGGTACGTCTATGGCGCTTGTGCAAGCATAAGATTCAAATATTTCTTGGAAACGCAAGTAAGGTTTATTGTCTGACATAGCATTTATGTTGTAATTACCAACTAAAACAGTTTGTAACCTCAATTTTATACGCTCCGTTCAAATAACAATTCGGAGAAACGTAAAACAAGACTCCCGGTTTCAGATGGAGCGCGCACTCTAAAAAAGCCCGTGCGCCTACTTTTCCGCACCACACTCGGAGAGCCAATCACCCCAACTTACGGAGGCAGCTCAGCGAATGACAATGCGGAAAACATATGTTTAGACCAAAAAACGCAGTCTAAGTTGGACATTAAACAATGCATAACGTCACACTTGCATTGCCTAATGTTACAACTCAGACGGCGTTTTTTGTTCTAAACATATGTTTCGGCAACATCATTCACTGAGCTGCCTCCGTAAGTTGCGGTGATTGCCTCTCGGAGTGTTGTGCGGGAAGGTGGACGCACGGGCTTTTTTTAGAGCACGCGGTGCAAAGAAAGCTAACAGGATGTCACAGCACTGTGTAGCAATGCACTAAACGTTTCTCTCAATAATTTCGTATTCATGAAGTACTTTGTATGGCAGTTTTGAACCAATATAGATAGCCACTGTTAAGAATGGAACCTTCGGCGACCTTCTTCCGAGTTTCAACGCTGCGGAAACGAGTCCCGACGTGTTCAGGACCGTCGCCCACCTGTCGGGGCCTGCCCAAAACGAGTCTCAACGCGTCCGTGACGTCAACGGGACGTGTTTGTGTGCGTGTGGGTTCGTGCGCTCCGGAAGGGGAGAGAGGCATGGCCTAACTGCGGAGAACCATGGCTACGACGCACTTCTGGCTACGACGCGGCGGACTTTGCTGCAACGCACTTGGCGGTGGTTTGCTACGTCGCACCTGCTGCCCTGGCGGAGAGTGAGAAAGAAAGGGACCCTATAGACCTTTCCAAAAAGCGCCTTCTGCGCGCTGCCATCTTTGTCTGCTGAGCTGTGGAACGCCTTCTGAGCATGCGCTGTTGGTCTGCTGTGCGGTATATCGGATGCTGCGCATGCGTCCACAGCTCAGTGACTCAGCATTTTCTGCCCGGGCGCTTCGTTCGAGACTGCCGCTGGAAGGGTCTATATAAGGCGGAGCGTGAGGCTGCTCCGATTATTCTCTCTGATTTGAACGACTGTATCGCAACCATGTAATTAAACCGTTCGTTACGTTACCAATTCTCCCACCTCCACTGAACCCCTGGGTTCTTCACTTCGGGGAATGGTCGTCGTCACGAGCCAGGAAGCCTCCGGACGTGCGGCTTAAACCCCGCCTCGACCAACTGGTTGGCAGCGGTTGGGATCGGACCATGCGACATCGTGCTACATCTGTGGGTGAGCGTTTGGACTTTGCTTTGAGATTCGCCAGGCTTCTGATTATGGGTAATTAATTTTGGACTGCTGGGAATCCTTAGGTTTTGACTCGTGCGCTAGGTTTTGGTACAACCTCGCGACAAGTTTTAGAACAAAGCCAAAGCTAAAGAGCAGCGATCATGGATCTAATGAGGTTACTGAGAACAGATTTACTCTGTTTATGTGAAGAATTGGGTGTGGAGATGGAGCAAAAGATGAAGAAATCTGAGATCAGTAAAGCGATTTCAGAGAGCGCGGAAGCAGAGGAAATTAAAATTGCGTGGGAACTACTTTAGAACGCTAAAAGTGAAGCTACAGCGAGAGAGGAACGAGAGAAGGAGCAGGCTGGAGCGAGAGAGGAACGAGCGCAGACTGCGGCGACAGAGGAGCGAGCACTGAAAAGGCTAGAGCTCGAAAATGAACAACAGCGATTAAACTCGCAGAACAGTAGAGTTGGGGCTCCGGTACGAGCAAGTGAGACCGAGTCGTATCAAATGAAGAAGCTCCTGCAGCCGTTTAAAGTTGGGGAAGACGTGGCCCTGTTCTTAGTTAACTTTGAGAGGACATGTGAGAAGTTGAGCTTCGCCCCAGAAACGTGGCCGCAACGGCTTTTGACTTTGTTGCCCTGTGAGGCTGCAGAGGTTGTCGCGCGTCATAGCGCTAGAGACGCGGACGACTACGACAAGGTGAAGTCCAGCCTTTTGAAGCGGTACCGCCTTTCTGCCGAGGCGTTCCGTCGAAGGTTTAGAAACGCATACAAAAAGAGCAGCGAGGGCTACTCGGAATTCGCGTACGGGCTTAAAACCAACCTGATAGAATGGTTGAAGAGCGAGGAAGTGTACGAACGCCGAGACAAGGTAGTCGAGTGTGTGTGCCTCGAACAGTTCTTTCGTAGCATTCCACAGTCAGTCAAGCTCTGGGTGCAGGATAGGGTGGGAGTCGACTCTGTCGAAAGGGCCGCTGAGCTAGCCGAAGAGTACGCAACGCGTAGAAAGCTGAGCGGAGAGGAAAGCGAACCCGGCCGGAGCGATCAGCGCAAGACCTTCCGACAGGGAGACGGCTCGCAAGAAAACGGGCCCGAGAAGCCCGAAGCAGGACAAAAGGTCCCAGAAAAGAGCGCAGAACACTTGAACGGAGACGAGGCGCGGAAAAGCCCAACAGGGCAGTTCGAGGCAAGGAAGCCCTTCCTGTGCTACAACTGTCAGGAGCCGGGACACACAGCGGCCAGATGTAAGAAACCGCGGGCTGTGTTCTCGTACGTGAACGGTAGTGACAGGGACCTGAAGCTTCTTCGCCCCTATCTTCACGAGCTCCATGTAAACGGAAAGCCGTGCAGGGTGCTTCGGGGCAGTGCAGCGACGATGGACGTTGTTCATCCGTCGTATGTAACGACCTCCGATTTTACTGGAAAGGTAGTTTGGATCAACCAGCTGCTCGAAAAGTTCAGTGTCTGTCTGCCTATGGCGACAGTAAGGATAACTGGCCCGTTCGGAGAGCTAGTGACAGAGGCGGCTGTCTCGCAAACAGTCCCGTTGGAGTATCCTTATTTGTTTTCTAACCGGTCAGATTTCCTGCTGCGCGAAAGGGGTCAACAACTGGGAGAAGGGCTAGTTCAGTCGTGTACGAGGTCCAAATCGCGTCAGGTCGCCCCTTTGTTGACGAATGATCCAGAGCCAGAGGCAGCTGACGGGGAGCAAGCACTCCTGCAGAGTTGGAGGCAGAAAACCGGGATGAGAGGGACCAGGTTGTAGAACAGCCTGACCTCGTAGCAAGCGTACGCCGTCCCAACGCGCCGGCGAAAAAGGCAAAGGAAGGCGGTATCAGTGAAAGATCTCTCGTAGCTCCGGCGTCACGTAACTTTGGTCCTCTGCTACGAGTAGACAGAGTGTCTTTGACAGTGGAGCAGAAGAACGACAATAGTGTGTCAGGGTTTCGCGGTACAGCTCAGGAGATTGCTAGGACCAATGTGACGGGGCATGAAAAAGGCGGATTGCTTTATCGGCGCTATAAGGACCGCATTTTCACGTCTAGAAATCACGTGAAAATCGATCACTATGACTTCAGCGTACGAAAAAGGAAAGGCAAATTTAACGGCAATGCCGATGGGTTGAGCAGATTTTTCTGAGATCACGAAAAACAGTAGGGATGATCTCAGAGGTCTTCGTCATCCACGGGAATGAGGATCAAAGTGGGGGCACTTCGTTAAAACCCCAAAATGACCTCACAAATTGCGAAGAAGTTTTGTCTTTTGTATTTTGTTCATAGTGACCTCGTTAGAAAAATGAGTTTTTTGGCGACAGGGGGTCTCGATACCCGGAATTGTACCAAATTTTGGTAATCCGTAATCCAGTCTGGCGGGTCTCTGGCGGATTCCGAGCGTTTGACTGCGGTGTGGCGTGGTGTTGTGGGGGACGTTTCCGCTGATGCCTCCGTTGTAAGAGGTTTGGGAGTTTGTTTAGTGCTTGCAGCGTCTTCTCAAGGCCTACTCTAAGCCCACCTCTTCAGGCCAGCGATTGTACCACCGGCCATTCGAGGTTTCCCTGGCCCCGGAGGGGCTGTTAAGAATGGAACCTTCGGCGACCTTCTTCCGAGTTTCAACGCTGCGGAAACGAGTCCCGACGTGTTCAGGACCGTCGCCCACCTGTCGGGGCTTGCCCAAAATGAGTCTCAACGCGTCCGTGACGTCAACGGGACGTGTGTGTGTGCGTGTGGGTTCGTGCGTTCCGGAAGGGGAGAGAGGCATGGCCTAACTGCGGAGAACCATGGCTACGACGCACTTCTGGCTACGACGCGGCGGACTTTGCTGCAACGCACTTGGCGGCGGTTTGCTACGTCGCACCTGCTGCCCTGGCGGAGAGTGAGAAAGAAACGGACCCTATATAAGGCGGAGCGTGAGGCTGCTCCGATTATTCTCTCTGATTTGGACGACTGTATCGCAACCATGTAATTAAACCATTCGTTACGTTACCAATTCTTCCACCTCCACTGGACCCCTGGGTTCTTCACTTCGGGGAATGGTAGTCATCACGAGCCAGGAAGCCTCCGGACGTGCGGCTTAAACCCCGCCTTCCACCACCACCACCTTTTACTGATCGCTGAATAGAACTATCTGACACGCTCCATCATTAGCGTCACTGATGCAGTGGAGTTTCATATTATTCTACTAGCCCATTTTAATTAAGTACATACATGCATACCTTTTACTGTGTTTATTTTTGCATATTTTGTTATCTTTTGTGTGTTACTAATGCATTATTCAACAGATTGCCCTCCTTTATGTAATGCCCTACCCGGGCATTTAAGCGTGAAAAAAAAATTAATTAAATAAACGAGCGGCACGCAGAAACACAATCGTAATTAGCTAGCGGAGTACAGTCATCAAATGAGAATCACGTCTCACTGAGACGAATTATGCCAAAACAATGATTTAATTAAGATAAAAACAAATTAACCTTATGAAATTTATTTCGCAAGCTCGTGGCGTTTCAGTGAGAATGGAACATTACATGATGTCGCGATAAAAAAAATAAGACACAAAAGTCATCAACGTTGTGAAATGCTGTCGTGTGCCTCATTTTAGACTGGTAAGATCTTCCCCTCCGCGAATGACCACAGCTCGTTCACTGCACCTTTTTCGGACCAACACTTTTTTATTCGCGTGCCAAACAAAGGCGTAGCTATAGTTTTGCGCTCATTCTTCTGTGATCAATAGGAGAGTGCGGGAGAGCCATGCCTTCTTCTTCAATATGTGTTAAAAATAATAAATGGAGATGTTAGTCATTCTAAGGCGTGACCGGCCACTCCATTGCCATTGATGAGAATATTTCCGACATAGAAATTAAGCACTTCCAACATATAGATGCAGCTACACACCTCAATGTCTCCCCCCCTTCCCCACCTTTCCCCTACCTATAACGGAACATAATGAAAAGCCGTCTAAAGCTGAAGTCACACCGCCCACAGACCCCACAGCAATCAGCCCGCAGACACCGCCCAAGCATCGCCCGCCCCACACACGACGGTCCCGCCACTCTACCTATACAAGACATAACCTCGGGAAGCATAACTCCGCTTGAGCGACGCGACTGGACCGTGTGCGGAGAGTCAGAACGTCCCAAGTGTCACCCGCGGGACGCGCCCCGCGCGGTAGGTACGGGGTGTGACTCCACCTTCACACTGACAATGATCCTTAAATAATAACACGCAGTAGTTCTACACACCAACACGTGCACACATACATAGACACATACGATGAGAACACTTAATGAACAGCACTTATGTTCTTGGTATGACGTGTCACTTCGAGTCTTACGAATTGTCACCAGATTGTTCACACATACACGCACATTGCTATATTCACTCATTTTACAACAAGGCTCAATATTATCAACTCTAAAGCTAGTATTTGTCGATGATATCACTGTCTTCCAGAAACCTTTTTATCAGCCTGGAGAGCCTGTTTCTGCATGATTTGATTGGGCCATGGCCCTAGTAATTTACTTATGGTGAAAGGCCTTTTATTCAGGATATCAAACCGTACTCTTAATTGTGTCCGATTGCGATCGAAGCGAGGACAGTTCAAAAATATGTGTTCAATAGTTTCCACATCCTGACCGCAAGAACATTTTGGGTTCTCAATTTCATTAATTTTGTAGCGAAATTCTCTCGTGAAAGCCACATTCAGTCGCAGACGGTGAAGCATAGTTTCAAATTTTCTCGGTATATCGCTTGGGATATAAAACCGTAATTCTGGATCCACCACGAAGAGAGTAGACTGCCGTCCTGCCTCATTAAACCATATGTGGACTGCCATTTCTTTGGAGTGGTGTGCAATTAAATACTTTATGTCTGTTTTGGAAAAAAGGAATTCTTCGAGTTCTTTCTAAAGCATGTGCACTTGTTGCTAGTTTGTCTGCCTCCATGTTTCCTGAGATTCCGCTATGTCCGGCGAATCCACTGCAGCTTTAATGAATGACCATTACTTATGGCCCGATCGATCATATCAGCTAGCTGGTAGACCAATGCATATGCCGGACTTCTAGAGTTTATTGACGAAAGAGCACCGAGGGCTGCTTTGGAGTCCGTGTAGATAACCCACTGGTTTTGAGGTACTACGTCCTTTATATACTCCACTGACGCAAACATTGCATAAAGTTGTGCAGCAGTAGAGGACGTTCTGTGGGACAAATGAATACATTTCTTCACTTGCAAAGATGGAATTACGAAAGCTGAGGTTGAGCCATCATTTGTCGTAGAGCCATCCGTGTATACATGAATGTGGTCTCTGTAGTAATCATGCAAGTATGACTACGCCGACTGAGTAATCACAAAATGAGATGTGCTCAGGCTTTTCTTAAGGTTGGGTAGTTCCGTGTTAATATCTGCGACGCGAAACATCCAGGGTGGTCGATCTATAGTCGGAACCCACGATGTGTAATCCGGTACGATGACGCTCGACGATATCAGTGTCGAGGAAATATGTGAGCCCGTCCTAGTTATCAAATTCTCCGCAAGTGGGTGACAATTCTGAATGGACAAGCGTAGGAAATGACGTAAAGTCTCATGTTCGCGTACAGTTGGAATAGGTAGCTGTCTTGTTTCTGCTAAAACCAGTGTTCCGCGAGTTGGACGCGGGACGCCAAAGCAGATCCGAAGACTACGGGTGATATGTAATGCAGTCTGTTTTCTTGTGTTGCAGATAATCCATGGAGTGCTGGAAGTGAATATGTAATAATTTGCCGAACTAGTGCAGAATGCAACATTATCATGGATTTCGTTGAGGCTCCCCAACGAACTCCAGTAAAATAACGTGAAATGTTGATTGTTTTGTTTACTTTTGCCTCCAGCAAATCGATGTGTTTTACCCAAGTGAGGCTTTGATCTAGAATCACTCCAAGAAAGCGATGATGCGAGACGCGTTCTAAAGTTTGACCCTGTATTTTTAGCTCGAATTCACGAAGGTTCTAAATCGTGAACGGAAGAATTACAGATTTTGAAGGCGCAATATCCATAGCCCGTTCACTTAAGAACTCGTTTAAGAGGTTCAGTCCCGCTTGAAGCTGATCCTGTAAAGTCTTTGGACATGTGCCTGAGGCCCAGATACAAATGGCATCTGCATATATCGTCACATGGACTGGTGAAGGGAGGCTACCTGGAAGCAAAGCCATGACCGTATTAAATAGAGTAGGGCTTAGTACGCCCCCTTGAGGTACACATCGCGACACTGTTAGCGCGAACACGACATCGGCGCATTTTTGCATTTTACTTCTAAATAGTATTAGCGAGCGCGACATTTTATCGCTTACATTACAGAACTAAATGAGCTCTCTCCGCAGCAACATTAACTTGGATGACATCCCTTGGTTTCAAAGAGAAAAACTGGAAAAACCGGCGATCACTTGTTCGCGCTAACAGTGTCGCGCTCTGTACGCCGTGTCGGAGATTTTGACTCGTGCTATCTCCATCTGCGGTTTTTACAAAAATTGTCAGTTTTGAAAGGAAGTTTTTTTTACCCACCGTGCGACTCGTCCTCGAATTCCAAGTTGTATAAGACTATAAGAATGTGGATTTGACTTACTGCATCATATGCGCGCTTGATATCTAAAAATACAGCTATTGTGATTTTTCCGAGCGTACGTTCATGTTCTATGTACGTTACCAAATCTAAAACGCAATCCATCGTGCAGCGTTTGGGACGAAACCCTGCTAGTTCTTCCGGTAACACTTCACTTGTCTCTAGCCCCCACTGTAGTCGTTGATTAATTAGCTTTTCGAAAAGCTTGCCTAAGCAGCTTGTAAGGCTGACCTTTCGAAAGGAGGCTAGGTCCATGGGTGTTTTTCCCCCCTTCAAAAGCGGTATGACCTTAGCGACTTTCCATTGGTCTGGTATTTCTTCCTTGACCCAGAGAGAGTTGAACGTGCTCAAAATGAAGTTCAGCGCACGTGGACTGATGTTGGTCAATTCATCCCATGTGATCAGGTCTGGGCCAGGCGACCTACCCCGACGTGCCACTCTCAGTGCGTTTTGAAGTTCCCTCATTGTGGAAACACAATATAGCTCCAAATGACAGGACGTAAACTCGTTATCCATTGTTTGTTTGGCATTAACACACTAGGCAAAGTATTTAAGTGTCAAAAATGCCGCGCTTGGTCGAACCAATAATTTGCAAAACTCGTCTGCTATTGTCAGTTCTAATACGCCTCTCTCTGGATAAGGCCATTGCTCGCAACGGGAACCTTTGAATAGTTGGCGCTTGGAGAGCTCTAATAATAATCCACATCCTCGTGAGGTCATTTACAGCCGATAGCTTAGCACAAAGCTGTCGCCATCGATGTTTGGCAAGTTGCCTAAGTTTACGTTGTATAAGGCCGTGAACACGCTGAGCCTCCTTATAGTCCTCTATCTATCCTGAGCGGCGGTATCTTCGTTCGGCTCTGCGTCGTATTGATCTAAGTTTTTCATACGAAGCATCAACACCTCTATAATCGGATGGAATGGATACCCATCTTGTTGCGTGGTCAAACCTTTCTCTCACAATCGAAGTAAAATCGTCCAACGTATCAACGTTTTTACAGCTTAGCGTATTCAAAGATCGAAACATACGCCAATTTGTAGTTTTAACTTTACGTTGTCCTATTGCGCGGTCTCGCTACCTTTTTGTGCTGGACGAGTATGGGCAAATGGTCGCTTTCATGGGCTTCTGTATCAACATGCCATGATAAATCCGGGAAAATGTCTTGAGAACGTATTGTCAAATCCAGAACACTTGAATAAGTACATCCACGAAGAAATGTCTGAGAGCCATCATTTAGCACGCATAGATTATATTTCTCTTTTACATTGGCAATCAGCTTCCCTCTCCTATCATTTCGTGCACTTCCCCACAATGTATGGTGCGAGTTAAAATCTCCACATAAAATGTAGGCATCACTAAATTTTGAGAATATTGATGTTAGATCTTCCTCTGTCACTGAGGTTACTGGCTCTAAAGATACGCAGGCAATAATTAATGCGGTCGTGCCAAACATGACCTTACACGCGACGTATTCTGGGGCTTCAGATAATGATGAGCACACAATAACTGATGGTATGTCTTTCCTCACACAGAGCAATGCTCGACTGGGACCATGCCGACGGGACGAGCAATACGTGAGGTAGCCAGCTATCTTAGTTTTTGCATCTGTAGTTGCTTCAGATATTTCCGGAACAGGGAACTGGTATTGCGCAACGAGCTTCCTGAAGTCTCCTATTTTAGTTCGGAGGGAATTCGCATTCCATTGGCATATAGTCGTTTCACTGTAAACACTATTCATTACAATTCAGGGACCCTTGTCCCCAGAATAAGGGGTTCCATATTAAGGATCGCCTTTACCTCTGAGATGTTGACGGCGTCTGGTAGCGATCTAATGATCGCTTTCACTGCCAAAAACAGTAGCCGCATGAGAAATTGTTGATCAGTTGCTTGGCTGTTTGCGTTGACCTGGGAATCTGCACGGTATGTAGCAGACGGCGTCTCCATTGAGGGTGTCGTTTGTGATGCAGCGGGTCGTGGAGCCCTTCGGGCACCAGACGCGGTAGGCATTGGAGGTCCTGACTCGCGCTTTTCGGATTGAGTAAGCGGCGCTGACGTCATTGAACCATTTTCATTTTTCGCAGCCGTGTCATATTTTCACAAATGTACGTGTCTTTTTCTTTCTTGGTGCCTGCCGTTTTAGAAGCCAAGAGTCGCGAAGCTCCTGACATGTGAAACAAACGATATCGCCACTCATTTCACCCGGTTTGGATTGAGGTCTGTGCAAAGCTGCAATGTCACTTCGGGATACAGGCGGGTTATCAAGGTTTGTAGCCTGTCCGTTTTTTTATATACTAATCAAGTTCTTATTTTTTTGTTTCCGGAACACCACGAATTAAGCGACGACTGCGGCACTGTAGGTTGTACACATTTGACTTGAGCTGAGCAAGTTTCTTGGATGAGCCAATACGCTCCAGCAGATCGAGTTCCATCGATCTGAGCATGGATCATGTAACACAGTGGCTGTGCATACAACTGACCACCCAGATTTGCGTCGCAAATGGGGATCTTTTCATATAGCGGGGAGCGGTCCTGCTAGCACCTATTTTCTACGCGTTTTATCCTATCGGATGCCTTGAAACGGAACTATGTATCGGCAACAATATGAAAGAGAACAGTTCATATTTCTTATTTTTAGTTTCACGGCTCCCAGGATCTTCGTTAAACATTATTATGTCAAATGATATGTAGTTTGGGATATAAACTTTCCGTTTTAGCCCTCGTCGGGACCATAATATGTTCCAAAATTTGTAGGTACAGTCGCCAAATGTTTTAATAATATCATGCGAGCGTCGATCGCCGGCCAGCGCTGTGCCGCGGAAACATGCGGCGTCACGGGAGAGATTAATCGCGTGCGCACAATGCTCTTTCTGTTGCGAGCGTCGTCTGCTAGGCTATTCCGTGGACCGCACATAGCCCCTGTTCATTATCTGCTGGCATAGCTAACCGTCTTTAAGCAAAGATCTGAACAGCGCTTGCTTGCGTGATAATGCTCAGGCGTGGCATAAACCTAGCGTCATCTCGAGTTTAATTTACTTTTTTTGTTCATTTCACGTTTGCGTTTACTTTTGTCAACACGAACAAAAATGAAAAATACGGTGACGCGACAAACTGAATGCAACGATGCATTAAACTATATACCGCAGACAATGCTACCGAGGCATCAAAACCAATCCGGCGCTTTCACCCTGACACGTGACATCGTGCTTCCCCGTGCAGTTGTACTCAATGGGAAGGCCACGTGACACACTTTTAGCGATGGACTGGCCAAGATAACTCGTAGCGTCGGCTGCGGTACAACACAAAGTGAAACTGAGTATAGACAGGCTTTCCGCTTGGGCTTGGTGTTTTGTATTATCAACTGCGTTGTTGCTGTCGTCATCTAGCCTATGTAGCCGGGTAGCGTATATACATTTCGCCGAGAGCACAGAGCCGCGAGGAGGAAAAAGAGAGAGAGAGGAGGAAAGGGGAAGAAACGGCCGCCGTGATTGGCCCTTGTAGTCACGTGGTACGCGCCCGGCTGTTCTGGCCGTCACCCCCCGCAAGCCTCGCCCGCGAGCAGACGCCGCCGGCGCCTTTGGGCTGCTGTGGCTGCCACGCCGGCCCCGCCGAAGCCAAAGGTACGCTGCGAGTGTGTAATCCACAAAACTCAAAATTTAGAAGTGAGATCGACGCTCCCACAGTAGACAACACGCCCGTGACTCCCAATGTACAACCAGCGAACCTAGGCAGAGCACGGGAAGCACTCACTTGATCGAATGACATTTTAGCGAACGCCCACGTTTCACCGAATGACACTTTAGCGAATAGTCGGACGCCGCGAAGCGGCGTTTTCGGGTGGGCAAAATGGGTTCACATTTTTGTAATGAGCCGACACAGACTGTCGCCGCGAAGCGGCGTAAGCGCAGCGCGGCGGATGGGTTAACGCGCACCCCCGTTATTCGCTAAAACGTCAATTCGCTCAAATGTCGCTGTTCGCTAAAATGTCATTCGCTCATGTGATATGGACCCAAATTTCAGTTTTGTGGATTACACACTCGCAGCGTACCTTTGACTTCGGCGGGGCCGGCGTGGCAGCCACAGCAGCCCAAAGGCGCCGGCGGCGTCTGCTCGCGGGCGAGGCTTGCGGGGGGTGACGGCCAGAACAGTCGGGCGCGTACCACGTGACTACAAGGGCCAATCACGGCGGCCTCTCTCTCCCTTTCCTCTTCTCTCTCTCTCTCTCTCTTTTTCCTCCTCGCAGCTCTGTGCTCTCGGCGAAATGGATATACGCAGCCGGGTAGTCACAGTTTTCTTTGACCAGCGGGCGCGCGCACATTTTTATTCCTCCTCGAGGGCCCATAAAAACGCGGGAACGTGTTGTGAGAATTTCGGTGGGCGGCATGACGCAAAGGGATATAGAAACAACAGTGGGGGTTACACAGGCTAACATCAATAGGAGTTTGAACGCATTTCTAGAGGAGGGCCGTATCGGCGATGCACTTCAACATTGCAAGCGCCCTGCCCTCCTTTGCTGCGGAGCAGGGGCTGTGTGCGGTCAACGGAATAGCCTAGCAGACGACGCTCGCAACAGAAAGAGCATTGTGCGCACGCGATTAATCTCTCTTGTGACGCCGCATTTTCCCGGGGCACAGCACTGGCCGTCCCGGCGGTCGACGCTCGCTTGATATTATTAAAAAATTGGGCCACAATACGTCAAAAAAGCAAGGAAGTCTGTTGCTTTTTCTATTGTTGCCAATAGTAACTCCTGGAAGCCTAGGAATGACACTTGACCACTTGACTTTTCACTAATAGGAGACAACTTCTTCAGATGAAGAAACGAAGTCTCTCATAGAAACGTCGGCTGCCAGCGTGATGCAGGCGATTCCTTTTCACGTTTCCTAACAGCTTGGTTACCTGCGTGATTTCTGTGAACTTGTATCAAATAGCGAAAAGTTGGCAAAAGTACGCGGCGTGGCTCGTCGTACGCCATGTTTCGGCTCGAGGACCCAACATGACGAAACTCGGAGCGTCAGTAAGCGTCGGGTGCTGCGGCGTCTACCAGAATGCTCGAGCGGTGGTGCCAGACTGCCGGCTTCATCAAATGTCCACCGGATTCTCTACTCTGGGTCATACCGAGGCTTCTCTCTGTCACCTCTGTATTTTTTCCACCCAAGGTACGATGCCTGCAGCGAGTCTCCGACTGGTATGTCTACCTGGTCCTCAAATATGGTCCCTCGATTTCCTCCTCATGACGTCAAAGAAGTGCCACGTTGTTGCCTTCTGGCGGTGCAACAGCGGCGGAGGTGGATAAGGCAGACGCCCCTTATGCAGTTGCTCGCGATCAGCTCGACAGGCCACGGAAGCTTCTGCAGCAACGAGTTGTGACGCCGCGACGGCAGCCAAGACTGGCGTTCGCTCGTCTTTTTCGCCGGAACTTCTAGCACCCACCGCTAGGATCATGACATCCGACAACGAGACACGCCGACTCCTGTGACGTCAGTGATGCCACTTGGGAACCACCCTTGACGCATGGGCTGTATAAGACGCTAAACGCAACTAGTCCGAAAACGCGTTTCGGGCATCGTAGTACCAAAAGGCAAGCTTTGTTGCAACTCGCCAGTCGCCGTCTTAACTAGTTCCGAATTTCGTTCGGACACCTATAGGAGGTGGTCATTTATGGCGATACTTGTTCGTTCTCGTGCTTGGTAATGTAAAACAATTATTACAAACGCGGTCAGGGTGATCATTTACATGTCTCTCTTCTAACCCCAAAGTGTGCAGAGAGTGGACCGATGACGAGCATCGCCGCCAAAAAGCTCGTCCGTCACTGCCGCTTGTCGACAAGGAAGGGCGCATAAAGGTTTGCTCGGAAGGAATGCTCTCTCGTGTTAGTCCTTAGCAGCGTGCTGCTGGTCATTCTAGGGTGGCCGAGTGCCGCGCTGTTGTTGCGGGCTCCATTGAATCCCCACACGCGAGCCGCACTCAGCTTCCGAGCTCTTGGAGTCTTCCCGGGAACCTCTTTAAAGATACCAAAAAAAGGGCTCTTGACCAGTTTCATTTTCAGTGTTCGCGCGTGTGGCGCCTGATTTGCTCGCTTTCCGAAGCGACGAACATGCGCGTGCTGGGCTGAAGACTTGCGAAATATTGAAATGGTGTATATAGTCCGCTTCAGCATAACTTGGTAAATGCTGAAAGTTACGTTTCCAGCGGCCCGTCGAATTACCGGAGAAAGAAACCTGGTAACGCATACCGTTGGAGCTCAGTCGTCCCGTGGAGAGCCGTCACGTGCCCCGCTCTGGGGTTCTAATTGGCTCACGAAGTCCGTAGCGTTCTTCTTTGCCGAGTTGCGCTGAAACAGAGCCTAGACGGGGGAGCCCCTGCTCGCCGCGAAGAGTGTCGACCTCGGCTCAGTGCCTGGGACAGATTTTACGGCGTTCGCAGGTTAGGTGTTTGCGAAAAAAATTTTACGGCCCTTCGAACGTGTCACGTCGGGCGCGGCGGAGTGTTTTGCCCTCGGCCCCTTTCGGAAGGGATCTCTTTGTTCTTGGGTCCCCTCCCCTGCGTAAAACTTAGCTCGTTGCTCGCGGCGGCGCAGCTGCCGGGGGTCGACGGACGTATTGCCGTTTACGAGAGCAGTAATTCACTGTAGCCCCGCGGGCGCGGCGGCGTCGTCGGCTGGTGTCACTTGAGTGCGAAGTGCTCCGAAGTGAGAACGAGACGACGACGTTCCTTTCTCTTAACGCGCCAAAAAAGAACAAATTCCTGGCCGAGGGAGAAAAAATAAAAAAAAGGATATAATTTGAGGCAGCTTCAATGAGTACAAACAAAGCTGTCATAGATACTTCACTAGTGCATGTCTCGGTATACGGGATGGGGTGTCTGTTTTGGTCAACCCAGATATAAACGAGAAAAAAAAAAACGCGGACTTGCGTTAGGGTTCGTTTAGCCCCAGGGTCAAGCTGGTGGCCATGGTGGCCACTCGAAAACAGGCGAAACTGGTTTTCGTTAGTTAGATTATTCACTAAAATGTTTTACTTAACTTTTTTAGATTTTAAATTATAGCGCCCTATTAGGTATATTTAGAGAATGGACGCTCAATCTGAGTACCGTCTGACCCAGGCGTGACATGAAATTCTGAGGACGAAATTTGTAGTTTGCGTTAATGGGTGAGAAGTGTTCCCCCTGTACACTGTTTTAAATCGATGCGCGCAGAGAGCCAGTGAGGTCGATCATTACGTCCTCTGCCGCTTCCTAAGAGAAACCGGCTGCGATAGATCCGTTCTTTGACCGCTTAATTTCGACTCGCCGTGGAAAAGGGTGACGTTTTCCGGCTGGTAACGCCCACTACGAATTCTTTTTCGTAAATATTTCGAGCGCCAATGTTCTAAACTCTTCTTCCCCCCTTTTGTGGTCCGTGCTTTAAAATGTAGTTCATAAGTAACTTGGATCAGTCATGTGTGTCGAATGGCTGTACGTGACGGAAGTGTTCGACCGCACCAGCCAGTTAACTCCATTGGTTGAGTATCTGGACGAAGCCAATCGAGTGTTGAAAATTACCTTGCATAGTGCGGTTTTTCGGAGTTCATATATCGGAGTTTTCTTTTTGGAATTGATATATTAAGTGCGAGCATGACTTCGCATGCTCCTCCGTTTCCGCAAAGAGGAAAGTAGCGTGAGAGTTTAGTTAAGATTTCCTGCACGGTTCCTGCGTGTGATTGCTGACATAGGTCACGTGTTCGTGAAATGATTATCATGATGATTCGTAGTACGATAAATTAGCGAGACGTAAGGAAAATTATAAATTTCATAAAACGGGCTACGAAACTTGCAACGTAGACAAAAGAAGGCGCGCCAAAATAAGTCAATATGAAAAAAAAAAGACGTCAAAAGAGTGTGGAAACGTTAAGAATTTCTTTGTGTGTGTCCGTTGAGAAGAAAGACAAAAGAAACGGAGAGGTAAAAACGGGGCTGCTTTTGATCGTTTCACGAGGGGGAGAAAGAAATGGCGGGGAGAGTAGGAAGAGCGTTTCAGGTCTACTGCTTTGGTGCGTGTTCTACGAGGCTTGAAATCGATGACTCTGCATAAAATATTTTTCTCTCGACGGTCGGAAATAGAATCATGGCGAACGGTCGAGAACGAACCGACCTTCTCGCAAAAAAAGCGAAACCGTAGAACTGCCGTACCATCCCCTCGGCGTCTTTCTCGCGCGCGGGGGTTCCTTTCTCCCTCCAAATTCCTCTCTCTCCGTTCCGGTGCATTATAGTGCCGTTATTATTTCGTTTCTCGACTCGAGCGAAATTGTATTAGGACGCCAGCGACGACGCGCAACAGGGAAGCAGGGGGACAAGTGCCGAGTCCCTCCGCAGAAAAAGAACGACGCTGGGGCGTGCGTCACGCAGTCCGCATCGCCTCCTTCTCTCGGGTCGCCACTTCGAGCTGGTTGTCGTCGTCGTTGCGGTCGACCCTGGGTGTCGACGTCCTCTCGCGAGAGGCTTCTTCTTGGTCGAGTTCCCGTCGTCCGCTAATTCGATTGAGCCGCGGCCTGCTGCAGCCTCGCTCGCTCGCACGCTCCGCACTTCCCGGTACCGCCGCTCGGTTTCGAGTTGTGCTTGGTAGTACTACAAAGAATGCGACGTTGTTTTTCTTCTTTTTTTTATTTCCGAGGTTGTGTGCTCCCTCGACTCCTGAGCGGCGGGCATGATAATAGTGGGCCGCCGTGTCGGACAGCCAAGAGGCCGTTGGGAAAATAGAGTTAGAAACCCGGAACGCCGCTCCCGTGTTTTCTCTAAGAGGTTTTGGTGCGTGTTTTACTCGCTTCTTCTCCGCCGTGAACTGAAGAAGACGACGTGAAACAAGTTGGATTTGTGCTTGAGATTCTCGAAGCTTTCAAGGCTGTATCATGCAGAAGGTTATTGACGCTGAAAACCGAGGGAGGGGCATTGTCACAGTCATTACTTTGGAACCTATACGATGTCTTGACGTGCTGACGCAAGAATTGATTTTTTCAGTGCTTGCAAATCTTGCTTCGCACGCGCCAATACTCGGGGTAACGTTTCTAAGAGTGCGCGTGCATGGATTCGATTCTCTTCTATTTTAAAAATGAAGAATGACACGAGCACGGGAAGTTTTCACTGCACTGCGCCACAAGGTTGTACCCGAGATAGCGGCTTCTAGAGCCACTAAATTAGCTCCGCTTACAGTATCGGCACTCTGTTCCCCGATGTTGTTGTGGGCGCAGCAATCTGGGTGCTTGGTGCAGAGCGGACGCATCTGCCGATCGTCAGGATTCAAAACTGCGACTTCCTTAGCGTCAGATTCGGTGTTAGGAAGCTCACGTAAAAATGCTTTGCTCTGTCGCGAACTGTTTAAACATTTATGGAGGACAGAAAAGCGTTTCCTGTGATTTCAGATCGGGCTTCAGACAGCTGGCAATTGTGATTTTAAGCCCCAAGATGGGCAAGTTCCGTTACTCTAAAGCGTAGCTTATTTAATGGCTCTAGGGGTACCTGCCCGAGTTTTGACAAACGTTCGCCAGATGCCTACTTCGAAACATGTAGTTCTGTGTTATATTAGACTGTGGTTTTGTCGGAATTATTGCTTTTTTACTTATATTGTTTCTCTTGAGGCAACGCCGTTTTACAAATAAGCACGCGCAGCTTCCGTTCTATATAAAGACCCATTCACGCAAAGGTGTTTCCTTATTTTTTTTTTTTTACGTTACGTTTTGAGTGGGACATCCGTGCTTCAAATGTAGCGTGCAAAGTTGCTTCTTGAACTGGTTGCCATGCTTCATACAAAGTACGGATGTCCCAGTGACTCTAATCGTAACCATGCAGACGCAAGCTTCTGTAACGTAACGTAAAGTAACGTAAAGCAACGTAACGTAAGAAAACGGGGCTCTGTGAACCGGCCTTCAAGGGGTACTTCTTTATGATCTTCAATTTGCCTGAAACCTTTATAAACACACCAACGAACATCGCTGAAATAGTAACCCCCATATTGAACCAAAATTACTTTCTTTTTCCCCTGAGTTATTGAATTTACAACGTTGGTCCTCACCGTGTTTTTTTTCAAAATGAAAGGCTCTACGGGCAACAATGAAAACGTGACATCAGCGGAAGGCAGCGGTTCATTCTTTGGAGTGCAGATTTTGTTCCCAATTGATTACGAGCAGTTTCATGGTGTCAAATAAATGCTTTGGAAGCTCGCTGCAGCACCCGTGCAGCGTCACGAAAGTGATGCTCAGCATAGTTCATTAAAAAGACTGCCCGCTCGATCCGCAAGCCAGCCGTCCCTTGACATCGCGGCACTGAGAAGCGCAAAAATATTGGAATGTTGGTTTTGCCATCATTTTCGCTGACCTATTTCACAAAATATATTCTGAATTTCGGGGTACTAAATAGCATACCGGAAGATGTAAAAGTGATTCCGAAGATATAGTTAGTTGGGTGGCTTAAAAAATCGCCGGTAAAACCATCTTAAAGGGACGACGCAACAAATTTTGTATACTGTCAATAAATACTGCTCATAATTATTCCTTGGCATTTATAACCATCTAAAACCCACGTTGTTGTTGTTGTTGTTGTTGTTGTTGTTGTTGTTGTTGTTGTTGTTGTTTTGGTTGTTGTTGTTTTCGTTGTCGTTGTTTTTGTTGTTCTTGTTCTTGTTGTTTCTCTACGCAATTGTAATTGCAAAAACAAAATCCGAGGAAAACATTGTTTACCCTTTCAATTCGTTTTTAACCAACGTTTTTAACATAGACACGCGCCGAGGTCAGAGCACAGGGGACGTGCTGAGTTCCACGCATTGTTATTGTTTACCTATCTCCGTCATTGCAGCGACTGAGCACGAGCCACTAGCCGAATGAATGTCGAGGCATTGATTGTCACGAGCCAAAACCTAATGCCTACGCAGTGCTCGTCTCCACTGTATGAGCCGCAATTAAATATCGTCACATAGGGGTTCGCAATGCTCGTTGACGCACTCCCAGGGATCGCATTGTTGCCGTTGCCCCGCAGATTGGTCGCGAAACTTTTCGAAGGCGAGACTGAAAAGAAAGGTCCTCTTTTATCTTCGGAATTTCACCGTGACGAAGACGCTACTTGGTTAGTGGCGTTGCGTTCGAGTATTATTTGGTCATAGTGCCAGTAAGCTGGTGTGAAGTGAGAAACATTCCTACCCAATATAGTTGCGCGGCCCTTTTAACAACACATTCACACCGGCGCTTGACCGCATTCGCAAAGCGGTTGCGAACACTCTTGCTTAAAGAAGCCGTACAAACTCACGCCCATTTGATGATGAAATCAAGCGGAAACGCTTCGCGGTTGAGATTCGAACGTCAGTGTGAATACAGCCTTAAGGCGAGGTCACACTGTCCATACATTATACAAAAGACAGTCTGCAAACAAGAGTCACCGTAACACCCGTGGTTCGAATGCCGCGTGCCCAGTTTTCTCCTTGAATTCACTACCATGCGGAATTCGAAGCACGGATATCACGATGACTCGCGTTCTAATCTGCCTGCAGAATGCTTTTTTCTGTGATGTATAAGCAGTGCGACCTCGGCTTTAGAAAACAAATTGGGGCGTGTGTATGTTTATACAGCCTTGAGCTCAGTCTGCCTCGACGGGCGACTTGTCTCCCAGCTGTAGATGAGAAATTTGACCAGTGCAGTACCGCCGCTAGCCTGGGGTCTCTAACGTGTATCACGCAGTGGTGATACACGACCGCACGCCGGTACGATGCTCATCCAGGTCGAAGCAGGCAGGGGTGGGGATTTAACCCCGGCTTTAGAGTGGGCTTGCCAAGTGTTTCCTTCGCTAGCTGAGCTTGGCGAACTCGTGCCGTGAAACATTTTCTTTTGTACTTTCGATTTTCATTTGCATTTTCGTGATTTGGGGGCGCGACAACGTGGCCGTTCCTGTATCGATTCTACGACGGTTGCCCCGATATAAAGTAATGTCCCGCGTTTTTTTGTTTTTGTTTCGAAGCTGTGAATTTAATTTGTATGAAATTCTCACACACTATTATTAGTGCCTGTTTCCTGTGCACATGCTATATGTTTACATAATCTTCAACCACATTACCCACTTTAATGTTGAAAACAGCGCGACTGGGACGCGCTGTTTTTCAACATGAACTCTTACCAACTTGCCCAATTATCTATCCATATCAATTACCGACTCTAAGCCAGCCCGAAACAAGAACGCGCATGCGTTCCCTGTACTACAGCTCGTTTCCTGCTAACGTAGTATACTTGAGTAGTAATTCAATTACAGTGATAAAATTACTGTAATTTAATTGCCTTTTTGGTAATTTGCAACTGTAATTAATTACTTTCTGCTAAACTAAATTGCAATTTTAATTTGATTAGTGTCTAGCCTCACTAATTGCAAAATCTCAGGCACAATTACAACTACTTTTGCGAAACTTTGCGGCGCCAACGGAACCTCCCTGACAGCTTCAGCGCTCGCACAAGCGGCCTAGCGCTCGGTGACACACTCGCACAAATAGACACGCACATACATACACGCACAACAATATAGTGTTGCGTTGTTTGTTGTTTTGTTGCTTACACTGCGTGCTTAGAGACAATCCTTTTTGGAGCCTATATACCTCAACGGCGCCGTGTGCCGCCGCCTGCGGAGCGAGCAAAAAACAATAGCATAAACATGCCAAAATATTGAAGAAAATAATCGAACTTCAGCTTTCAGCCGAGTTTGACGATTTTAATTGTATATAAAATAATCTTTCTTTCTTTTTCTTTTTTTACGTCCTTTTACTATTGTCGCATATTTGTATTTTTGTATTATATGCAAGTTTAGTTACTCTTCGTTTTACTTCCGATATTATATGCGTTAACATTTTGGAGACTGACCTCGCACCCGTGAATATGGTCACCATTGATTCAGAAGCCACGTTTCGGGTCTAATTTATTCCTGAGCCATTATAATTTTCACTCAATGCAAATATTATACAATAACACGATGTTTATATGTGAATGTGGCCGTATTAGCGCGTGTGGATTTTAGTTTTATATTAACGCTATTAAAATATTTATATATGACTAATTGGCGCATTTTTATTTGCCTCGTTAACAAAAGTCTGTAACCCCAATTTCTTCAGCGATCTGGCGTCTTCGAGTATACGAATTTAATATTATTTATTGAAAATAGAAGAACGTAGGACGTCATTGCCCCAAACTCTCAATTTCTATCATTAATTTAACAAAATTTATAAAAGGAAAGTACAATACGTGAATTGTATGCAGTGATTCTTACGCCTCCTCAAATATTGGGTCAAGGAATGAGCAAATGCGTTGCATTCTATATAACTTGTTTAAAGTTATATGGACCAAGTTTGGTCGCTCTCAGAAATATGTAATTGTAAAGTAATCTGTAATTGTGACGAATTACCTCTCAGGTTGTAGTAATTGTAGTTAAACTACATTTGGAGGAATGTAATTGTAATTAAATTACAGTTTGGAAGTAATTTACCCATGTCTGTAACGTAGTCATGTCCTCGCTTCACAAATCACACTCTCGTAGTTTTCAAACCTCGTTCCGAGCGGTGCGTCCTTCACGACCTGGGAAACGCCAAAATGACAACAACAAAAAAAAAAAAAAAACGTGTATCTTTCATGAAGTTTGACAGCATGTTCCGCACATCCACTTCAGCCGATTGTCCCTAATAACTGTCCCTCGCCAGTATGATAGCGGTAACAAATTAATAAGCCTGTTCGGATATTTATTTTTTGCAATTTGTTTTGCTTTTGATAACGTATCTGCATTTCATATGTTCACCCCGGTCACTAGCGACACTAGCTTGAAAAACACCGAGGAAAATGACGCATTACTTAAAATGTAAGGTAACAGACGTTCTCCTTGAAACTCGGTAGCGAGTAACGTACTTCGTTACTATTTGACTGAGTACCGAATAAATGGTACTTATACTTTTATTTATTTTTTCACAATACATCGGAACTCAGCCGACATTACGAACCGATCGGGCCGATCATGCAGCACGAAATACCCAGCATTATCACATTCGTTATGTTCCTGTGCGATCGCCAGCTAGTCCAACCAAGGGCAGCAAATGCGCCATGGCCTTACCCTTCTAGTCTTGCGCGTAGTGCTCGTATATTTTCTAGCCTTTGACTGCGTAGTGACATATAGTGAAACAAAGTGAAACAAGTTAGTAATGTGCATATTTGCAAACTTGGTGCTTAAATCAGTTGCACTGAACATGACGACGTCCTCAGGGATGGAGTGACTCTCACAAAAAAAGCGTCGTCGAGGGAACTCTGCGGCAGCGGTGTTCATCGGATTGAGGAAGTGCACGCGTGGAGCTCCACACGGAAATATCTTTTTTTTTTTCATCCGTATTTTTCTGTCGAGTTCCGTTTTTGATCGCATCATGTGTCCTAATCCTGTCGGCCGAAAACGAATTAGCTCTTCTTTTTCTTGTTTCCGCTTCCTCCTTCCACTGGCGCGCTTCGTCAATGGGAGGAAGGAATCACAAGGCTGGCTGACTTCGCAATCTGCCAACTCAGCTCGGGCTCATCACGCTAAAGAGATTTCTCCCCCTCGTCGTTCCGTGCGGCGCTCTTTTCGCCTCTCCCGCCGGCAGAGAGCGCCGAGCAGCCGCGCCCTTCGGCGCTTGCCGACTGCGGCGCCGCCCTCGGGCGACGGGCGTCGGTCGCAGTTGTGGGTCGCGCGCGACGGCGCTGCTGCGAAAGCACATCGAGAACTGCACCAACTGCAGGATAGGATTCATCAGGCCTTTGGCCGTTGCTGAGGTAGACGCGAAGTCAGTTCCCAAAGTTCGAACCGATATTTCTTTTCTTTTCTTTTTTACATTCAGAATTGAGTTTTTTTGATGACCAACTCAGCGTTTAGCGAACGACCATTTTCTTCGTAGGAACGCACCGCGTAACCGTAGGATCCCATTTAACGAAGAGTGAAGCATCAGCACATGCACCACTTCCCAGCCAGCGCGACTCGACATTGATAGGGTGTCAGAAACATGAGCTCGTGTATAAAGCGGCGTTTGTTCAAACCTGCGTTTCGTGTTTTATGCAATGTCTGACCATTTGGCAGATAGAACGCATAATTGGGCCAGGTACACGCGATTATTCTAGTGAATAGAAATGCTTTGTTATGAAAGAGAAACTAAACATCGTGCAAAACCAGAGCGTCCCTGGGCTGAGCCTGGAGCATTCTGGAGAATGGCTCTACACGACGAGCTGAGTTTCGCTTTCCTGTATCGTACCGGCTTCGACCACTGTTCGAGGCGGGGCTTAGGCCGCACGACCGGAGGCTTCCTGGCCTTTGACGACGACCATTCCCCGAAGTGAAGAACCCAGGGGTCCAGTGGAGGTGGGAGAATTGGTAGCGTAACGAACGGTTTAATTACTTGGTAGCGATACAGTCGTCAAATCCAAGAGAACAACTGGAGCCGTCTCACGCCCCGCCTTATATAGGGTCCGTTTTCTCCCTCACTCTCCGCCAGGGCAGCAGGTGCGACCGCCGAGTGCGTAGCAGAAAAGTCCGCCGCGTCGTAGCCAGAAATGAGTCATAGCCATGGTTCTCCGCAGTTAGGCCAGGCCTCTCTCCCCTTCCGGAGCGCACGAACCCACACGCACACACACACACGTCCCGTTGACGTCACGGACGCGTTGAGACACGTTTTGGGCAGGCTTCGACAGGTGGCCGGCAGTCCTGACACGTCGGGACTCGTTTCGGGACTCGTTTCCGCAGCGTTGAAACTCGGAAAATGTTGCCGAAGGTTCCATTCTTAACAGCCCCTCCGGGGCCAGGGAAACCTCGAATGGCCGGTGGTACAATCGCTGGCCTGAAGAGGTGGGCTTGGAGTAGTCCTTGAGAAGACGCTGCAAGCACCAAACAAACTCCCAAACCTCTCACAACGGAGGCATCAGCGGAAACGTCCCCCACAACACCACGCCACACCGCAGTCAAACGCTCGGAATTCGCCAAAGACCCGCCAGACTGGATTACGGATTACCAAAATTTGGTACAATTCCGGGTATCGAGACCCCCTGTCGCCAAAAAAACTCATTTTTCCAACGAGGTCACTAAAAACAAAAGACAAAAGACAAAAACTTTTCGCAATTTGTGAGGTCATTTTGGGGTATCAACGAAGTGCCCCCACTTAGATCCTCATTCCCGTGGATGACGAAGACCTCTGAGATCATCCCTACTATTTTTCGTGATGTCAGAAAAATCTGCTCAACCCATCGGCATTGCCGTTAAATTTGCCTTTCCTTTTCCTTACGCTGAAGTCATAGTGATCGATTTTCACGTGATTTCTAGACGTGAAAATGCGGTCCTTATAGCGCCGATAAAACAATCCGCCTCTTTCGTTCCCCGTCACATTGGTCCTAGCAATCTCCTGAGCTGTACAGCGAAACCCTGACACACTAGGGTCGCTCTTCTGCTCGACTGTCATAGACACTCTGTCTACTCGTAGCAGACGATCCAAATTACGTGACGTCGGAGCTACGAGAGATCCTTTAATGATCCCGTCTTCCTCCGCCTTTTTCGCGGGCTCGTTGGGACGGCGTACGCTTTCTAGTGCTACGAGGTCAGGCTGTTCTACAACCTGGTCCCTCTCATCCCGGTTTTCTGCCTCCAACTCTGGGAGTGCTTGCTCCCCGTCAGCTGCCTCTGGCTCTGGATCCCTCGTCAACAAAGGGGCGACCTGACGCGATTTGGACCTCGTACATGACTGAACTAGCCCTTCTCCCAGTTGTTGACCCCTTTCGCGCAGCAGGAAATCTGACCGGTTAGAAAACAAATAAGGATACTCCAACGGGACTGTTTGCGAGACAGCCGCCTCTGTCACTAGCTCTCCGAACGGGCCAGTTATCCTTACTGTCGCCATAGGCAGACAGACACTGTGCTTTTCAAGCAGCTGCTTCATCCAAACTACCTTTCCCGTAAAATCGGATAGCGTTACATACGACGGATGAACAACGTCCATTGTCGCTGCACTGTCCCGGAGCACCCTGCACGGCTTTCCGTTTACCTGGAGCTCGTGAAGATAGGGACGAAGAAGCTTCAGGTCCTTGTCACTACCGTTCACGTACGAGAATACAACCCGCGGTTTCTTACATCTGGCCGCTGTGTGTCCCGGCTCCTGACAGTTGTAGCACAGGAACGGCTTCCTTGCCTCGAACTGCCCTGTTGGGCTTTTCCGCGCCTCGTCTCCGTTCGAGTGTTCTGCGCTCTTTTCTGGGACCTTTTGTCCTGCTTCGGGCTTCTCGGGCCCGTTTTCTCGCGAGTCATTTCCGTGTCGGAAGGTCTTGCGCTGATCGCTTCGGCCGGATTCGCTTTCCTCTCCGCTCAGCTTTCTACGCGTTGCGTACTCTTCGGCTAGCTCAGCGGCCCTTTCGACAGAGTCGACTCCCACCCTGTCCTGCACCCAGAGCTTGACTGACTGCGGAATGCTACGAAAGAACTGTTCGAGGCACACACACTCGACTACCTTGTCTCGGCTTTCGTACACTTCCTCGCTCTTCAACCATTCTATCAGGTTGGTTTTAAGCCCGTACGCGAATTCCGAGTAGCCCTCGCTGCTCTTTTTGGATTCGTTTCTAAACCTTTGACGGAACGCCTCGGCAGAAAGGCGGTACCGCTTCAAAAGGCTGGACTTCACCTTGTCGTAGTCGTCCGCGTCTCCAGCACTAAGGCGCGCGACAACCTCTGCAGCCTCACAGGGCAACAGAGTCAAAAGCCGTTGCGGCCACGTTTCTGGGGCGAAGCTCAACTTCTCACATGTCCTCTCAAAGTTAACTAAGAATAGGCCCACGTCTTCCCCAACTTTAAACGGCTGCATGAGCTTCTTCATTTGATACGACTCGGTCTCACTTGCTCGTACCGGAGCCCCAACTCTACTGTTCTGCGAGTTTAATCGCTGTTGTTCAATTTCGAGCTCCAGCCTTTTCAGCGCTCGTTCCTGGTCTCGTTCCTCTTTCGCTGCAGTCTGTGCTCGTTCCTCTCTAGCTGCAGCTTGCTCCTCTTTCGCTGCAGCCTGTTCCTCTTTCGCTGCAGCCTGTTCTCGCTCTCGTTCCTCTCTTGCTGCAGCCTGTTCTCGTTCTCGTTCCTTTCTAGCTGCAGCTTCGCTCTTAGCGTTCTGAAGCAGTTCCCACGCAATTTTAATTTCCTCTGCTTCCGCGCTCTCTGAAATCGCTTTACTGATCTCAGATTTCTTCATCTTTTGCTCCACCTCCACACCCAATTCTTCACATAAACAGAATAAATCTGTTCTCAGTAACCTCATTAGATCCATGATCGCTGCTCTTTAGCTTTGGCTTTGTTCTAAAACTTGTCGCGAGGTTGTACCAAAACCTAGCGCACGAGTCAAACACTAAGGGTTCCCAGCAGTTCAAAATTAATTACCCATAATCTGAAGCCTGGCGAATCTCAAAGCAAAGTCCAAACGCTCACCCGCAGATGTAGCACGATGTCGCATGGTCCGATCCCAACCGCTGCCAACCAGTTGTTCGAGGCGGGGCTTAGGCCGCACGTCCGGAGGCTTCCTGGCCTTTGACGACGACCATTCCCCGAAGTGAAGAACCCAGGGGTCCAGTGGAGGTGGGAGAATTGGTAGCGTAACGAACGGTTTAATTACATGGTAGCGATACAGTCGTCAAATCCAAGAGAACAACTGGAGCCGTCTCACGCCCCGCCTTATATAGGGTCCGTTTTCTCCCTCACTCTCCGCCAGGGCAGCAGGTGCGACCGCCGAGTGCGTAGCAGAAAAGTCCGCCGCGTCGTAGCCAGAAATGAGTCATAGCCATGGTTCTCCGCAGTTAGGCCAGGCCTCTCTCCCCTTCCGGAGCGCACGAACCCACACGCACACACACACACGTCCCGTTGACGTCACGGACGCGTTGAGACACGTTTTGGGCAGGCTTCGACAGGTGGCCGGCAGTCCTGACACGTCGGGACTCGTTTCGGGACTCGTTTCCGCAGCGTTGAAACTCGGAAAAGGTTGCCGAAGGTTCCATTCTTAACACCACCTACACCTCGCACGTCACCTCAGGGCGCCTCGCCGTTGTCTTCGTGGATCGATTCACGTTTACACGCGATTGAGTAAGCATACATACTCTTCTTCTCAAAGACTTCATAAAATGGTAAAGAATTCAAAGGCGAAATCAAACCACGTCGCGACAATTAAAGTGAAAGGTGATCAGTGCCCGATCAAGTTACGGGATAGGGGGGCTTTAGCCCACGACCCTAGGCTGCCAGAGGGCCCCGTGCTGGCCCCCGGAAGCTTGAAAAAAGAAATGCTAGTCGGTCTCAGTCCAAACTTCAAAACAGCTCAGACCTAAAGGAAAAGCAGAACTCACAGGAGACTGGGGTGGGAACTGCGAATGTCAAACGAGGGCGGCAAATAATTCAGTCTCGACGACATTATGAGACTTTGCCTAAGTGCTAACCCAAACGAGGAAAGCGTTTTGTTGACCTGCAAGGTGTACCCAAAAGAAGATGGTTTAACTCTGGCATCGTTGTCGATCAATAAGGACGAAGAAATTGAAGTAGCTTTGTGGGAATCTGGCGAAATAATAAAGAAACAAATGGGAATCGACGCATTTTGCAATGAGCTCTGAAAGCGCGTAACAAGGCACCTCCCCTATTAATTCATCCGACATGCTCACCGGCTTAATATAAGCTCAGAAAAATCGCATCTCGACAAGGGCATCATCGCATTGCATTTTAGTTTTTCGAAAACTTGGGGCGTCTTACTTCCGCGAGCAGTTCAAGGCTTTCATTGGAAGTATATATGGCGTCTATCTTCACCTGCGTCACTACAACAGAACGCGAAATCTACAGCTTCGGAGTCGTCAGTAACGAGGTCGATCACGATACAGGACACGCACTCTTCGCTCTGCGCGCAGTTGAAGAGTGTCTGGAAGAGAACATTCCGATATTTACAAAACTTGCCCACATCTCAAGGGGGCGGCAAGTCATTTAAAAAATAGTTTTCAACTGTACAAGATGGCAAAAAGAAAAGAGGTGACAGAATGGATTTTTTTTTTTTTCGAAAGTGCGTGTAGTGGCATAGGGGGCGTCCTCAGGCACCAAGACTCCTTGCACAACATCGGTTCGTCAGAACTAGAAACCCTTGAAAGTACTCATGATTTGGCTCGTGTAGTGGCCCTGTAAGTGCATGGAATTGTACTCCTTAAAAGTGAGGCAGCATGCATCGCCCAACACCGTGACCGAGTGGGCTAAACCCACTCGGTGCACGGTGTTGACCGAGTGGTCAACACCACAGCTCAAAGCAGCTCGAAGCACGTGGAGCGAAAGCTCGCGCTGCAGACCCCAGGGATCCTGGGTTTGAGCCCCACCCCTGCCCGTTTCGACCTGGAGGAGCATCGTACCGGCGTGCGGCCGTGTATCACTACCGCGTGAGCACGTTAAAGACCCCAGGTTAGCAGTCGTACTGCACTGGCAAAATTGCTCATCTACAGTGTAAACCAGTGTCGCCCTATCCTGGCCGACCAATCTACGCTGTATATATCACTAAAACGTCCAATTTTACTTTTTTTAACACGAAATGTGGAAGGCCTCTATAATCTCTCTTGTCACCCTATCGTTGTGTGCGCCCAGAACGGTGACCCTTCCGTAGTCAGGCCAACATTTGCACTCTCTGCAATGAACCCGCAAAAGCCCCCTAACCGTGGCTTCGAGCGAATACGTATGTTCTCGTAATCTATTATTCCTATTCCGTGTTTTACAGCGGAGCTGTTAAGGGCTAGGTTCCCCAGGATCGTGTCCGTGTATGTCGACACAAGCCTACCTGGACAGCTACCGCCATCTATAAGCGACGGCGGCAAGCACTACCGGTTTCCGCCGTCGCTCGTTGATGGCGGCAACCTTTCCAGCTATAATAGAAGAATGGATAGTTGGGCGCGTTCGTGGGAATTCATCGTAGGAAACAGCGCGAAAAACAGACGACGACGAAGAAGAAGCACACAGTGTATCGAGTACAGCTCCGCTGGTCTTCCTTCTTCATGAGAGTGGAAAGGCTGAACGATTTTTTCTGACTTGTTTTCCTATCATGTATAACGTCAACCAACTCGCCCAGTTCACCACCTTAGTACAATCCATGAGTCACGGTTGTTGCGGTGTTTTGGTCTTTACGGTCGTTTCAGTTGCCTGCGAATGCATCCGTTGCACATGTGTGAACCAGCTTTTAAAGGGACACTGACAGGGTATTTATGCCCGCCGAGGTTTTTAGTTGTACGTGACATATGAGAGCCCAACTTCCCAGAAAAGAATTTGCGGCTCGAAATTCGGTTTGTTTCCGCCCGAAAACCGCCGATCGAGAACTGGCCGGTTTGAGTCGCGCTCACTTTCTTTTCCCTGGTCACGCACGGGCCGTTTTCTAAGGTTTCGAAGCGACCACCAAATTTAATCAAAGTCGTGGGTCATTGAAGGCACACAGGCAATATTATTAATAGAAAAAAATATGAAACCCAATTTTTGTGGCTTCCAAAAAGCTGCAAATACTTGATTGGAAAAAAAAGGTTGCACAGACAACTGGAAGCATTCTGTGCGTTCACTGCATAATTCTCAACATGGCGTCGTTTCGCGTTTCGTGTGACTCGCGGGTGGCGGCGGACGACGGTCGTGGGACCCCTACTTCAGAACTGTCGTTCACGGTACCGGCGAATTCTGTCTTCTTTCGAAAGAGAAATTTCGGACCGATCAAAAGAATTGATATTTATCCCGTACGACACGCCCGACCAGCAAGCCGATTGCGCGAAGACGTCACCGAGCCGTCGTCCCTTTTCGTGGCTGAAGACATCGCTCGCTCAAACGTCAAGCACGAAGTGCGTACTTCGATTGAAATACGCACGCGTACGGTGTCTTTACTAGGTGCGAATGTGGCCAATGCGTGGTGCTGCCCGACTTCAAGCCGGGAGTCCATGTACTGAAGGGAAATCGGCAGCAAACTTTCGACATAGAGTTGACCGGCTGCATTACTACAGATGTAAGAGTTCCTTTGTACCTCAGTGGAAAGACGTCCACTTCACACGCAGCGGGCACGGGTTCGATCCCTGGTGTGGGTACAATTTTTTTTTCAAGCATTTTGCGATGTTTACATTTCCTGTTTTACAATTATCACTGAAAAAAACAATGGTTGTGGACGATACGTTGCTGAACTAAATGGAATGGGATTCCATTTTGGACACCTGTGCACTCAATGTGGTCACTTTCCACAAAATGCAAGGAGCATATGAATTGGGTAGCGTCCGCTTTCCGAGCTTCGCGTAAGTGTTCTACAGGAATTGCAGCCAGCCCTTGATCCCGACCCGTTGATCTTTCGGAAACGTGTGCACTCTGCCGCACATTGCCACTTTCAGATGCAGGACATGCGAGGCAGCTCTTCACGCAACATCTTGAGAGTATTCTTTTCGGAAACGATCACGGGAATTCACCACTGGCACTCACTACTAATTGCCCACACTTAAATGTACAAAACAACTCATCTTGAAGTACAGAACAGCGAGCGGAACAAACATAACTGCAAAGGAATCGCACGGCGAACGGAACCCGCGACGCATTTCGTCTGCTACTTGCGGAGAAAAAAAACAACAAAAAAAAAAAAAACCCGCAGGGTCGGGTGTAGCCACGTGACTTCCGCCACTCGCTCTGTCCTCTCCACTTCTTTGTGCGGTGCGGGAGTTTCGGTTTCGGTTTCGAGCAGTTGCGTCTTTTGGCTTTATTAAAACAAAAAGGTGACTCTGTAGCAAAATATTAATAGGGTAGTATTCCGACACCATATTAAATCGCCCGACAAAACAGGAAAAGAAAATTTCGGGGGGTTTGAGTGTCCCTTTAATTTTCACCGGAGATCGTTTCTAAAAGACGAGCTCTGCCTCGGCTAAGCCTGCGCTGCCTTGAGCTCGCCACTTCGTCGTCACAGGCTCTTCAGAGACGGCCATCCTGACCGAAAGGTTGGGCCCAGTACCTAATGTCGCGTGGAGTGAAGGGATAATGGAAACAGGCGCGCGAAACAACGAAGGCAAGAGAGAAATAGTACACGATATGAGCACTGAAGAGCTCGAGGTGACTGACGTGCACGACGTCTCGACCATGGGCTCGCCGGTCATTCGTCTACAACCCTAAGCATCTCCGGTGTAAGGCACCGTCGGATATTCTAATTCAGGTAGCGGGAGCAGAGGTCCCAAAAGTAGAACAGATACGAATTCTCGGCCTAGTTCTCCAGTCTCACGGCCACAACGGAGAGACTCTAAAGCGATTGGAGAGCCACGTGATGCAGACACTGAGCCTCATCAGGCGGGTTGCGAGCAAAGGGCGAGGATTAAAAGAAAAGAATTTAATGAGGCTGGTACAAGCTTTCATATTCAGCAGAGTTAGCTACTCTACGCCTTATCTCGACATAAAGTCGGCAGAAAAGATGAAAATTGACGGATTAATACGTAGATGCGTCAAGCGCGCGCTGGGCCTGCCCACGTGCACATCCACGGAGCGACTTTTGGCGCTCGGGATGCCCAACGTTTTTGTGGCGCACAACATTGTGCGCCACAAAAACGGGCAGGACTATCCTGGCTAAAGTAGGAATCAATCCGCACAGGGGCCCAATCCTAAAGGCAGAAATTAAGGAGGGAATCAGAAGCTGGCTAATCATCCCCCCTTTACCTAAGAATATGCATCCCGAGCATAATAAGATCAGAAGAGAGAAGAGAGCAGAGGCCATTAGTCTCCGGTATAGGGAGCTGCCCTCGGAGCGGGTAGCGTATGTGGACGCCGCTTGTGGCCACGACGGACGAGCCGTAGCCGCGGTAGTCGATGGCCGCGGAAATGCCGTTACGGCAGTCTCCTTAAGGACGCGCTCCGCTGCAGTGGCGGAGGAAGTTGCGGTAGCATTGGCTTGCGTCGGCACGGAAGCAAATTTCATCATAAGCGACAGTAAAACTGCCATCCAAAATTTTAGTGCAGGCAGAATCTCGCCTGCGGCGGCGAAGATTCTCGATCAGCGACAAATTGCGAGGAAAATTACGTTGATCTGGACACCGGCACATGCCTCCGTCCCCGGCAACGAGGCGGCTCACGAGCTAGCTCGAGGTTTATACCACCGGGCTGGTGAGGACCCCCTCTGGCAAGGGAGCGGTGAACGCATGGTAAAATATGGGGAAATTACTCAACATTACAGATTGGAACGTAGGCTGGTACCCCCACCAGACCCGTCATTAAATAATACGCAGGCAGTCGCGTGGAGACGACTCCAAACATACACGTACCCACACCCAATCCTGGTGAACCATATGTTCCCGGATATAAGATCAGACGAGTGTACACACTGCGGGTTGAGAGGGTCCCTCGACCATATAATCTGGGAATGCTCAAACTCTCCTGGGAGGGCGCTAAATATCGCTTCTAAAGAATCCTGGGAGACCCTGCTGCGCAGTTCGGACCCTGAGCTCCAGCTCCGCCTCGTCCGACTGGCTGAAGAGGCCGCCGGGACACAAGACCTCCTGGCCAGCATCTAAAGCGGTGTCTCCTGCCTCCCCGGCCTGGTGCCGAGGGGGGAGGGAGAATGCCAATTCTGTCGGACAATAAATGTTCTTTCCTCCTCCTCCTTGGCTGTTGAGGCTCCACTAGTAGTTCACAGGTGAAGTTTGGCAAAAAAAACTCAGTAGGGCCTTTGGTATTTCGGGAGGAGTTTTTCAGAACGGCCAACTTGGTGGGTAGGGAAATAGGAGTTCTTTGGTATATATGTTGGCGGTCTTGGTGTTGTTCATCATAATATTGTTCGAGGGATCGTGGATGGAGCAGTGTGCGCGTTATGGCGAGTTGGGTGCAAGCCTCCGCGTGCATGGGAAGCACTTGGCGAAGATGTATTGCCGGTGGTAATGTGAGGTGGATGTCGGAGAAGAGTATCGATCGTGATGGCGGATGAACGGCCGTACAACAAATAAAATGAGGATAATCCAGTTGTGGACTGGTCAGCCAAGCTAGTATAATAATTACGTAAAAGATTTCACAACGGCCCATATATTTTCATCTTAGAATGTAGAGGGACAAATATGTCTTATTTTCTAACCCACTGCGTAATATAATGAAGCCATATATGTCAAAGAAATATCATTGCCTACAAAGAGCACACAGAAAGCTCTTGGTACAATTGTTTTATAAAAAATGTATAATTTTGTGGATGTTGAATTTTGTATTTTTACTTGTCTTTTCAAGTTTACAGTGTTGTTTATTGTATATAAACAATATTAAGTTAATATGATAATTTTAAATAGGCTTAGATACAAGATTTTAATTTATGTTTCTTATGACGTAAATAATTGTACATCGAAAGCTACTCAATTCGAACTTGGCCAATTAGTGAAAAAGGTGCAGGGTAAATATATATATATATATAATACAATAAAAAAAAAACTTTCAGCTAACTTTAGCCCTTCTCTACAAAATTCTAAATCAGTAAAAAAAAGTTATCATTGCTCTGACAAAAAGAACCTACACGTTGCGAGACTCCAAAATGTGTCATTCGTGAGAGCTGTAAAAATGGCGAGACCTATTTTCAGCCCTTTCCAAGCCCAAAACTCAAGAACAAAACATTTCACGCAGTTTTACTCTGCAGCTTTTTTGTAGTCACACATGTTCCACCAAGATATATATTTCTCAGATTTTTTTGAGGTCTAATCACTCTTTCTTGCACGATCTGAGATGAAATCACCCAAATCCTTTCCAACAGTTTTTTTTTTCCCGCCATCTTTACCTGGAATCAGGTATACCTGTACTAGTTGCGGTAGTAATTGCTAAGTGTGTGCTGGTGGCAATCTTGCAAATAATTCATTTTTCATTGTCAAAATTGTTTTTGACGAATGATTATACTTGGGGACAACTTTCTGTGGCAATAAAAGCAAAGCTATGGGCGCTTATGCACTCGCTTACCTTAAAGGCCGACGAACAACCTCGATTATCTGCAGGGAAGATAATCCTCTCAGCGCTTCCCCTCTCCTAAGCTGCAAGGGGAGCGAAGTTGGTGCAAGGCAGAAAGTGGAGAGGATATACATAGAAAAGGAGGAGGCGGGCCAGAGCGGAAAGCGCGTAATGTGCGTCGGCCTTTAAGCGCCCATCAATGCTCCCTCCCCGTTTATTTGTACTGAAAGGCCACAGAAAGTTGTAGCTGACACACGTTGTGCGTGTGTGCTTGTGCGTGTGCGTGGATGTAGGCGTGGGCGTGGACGCGTAGTCACAGTACAGTGACCATGACAACCCTGATTAAACACCGGCATTAATGTAATTATCGTACTTCGTCACGCTCCGTCGCCCGACAAGATCACTCGATGAGTGATGATGCAAAGAGAAATTGAGAGTTACTTTCTCTCGGTGCTTTACTTTCTGGAAACAATATTTTTATAAACAAAATACTCGTCAAATATATTTTGAAATATTGCCCCGTATTCCTGATTCTTCTGGAAATTGTGAAGCCGGTTGATAACAAAAATCCTAGGATTGTATTCAGGGCGCTTTTTGAAGAAGAACAGGAAAGTTGATAAACGTCGTTTTGGCCTCTTCCATGAGAAAATATATTAATAGTGTGCTGAGGCCCGCTTTGGAAGTGCTCCTCAAACGTATTGGTTATGTAGTCATTATTTTCGGTTCTCAACTCAACATTTTTTAGTGTTAATAGAAAATTTCGTTTGAGGGGAAAATAGAAAATTTCGTCGTTCGCACATTAAACAGCACTGATATTCCGATCCCCCATCCCGCTTCGTTATTCCGAAGTGCATCGACTTATTTAAACCTATTCGCAAGGCATAGCAATCGGATTGCAACATCTGGCCGCTTATGTAGCGAGTATAACACTCACGTTCATTTTCCCCACGAAGTCACAGTCGAGTTACACCACACTCAACGCCTCTCTGTTGCGTTGCTTTCTTTTTTCCCCTTCCGCTAAAGTATTAACGTTGTCACTCTCCCTTACGCACTCACTGTAATAAAACAAAGCTAAACAGAAGCCGAGCCATTTCAGAGTTTAGTCAAAATCCCTACACACATACAAAGGCTGAGGCACGGGCAACCAGAGGCACGTCGAAGAAATCGCGCGCGTCGTTCCCGACAAGCCGAATACAAGGACTCTTTGTCGAGCCGGGTATCGTGCGGTTGATATTTCCCAAAGATACCTCGGATGGTAGGGGGGACTCTTTCGAACCCGAAAGTGGCGAACTTAAATTGCCCCCCCCCCCCCCGCGCCATCCGACTTGCCGCAATCCGATCGAGCGCGTGGTCGTTCTTCCGCCACACTGGTAGAGGGGAGCTTAGAGCAGGCTTTCCCGCACCGCTCCGGCGTCGGTAACGTCGCCGGCGCAGTGCTCTCGCGCCCCCCTCCCCGGCCTCCCCTCGAACGACACCCGGGGAACGCTATACCCGTGCCTAGAGAGCGCGCACACAGTTCGACACATGCGGGCCCTATTCTTCGGGGCCGGTAATGGCTTATCCGCCTGCGGGCACGAGCGGCTAGATTCCCGGCAAGCCGCGTTTTCACTGAAACGGGCCACAATTTTCGCTCGAAGGAAGGAGGGAGGGGAGCCACGGGTCGCTTTGTGCCCGCGTCTGGAATCCCGGTTGCGCGGAATGCGGATCGAACACGCACGTTCCGTGGCACCGGCCGAGATACCTAAGGCGAGGCAGTGGCTCCTTCTTCTCTTCCGAGTTTGTCGGCTGCCGTTTCCTGAGCGCGCGCGGGTCGGTTGCTGTCGGGGCGATTGCGTTATTGCTTCCAGCTCGCTCGCTCACGTGCGATCGAATTTGGCTCTTTTTGGTCGGCCAGATGCGCTCCCGCGATCTCCCTCCAGGATTGTTCCTGAGGGGTTCCTTCTCTGGTGGTTGGTCGGGGATCGCCCGAACACTACTTCCGCCGCGGCTTCGCGGCTCCGAGCCTTGGCTATAGATTGCCTCCCTGGGAGGAAGAACACATTGCTGCGGCGGCACGGTCTCTCTTTTTTTGTACTCGCCTTGGTTACACCGTCTACCGTTGATTGGCCTCTCGGCGTACGATTGCGAGGATAGAGTCAACGAACACTGGCGCTCAAAGACGCTCGAATCGGGCGGTGCCTAGCCGAGGAACCGCGTTCCCTCGACCCCTACAATGACAGAGCTCGCGATTCTCTGAGTCGGTGACTGAATGATAGCCGGCAGTCTCGCAAAGCGTCTCGATGGAAACTCACCTTTACAGATTTTAACAGAAAGAACGAACGACCAGAGGACGTATGAAGATAAAAATGCTCTACGTCTGTGCACCAGCTTGGGTTTCTGACGACACATCATTGCGGTGCCACAGGCTGTGGAAGGGAGCAGGGGGATTGCTTCGTCCTTTGATAAACCAAATCCTGCGCAGGCGCAAATCTCCCCGCTCTGCGGTGTGCAAGCATACGCGTTGATATATGCTGAGGTGCTGTATGCTATAGCCCTCGCAGCGTCCTCCGCATGAACAGCAGGTGACATGGTCACTTCCTCTTCATGCCCTAATACGACGATCATCCGCAAAGTCAGAGTTAAGAAAATAAATGCAGTAAGAAATTGAGCTGACGATCGAGTAGACTGGCGTCGGCTCAATGACGCCTCGGGCTGAGCGTGAGCGCAAGAGGACCGGGGTTGACGGTTGAGAGAAAAAGACCGAAACACACCGCCAAAAAAGACGAGTGCAGTGGGTACGCGGTCGCTTCGTCATCTGCAGATTCTCTTCGGTTCGCTTTCCCCCGGCGGACGCGCTGGAACCGAGTCCGGACATCGGGCGCGCGCACCCACGCGCCTACCCAGAGGTCCCACCGCATGATGTGCTGCCTCCTCCCTGAGCAGGCGTCGAACGCATCCGAGAGTGGCGCGCGCGACTGTCTCCTGGAGAAAGCGTGCGCGATTATTCACTCGGCGTGTTTCCGGGAAGTGAGCGTCTTTGCCATGGCGAGGAAAAGACGAAGAAGTCGGGGGCCGCCGCAGCCGCGGGGTCTGGGGTGTCGGTGTCGAGGTCGCTGACTTACGGCTTCGCAGAGGACATACTTCGCGGGCTCCTTGCGAGACAGCCGACAGTTGCAAGTCGGTCCCGTTATGCGTCACTGAGGAATGGACCGGAACGAGCCTCGTGTCCAATACTCCCATGCTCCTTCTCACCGTACGTTGGCAAACGGTGAACTCTACTGTCCCAGTAAGCCGCCAGTCGAAGCCTCGGGAGAGAGATGGAGAAAAGCCGCTTTTGTAATTTGTACGAAGTTTGGGTGTTGGGCCTTTGGGGGCACAAAGGCGACGTCTGCGACACACAAAAGAGTGTCCGGGTAAAAGCAGAGTTCCTCCTTCCCTTCTTTAACAACTGCTTGAGTTGCGCTCTTGACCGTGTACCTTTGTTAAGGGATGTCACGTGCTTCGGTTACGTCGCCCTGATTGGCTAGAAGGGGCCATGTATTGTCCGCTGTTTGCCAAGTTACGGCGAAACGAAGTGCGGAGAATGGCGACCGCATGGGCGGCGACGGGAGCCACCGCCATCACAGGGCGGACCCGTTTCCTTTATATTTTTTTTTTTATTTAGATCGAGGTGTGTAGCAACGAGATGGAAGTTTATGGCGCGGCGAATTAGCAGGAAATGAATGTCAACGTTTTGAAGGCAATCTCTAAAGGGCGACCCTCCGGCGCGTCTTGAGAGCCCATCTTTCTTCCGGGGCTTCGTTTCACTTTGGGGAGGCGGAGTTGCACGAGCGCTTAATGGGAATTAATAACCGTAGTCTCGATTAACTGTCTTTACCGCGCGCGCTCCAGCTTCATTCTTTTTTTTTTTTTTAACTTTGCATACGGTGTGAGGGCGCGACGGCGTGATTGGCGAAGTGGGGAGAGCGACCGTGGCAGGCGCACGGGTTCGTTGACAAGATTGATGCGAGCGTCATCTCCCCCTGCTCCCGCTCTGCAACCGAATAAGATCCAAATTATTAAGAAAAAATGAAGAAAAGAAAATCGGAAGGCATATTGAATGCACTTGCAGGTTTAAGCAAAATTGATTTCTAGATATTTTATAAGCTTGTTTTAACGTCGTACAAGATCGCTCCCTCAAACCTGATTACGCGTGCTTAAAAAAAAAAAAAAAAAATGAAGAAACAGGAGCAGAGTAAGCCAAACTTAAATAATCACGCTCTTTAAATTTTCTTTTTGGCCGGTCAGAAGCAAAAACTAAAATTAATTTACTTCGATTAAAAGCAAAGTAATTGTGTTGTGTGCATATGTTTAGACAGCGGGAGGCTGTTCAGCCTTCGTGGGCGTCTCTAGGTAAAGCAGCTTGCGTGATAAAGGATGGGATGGTGGAGTCAAAACCAGTGGGGTACACGTTCACCGAAAAAAAGGACCGAAAGATCGTTCCTCATTCCTTCTCATTTTCAGAACGCGTTCCCGTTACAAGTTCCATATGCGAAAGAGGAATTCGTTCCCATTACAGTTAAAAAATAGAACGTATCGTTACATATACGTTACATTTGTATTTTGTTGATTACCATATGGAGTTAGATCGGGCAAAGTGTTCTTCTTTTTTTTTTTATCTATCCCACCAAATGGCAACATACGAATTTCAGTACCGTGATGGAAGGGCACCAGGTGAAGAAAACAGGCGGAAGCAGGGTTTCATTTGTTGATATATTCACCTTTATAAATCGCGGCTTTTAACCATAATCATGTGTGTGGTGGGCGATTGAGACGAGCCAAGTGTGCTGTTGAAAGGACAGTCTTGAAACCTACGAGTCCTTCTTTGTGAAGGTAGGATTCGTTGTTCAGTTCGAAGGTGGGGGACAAGGGGAAAAGGAATGAAGTTTAATTTTTTTTAGTCTATTTTAAGTGACCAATGTTCGAGACACAAGGGTGTGTTCAATGTCTGGTAACCTGTATTTTTTGTTGTAACTGGAGGTCTCTTTATGGAGCTTTAGGGATGGCTGTAGTCAGCCTTAGATTTCTGGGTGTGTGAAGATTCGTGGAAGCAAAGAAAGTAGCTGAGTTTGGAACGTTCCTCTTTTTGTGTGTTTTCTTTCGACTAAACGTTTTGCTTTTTGTACCGCAGCCTCGGGCACTGAAAAAAAAAATCAATGGCCACTAGCTCTCCTGCTCCCTACTGTTACTAAGCGAGGACAACACAAAATAGACCCTAAGACGAGTAACCAAAACGTTAACGAGATCCTGCTCTTCGTAAAGATATTGATTTTATACTTTTAGAAATTCCCTCTTATAGTTCGTTTCACCTTATGTGCGAGCGAAGCCGACGCTACAAGTGCGAGCATGCTGCTTGTAACAGCGCCTGTAGTGCACGAGCGGACGTGCGAAGCCGGAACGCTCAGATCGTTGGGCTCGCGCTTCTAGCTTTGACTTCGCTCGCACATAACGTGAAACGAAGTATAGAAACAAAATAAAAATTACCCCACTGGACGAAAAAAAAAGAACGCCATTTCTTTTGGCGTTTTAGTAAAAATGCAACAAGTTAGCATTCAAGTTCCACCGATACAAATTGGAACGGCGGCGTTCCTTCGTTCCTCCTAAAAGGAACGCGTTCCAGGAACGTCGTTTCTTGGAACGCCGTTCCGTACAACACCGGTCAAAACGCAGGCGAGCTGGTGCACAATCAATAGGATGTACTCGATTCTCAATATACTTCGTGAGGAAAGTCTAATATGCCTCATTTATTCCTTATTTACAGCGAATCGGGTTACCGTATGGCAAAAAAACAACAGCAAAAAAAAAAAAAAAAAAACACGGTTGATCAAATTGGCGTGTGTGTTTTTCGGGGTGATACCGAGACTTCGTGCGTGCAGCGCTACGCCTACCCAAACTTAAACTCAAACTCTCTATTTCTCTCCGTGTGGAGAGGGGAGACAGAGAAAAAAGCAACTCAGTTGTTGCTTGACCAGCCTCTGCCTCCCCAGAGCAGAGAAAAGAGGACAGCATGTACATATACATAATGTTTTTCACAAGCGCACTTATAACACAAAAATAAACAACATTAGGTAGGGGAGGAGGAGGAGGGAAAGAAGAGTAATAGATTTACCCGAGTTTACAAATTCCAGGGGAGTCTCTCACAAGCATGGAAAGTACAATTTTTAGGGTTTCACTCAGAACTTCAATATTCAATTCAGTCAGGCGATTTCAAAAAGGAGGTACTCCATATTTTAACATCTGATTACCGTAGTTCGTTCTGGAGTTCGGTACTAAGTTCTAACCACGTGTCTACAGACCGAGTTTCATAGGCAACCTCTCTCATCCTAAGGTTGGAAATTGGCATGAATACATTTCTTTTTGGCAAAAAGGTCTTTTTTATGCAAGAAAATGCGTTCATAATAACACTGATTAGAAATCTGTACATTATGCAATCTGTTTAATAATGGACTAGTATGACTATTATGCGCAGTATTACATATAATGCGAACAGCTTTTCTTTGTAGAGTATGTATCAGTTTTATGTTTGTAGCGGTCGTATTCCCCTATACTAAGAAGCAATAATTATATTTTGAGTAAAAGAGGGAATTATATATAAGAAGCATAACCGAAATTGGGATGATCTGGCGATATTTGTATATAAGACCTGGCACAGGGTCTAGGGAGTCGATGCGCCGACGTAGCACCGACTCCCCAGACCCTGTGTTAGGTTCATCATCCTATACGCCGTTTCGACGTCGCAGCTTGGCCCGGAGGGAGTGCTAGTTGATCCCAGCGGAACTGCGACGGTCTGATCACGGCGACGCAGCGTCGCGCCATGAGCTCTGCTTTATGGTTCCGGCCTTTCGAGTCTCTGCTCGCGTGCCCCCGGGGCTCGGCGTCTTCCGGCGCACGAGATTGAGCTCGGCCGGGCGTTGCCGATTCACGGGCGAGTCTCCGAGGCGTGCTCCGCACGTCGCTTCCGGACGTCGGCGACGTCGGCGGCACGTCCTCCTCGGGGGCCCCTCATCCCGCGAAAGCTCGAGAGAGATGCGCGTTGAAGCCACTCGTGTATGCGCACCATTCCAATATTTACGAGTCCGCAGTCCACAGCGCAAAATCTCGGCAGAAAAGCACGCGTGCGGGTTTGTCGCTTTGTGAAGGCGAGCAAAGCGAGCGCTGTACCCCGCAATGTGATGGTATACCTACCAGAAACCCTTCGTTGAACGCGGGAGGTATTTTTTTGTGGTCACCGGAAAGAAGTGTATGCAAAAAATATGCGTGGCATTTCAACGGAAATACCCGTTATGCCCGTGTCCCACTAGAGCGACAGACAGAAACAAAAGACAGCGACAAGCCTCGAACCCATGCATCATGCAGCATGCTCGCGATGGTACCTTTGGCAGGCGTTTAGTCGTTCGGTGCTCGTGAAGTAAGCACGAGCGATTGCCTGCCAAAGATACCATCGCGTGCATGATGCTCGTGTTTGAGCATAGCCTCCTTTATTCTACAAAGACTCTCAAATCGCGAAAGACTCTGGTTTGGGGCTGGTCGCTGTCGTTTGTTTCTGTCTGTCGCTCTAGTGGGACACGGGCATTATGGGGCGGCGTGCAAGTTGCAAAAGCATGTTGTGTTGTGTTGTGTTCGTCCCCTTCTGTGTTCCTGAGTCTCGGGTTTTATTACCATGAATCATCACCAGCTCGCTTGTTTTTTAAGTATTATTGCAAAAGCTCGCTGTCTACGCCTGCAAAACAGCAAGGTAAAAAGCTATATATGTCTGAAGTGATGGTGGAACACGTCACACGGTGGCTGAGCTATATCTGTTCTATGAATATTTTTACAGCGCGGTGCGATACCTCGAAATGCTGCCTCGTGTATTGGCTGTGCAGAGGGACAGCCTGGTCAGGTTAAAAAACAAAATTGACGGAATCTCACCGATCGGCATCAGTTGCCTTTCAGGCATGGCCACCTGACTACGACGCCCAAGAGTCAGGGATCCTGAAAGGAAATATTGTTCTAAAGGTGACGGCTGGCGGTCGCCCTTTGGAAAGGCTGCTGTATACGGCTCCCATTGATGCACGGCATAGGTGATATGAGTGCAAGTAATACCGCATTCGCGCGATCATAAAGGTAGCTTTAGGTAAGGTACCTTTATTGTCGGCAGCCATTCAGTTCACGATACTCCGCAAGTGGCGTGAGCTCGCGACCCAAGAGCGCGGGCCGATTCACCGATTGCAGATAAACCCAATTTAAATGTACCTTCATGCTAGCCGCGTTAATGAAGTATTTAGTATCCTATACTCATTTTCATAAAAGCGTATGAGGGCGCGTTCATTGCTGTGTTTGTTATGCACGCGCACTTTCTGGCTGGCCGCAATAAAACTTTCGCTAAATTACCCAAACATCAAAGAGAATGATGGGAACGTAGTTACACACGCTTCGCGCGCTCGCCTTCCATGTATGATTCGAGGTAAATAACAAAAAAATAAAAATAAAGCGTCCGTGGAACGTGCGTGCAAACTGCAATATTTTTAGATCTTTGCTTTGGAATAGTTAGAGCTAAAGACGCCAACACGCGCAGCGCGTGTACCTACATTCCCGGCATTCTTTTGATGCTTGGGTAATTCAGCAAAAGGTCTATTGCGAGCGAGTGCTGGCTGGACTGTGATTTAGCACGTGTGGATTGTGACATTTGTAAACGATGGGAACGTCTGTAGACCTCTCTAAAAAAGGGCTTCCAGTGCATTTTCAGCGTTCGTGCGTACGGCGCGTCATTTGCTCGCTTTGCAAAGTGACGAACATACGCGCACTGGGCTGTGGATTTGTAAACATTGAAATGGTGTATACTCCGTTAACCTGTAAAACGATTGACCGGTAAAATTTTGTCTTTCAGGAAACGATTGGATTATATTGTCATTGCTTTTAGGAATATAATCCGCACAATCTCCGAATTTTTAATCCTCAACCGCGCAAGTAGTTCAATTTCAAACGGAACTCAACTGCTCAGATTGCACCCGCAAAACACACATCGTTTTCGTTGGCAACGGCGGAAGCTCTGACGTAACATCATGCGAAGAAAAGTCACACAGCTCTTGACTGCTGTCTCAATAAAATAACTTCGATCAAAGAAAGACAAAAATTACAGTATTGAGGGAAGCTCAATTCTTCGACGATGACCTTTGTACGCACCATCGACCACGTTGATCAAAACCGGAAATACGCCAAGGCCCGTGCCTCTGACGTTACCATGACTGATGTGACGTCACGACACGACCAGCCATGCATACTTGCGAAATTGGGCGCGAAGTTTTGTATTGATGTCCATAACTGAATTAACGAATATCGAGGCGTCTTTTAATGAAATAAATATCACAACTGACTTTATTTAGGCCCTCTCTACGTGACCAGCGCAAAAACTTAGTAGCTTCCGTATATCACCGAAGAATCCCTTTAAAGAAAAGCTTGAGCGGGTTTGAATTTTATTGAAAACACCCGAATATTTTTAATTCGACTTCAAGAATCCAGAATATCGGAAGGAGCAGGCTATTTCATGCCCGTATTACCTCAAAAGACGCCTTTGAATTTGTTTTGAAACCACACCCCTACGCGGCAGCGGGAGAAGGGAGTAAAAGGAGATGGGAAAGCATGACGTCACGATAGGTTTCTCGCGCGTGCTCCTTGGCCCGCAGAGCCAGCGTCGTGTGTCGTTCATAGTGAGCTAGTTGGGGATTCGTGCTTCTGAAGGACGCCAGCTGAACGTAGGAAGATACTCGAAGAGGAAGAGAGAGAACGAAGAGGACAAACACACGGCTGTGTTTGTCCTTTAGCAAATGATGGCTGGACTAGCCACCATTTACTGAAGATCTTCTTCCACACCCATTGGTTTCATATCTCGGAACTAATGGGTATGGAAGAAGAACAGGCTTGTCTTCAGTAAATGGTTTCTAGTTCGGCAGCTCCGGACATCTTTCTACAGAAGAGGCAGGCACCCCAGCGAAAGTTTACGAGAAGTGAAAACGAAACGACGTAAGGACTGCCAGTTGATCGTTGTGCGAAAGATGGAATTAGAATCGCGCCTGGGAATTTTATGACGTCACGGCTCGACCCACCATTGACCGTCGGCAGCAGCAAACGGCTGCATTTTTTTTTTTACGTTTAGTGTTGGTGTGAGGACAAATTATGATGTTATTTAGATTCTTCAGAAAAAAAATACTCCAGAAAGAAGCATTAAGGGATGTCATGGTGAACAGAACAGCGCACAAAAGACGAGGACTTCTGCATTAAGGGATGCTGAACCGAACTTTGGAACTCCCAAAACAAGGCTTGAGGGATAGGCGGGGCGCTACAAAACCCAAAAACATCACTCATACACCGATACCTCTAACGGATGGCCGTATTATTTGGAAAAGAAGTGCGCGACTGAACACGGCCTACGAGGCCGACGAGACATATGACGGCGCGATTCTCGATCCCTCTCCTCTTCGCTACGCACCCTCGAGTGGGTGAACCAAAGCGAAGAGGAGAGAAGAGAGGCCACTTCCCCTCACTCTCAACTGTTCCAAGAGAATCGTGATGTCACATTCCTCGCTTGATCGCGCCCTTCTTTTCCGAAAATACGGCCATCCATTTGAGATATCTAGGAATGAGGGATGCGTCCGTGTTACTTCTTTGTCTGGTCCTCGTCTTTTCGCGCTGTTTTTAATTCCGAAGGATGTTTTGAAGTTATTAGCGTCCCGTTCAACGCTTCTGCTGCCTTATCTTGTGATATTCAAATTTCAATTCAACATCCCTTTAACTCTTTTTTTAAGACCGTTTTAACTTTTTTTTTTTTTAAACCTGGGACTGCAGCCAATGCAACAAGCTCGAGGCCATGGCTTTGGAACATTCTTCTGTAGAGCGAGCGCTCGTGCTATAAGGGCACGTCTGGAAGTCAGGAGTGCGGGCTACCTCGCGCTTGTATAGGAAGTATTCACTGGCGGCCATAGCTGTGTGCGCGAATGCTGAGCGCGTGCTGATGGCGAGCTTCCACAGTTCTTTTGCAACGTGCGTTCCGCACCATCAAGAGTGCCGGTCTTAGCAGCCTATTGATGTGAGCTCCTTCTGAGCATGCGCTCTAAACAGCACCCACAAATATGGCGTCCAGTGAATACTCCCTATACCTTTGACTGCAGTCTCAGCTCGAAGGGGTACGGAAACGAAATGTTTGCAATTATTTCTTTGTTTAGATGTAGCCTATGTTGTTCCGGCAGCCCAGAAACACTAGCCTAGACGAGTGTTTCAGGACTGCCGGCAGAGAAGTCAACAAAACTAGTTTTAAGACGAATTAACAGATTTCAAAATTGCGTCCGGTGGCGATCTGTGAAGTTTCGTTGGAATGCCACCACGTCAGAAGTTCCTAAGAAGCAGTGTCAGTTGGCGGCAGTATGGCTCGCTCGGGGAGTTACTTATTTTTAAATTGACTCGGCTGAGAGTGCGAACGCGTGTACTACGTTGCATATGTTAAAGCGTGGTTAAAGCTTCCACCGAGCTTCCGCAACGTGCATTCCACACCACCAAGATCGCCGTTCTTTGCAGAGGTTAGGTAGTAGCTTTATCTGAGGATGCGGGGAGGACGACGACGACGACGACACAGCTTTGGGTTACCTTCGCCTGTATTTCCTAATTCCACCTAAATAACTAACTGTATAACGATCCTACTTGCTGACATTCCGAGGTATCCTACAACCAGGGAGGGATCCGATCGCAGCGCACAAGGGGCCTCCTCCGAGGAGGCCAGGATATTTGCAAAAATGTCCACCATGGCATCGAACCTACCGGCTGCCCTCGAAGGGGACCAAGGACAAGCAAGTTCCACCACGCTCGTAAAAGACGGGTACACGATTCCGCTAAAGGAGGCTCTCACCGGTACAATCAGCAGCTCCTCATCGACGATCATGTCTACCCACGACAACGATACGATGGAATCCGACGACGGAGAATATGAGGCCGTTCATGGGAAAAAGCGACGCAAGACATGCCCGAACAAAGCGCCAGCTCTCCAGGACGGGGCAAACCTTCAAGTCGGATGCACCGTACTCTATACCCCCACTGACAACCAGAAAATTGACTCGCTCAGTAAGTTCAGACTCACAGACTTTCTGAACAACGCTGCGCCAGGCATGGTCACTGTTGTTCGCGTAAACAAAGCTCGGAACATCCTTGCAGTCGACGTGAAAAGACCCGCGTTCAAAGCCGAGCTCCTCAAGGTGACCAAGCTTTGTACAGTGCCAGTGAGAGCCTACCTACCAAGAGAACACTCAGGCAGTTTTGGCGTCCTTCGGCATATAGACCCGGACTATACCGAAAATGACATAAAGACACAGCTGCAGTCATCCATCGGCATAGTTGAAGTGAAGCGACTCGGCAAAACATCGCCCGTGGTACGCGTAACATTTGCAGGAGAGCAGGTGCCCCGACATGTGAAAGTGGGCCTCGTGAGAACAGAAGTGATTCCCTACAGAGCATGCCCTCTGCAATGTTACAAGTGCTACAAGTTTGGCCACATCGCAGCTGCATGCACGACAAAGTCTCAACTGTGCCATCGGTGCGGAAAAAGTCATGATGGCATGTGCGAAGGCGCCCCGTACTGCGTGAACTGCGAAGGTGACCACGCCTCTAACGCAGCGAATTTCCCGGTTAAGGAGAGAGAGACTGAGATTATAAGGTACAAGCTCGAGCACAACACCACATTTCGCGAAGCGAAAGGAGCCGTACGTGTCAAGAAACAGGTTAGCAAGAAAATGACTGCTAAAAACACACACTCACCTAAGAACACCATCAACAATGCACCTTCTCTGACTGCTGAAGAGTTCCCTCTGCTTAAGACACCGGAGGGCGCAAGTGGCAAGTCAGTGGACGTAGCGTCCACCACGAACAGTTCTCAAAAATCATCCTTTTGGGAACAGCCAAATATTAAAGACATCACTTCGCACACGGTTTCGGAGGGGCATATGCCGACATCCAACCAGACAAGTGGAATGGGACAAGGTTCTCCTTTTAAAGCCATAATTGCACTTGCGATCACTGCGCTTCGTAGACTATTGAACACACTCTCACCTTCGTCAGCGCTTCATCAAGTGATCGGGGCAATCCTTTCCCTAGAGCCCATTATTATGATGGCATTCTGAAGGTCTTTCATGCTTTCCTTACTCGTGAGCAGAATAACTACCTCTGTTTCAGACTAGTCACCGCCGAAATCATCACTCATCATTCATCAAATGCCTCATGGCGTAGCTGGAAGTGTATGGCTAGTGTCCCCGGAACGACCCATTCATGACAGCACACAATAAAACGACCAGAACAACCCAAGACACCGGATTCCGACAATTCTGCAGTGGAATTGTAACGGTCTAAGACAAAGACTCACGGACCTCAAAGCACGGCTACTGGAACATCCATTCGATATACAACTGCTACAAGAGCCACGAATGGAACACAAACAAATCAAGATCCCTCAGTACACCGCTTACGCGACAAAGCAGACAGGCAAACATCCGTGGGCAGTGATACTTGTGAGGAACAGTGTCTACCACCACCAGCTGGACCTCACCAAGTACTGCTCAGAGACGGCGGACTTCGCCGGGGTGCAGGTGCGCACACGCAGAAAAGATATCGTGATGGTTTCGGCATACATATATACATCCATTGGGAAAGTGGCGACCACATGTGCTGGCCGAGATGAGAGCGGAGCTTGGCACAGACAAGGATATGCTGATCGGCGGCGACTTCAATGCTCACAACGAGTCCTGGGGAGACGGGAAGACAACAGCCAGAGGTCGGAGACTGCAGAAACTCCTGGACACAACGGACTTCGAAGAAATTGGCACAGGGACCCCAACATTCCTTAGGACAGACACGCAGCAAAGTGTGATAGACCTGACATTCACGGCCGGGACACTCAGACCACTACGAGCGACCCCTCAACCCGACGGGTGGGGAAGTGACCACACACCCATCGTGACCACACACCCATCGACCACACACCCATCGACCACACAGTTGTCGACTGGACAAAGTACCGATCGCACCTCTCCAGCTTGCGTGCTAGTGGTCAACCCCTCACCACTCAGGCTATGGCCGAAGCACTTCGACTGGCGACTCACACGGTAAGCGTGCCGACCAACAGGCCAAATCCAGACCTAGAGTGGCTGGAGCTTCGTACAAAAAGAAGACAAGCCCAGCGGCGAGCCAAGACAACAAGGCTACCCGAGGACCAGGTCACGTTCTGGAAACTTGACGCAAAATTTAAAAGGCACGGAAAACGGCTAGCACGAGAACAATGGCAGCTCAAGTGTGAAACACTGGACGGAAGAGGAGGGAGCACAAGCGCATGGAGAATGGCAAGGAGCTTGACATGCGGACCGGGACCAAGACACCCCATCATCGGCATGGCCATCAAGCTGCATAGTACCACACAAGCTGTGATAGAACTTATCGCGGACGCACTACTCAGTACCCCGTCCCTCCCTGCAGGACCGAAAAACCCACCCAAAGGCTGGATCCGATGGAGACCGCGGGAATTTCAGGCGATGACGATAGGACAGGAGGACCTTCATCTCCATGAGCTCAAACGCGCCCTCGTATCGCTGCCTCGAAAGAAGTCGGCTCCCGGACCTGACGGAGTGACAAATCAAGCGCTTCGAAACCTCGAAGAAGACGCCTTGCCAGACCTCCTGGCATACCTTAACGAGGTATGGACAACAGCATGCCTCCCGGCAGACTGGAAGAAGGCCACCGTCGTGCCACTGCTCAAGCCAGGCAAACCGTCAGACCAGCCCAACTCCTACCGTCCGATAGCACTCACGTCATGCGTCGGGAAGCTCCTCGAGCGGATAATCCTCTGCAGGCCGGTGCACCATCTCGAGACGGTAGGAGCTCTGCCAGAGTGCTACGCAGGATTTCGACGCGGCAGATGCACAGCGGACGCCATCGCTGACCTGGTCACAGCGTTGGAGGACGGCAAGGCCCGACACCGAACAACAGGTGTAGTTCTCTTCGATATATCCAAGGCCTTCGATGCCGTTGAACACAACAGCATCGTGACAGAGCTGAAAAGACTGGGAATCGGTGGCCGAATGCTTGCCTTCATCCGCGCGTTCCTGGCGGGCCGCGAGGCACAAGTGAGTGCTGCGGGGGTCTGCAGCACAGTGAGGCGTATGACACGAGGGGTACCGCAAGGCAGCGTGCTCAGCCCGCTGTTGTTCAGTGTGGCGTTCGCGGCGCTCCCGCAAGCAGCCCGGATAGGCGAGCGGACGAGGCGTCCAGTACACATGGCGGTTTACGCAGATGATATTGACATCTGGGCGGCCGACCGAGGCTGCTGTAGGAAAAGCGTCCAGAAGGAACTGCAGAGAGCTCTGGACAACATCTACCATTTTCTAACGACACTGGGCCTCACCCTCTCCGCGGAAAAATCGGTAGCCCTGCTCAATGCGCCACACAGGACGTACAAGTTCACATTGTCTCTATAGATTGCAGGGACCCCAGTAGCAATAGTAAAGCAAGCAACATACCTGGGTCTGAAACTAGATGACAGAGTCTCGTGGCAACCAGCTGTGAGCACAGTCCTCAACAACAACAAGAAAACGACGTCCATCCTTCGCATCCTTGGAGGGGTACGAAGAGGCACCTCACAACGCATGATGCTTCAACTTTACCATGGACTGATCAAAGCACGAACGCTCTACGCACTCCCACTCCTCGATCTAAACCACAGGCAGTGGGCAAGCTTGGAAAGGGCACAAAGAGTGCTACTGCGCATATGTCTAGGCGTCCCACGGACGGCATCATCGCGTCACACGCTAGTAGAATCGGGAACAAACACAGTGCAAAATGCAGCGACAGAGCGGGCTCTACGACACCTCATACGGATGCAAGAAACTCCCAGCACAGTATCACTCGTGAAGAACATAGCGACTCGCCGTGCACATCTTGCGACACTCGTCAATCTCCTTGAAGAAATTGCTGGGTGCCCAACCACCCACATTACACTTCCTCCGCCGCCCAGTGAGCCTCCCACAGTGAAGATCGAAATGAATATTGCGCAGATGGGTCCGAAGAGAGTAACCCCAGCGACAGTAGCGTATCAACACACATCACAGCACATCGACGAGTTCTACCACGGATGGGCACGGACATTCACAGATGGGTCAGTGAGAGCACAACGAAGAACAGCTACGGCTGCGGCGATCTCGGAAGGACACAGCAGAATGGAGAAGCTGAGCTTTCATGCGTCATCCACAACAGCCGAGCTGGCAGCCCTCCGCCTGGGACTGGCAATGACGGATGGGAAACAACCAGGGAACTTGGTTTTGCTCACGGACTCTAGGGCGGCGCTAAGACTCCTGGAGAACCCGACAGGGCACCTGCACTCGCACGAGAGGTAATGGCCAAGGCTCAGAATCTCCAAAAGGGAGGATGGACGATCGCCTTTCAGTGGCTTCCGTCTCACTGCGGGATTGAGGGCAATAAAGCTGTTGACGCCCTCGCGGACCGGGCCCACGGTGAGCCAAACTGCCCCACTTCTTAGGTCCCCGCCTTCGCAGACGCTCGCCTATTGACGCGGCGAATTATCTCTGCACGCCATCCGGAGCTCGAGAATGGACCCCTACCCGCTAAAGTTCCCGGACGCCTGACGAGAAACGAGACGGCCGTCCTTCACAGGTTGCGCACCAGAAGCGCCTTCACTCCCGCCTACCTGGCAAAATGGAAGGACCACCGAGATGACGCATGCGGTACATGTAGGGTAACCGCAGACGACGAGCATCTTCTATGCGTGTGCCCCCTATACAAAGAAGAGCGGGACGAACTAAGGCAAACCTACTCCACCCTCGGATGCCCAAGTGACACTCTGGAAGAGCTGATTAGGCCCACAGCAACAGCTGCCAAGGCGGAAAGAATGCTAACCGCGCTAGCCAAATTCTTGAGTCGCACGCGGCATGCGACATAATATAGCGACACTACTGACGTTCCAGGAAGGTCTAACCGCCTAGGAAGATGGACATAGAACCTCACTCCCGAGTGCTAGTCGCCATACGCAGGGACAGTCCGGCTTTTCCTCCGCCTAGCCGAACAATTGCACTACAGCCCATGATACGCCTGATCCATACACGACAACGATGACGACACTATGACTGCCACATTCTCACTTTTATTTCTTTCTTTTCTTCTCTTCTTTTATCCTTTTCTCTCCCTCCCCCTCCCCCCTCAACGGTGACCTACGGGCCTGCATGGCCGCGCAACCCATCGTTGTTTTCTACAAAATAAGTAAAGTAAAGCTTACAACAACATAGTATGCGGGGAGTGAAATCTCCGGATCCTGAAAAAGTAGCGTCAAACTCCCCGTATGGTCGCCATTTTGGTTCTGAAAATGAGACATTTCTCCTTGCTTGCGATGTTTCTAATTTTTTTTTTTGTTCATTTCTGGTTTAAAATATGCAAAAGCAGTTCACTTTAAAGGGATACTGAACTGAAATTTCGAGCTCACAAAACAGGGCTGGATAGATAGGCGGGACGCTGCAAAACCCAAAAACATCACTCCTACAGCGATATCTCCAACGGATCGCTGTATTTTTTGGAAAAGAAGTTTGCGATTGAACACGGCCGACGAGGCCGACGAGACAAGGCACATCACGATTTCCATTCCCTTTCCTCCTCACTTCATCCCGTCGAGCAGGTGAACCGAAGCGAGGAGGAGAGAAGCGAGGCCGCTTCCCCTCATTCTCAAATTCTCCCGGAGGACAGTGACGTCAGAGACCTCGCTTCATCGCACCCTTCTTTTCCAAAAGTACGGCCATCCGTTTGAGATATCGATGTATGGCCGATGTTTTGGAGATCGTAGGAGTGGTAAGGAGATCGTAGATCGTAGGAGAGTAAGGAGTAGTCACTGGGCGCCATATTTGTGGGTGATGTCTAGAGCGCATGCTCTGAACGAGCCCACATTAATAGGCTGCTAAGACCGGCAATCTTGAGGGTGCGAAATGCACGTTACAAAAGAACTGTGGAAGCTCGCCATCAGGACGCGCTCAGCAGTCGTGCACACAGCTATGGCCGCCAGTGAATACTTCCTACCGTACGAGAATCAAGCAGCCTAAACGTAGCATTTCATCTTGCTCCACATAAAAGATATCGTTAAAAAAAAATTCATAAACATTTTAACGAGTGGCTTTGTTGATTCCGGAAATGTATCTATAATAGGTTTTTTAGACGAATTAAAATACCCACCCCGACTCGCGTGTTCGATTTCAAACAAAACCACCTCGCTTATGAACAATTAAGCGCGTTTCCCGCAACAGCCTTGGGCATAGCATGAGCCCTTTTCGAGTAAACCGTCACGGGACACGTTCCCCTAGTCTCATTGACAGGGAATGGCTTCACCAAGTTCCCTCTGAGCTCCCGTACCTGCGCACAAGGAGCGCAGAGTAGCGCGGAGAGGCTCGCGAGGAAAGCGTTTGTTTCTCGACAGTGTCCCTTCTCTCTCCGAGCGCCTCTTCAAACAACGCCGCCACGGGCCGAGTGCCTCCCTTCTCGGGCCGAGTTGACAGGGCCGCATTGTGGCGGCAGCCGCTTATTCCTGACGGCAGCCGCGTCCGGCGCAAGAAACAACTTTGTGCGTTGTCGCGGCGGCGGCGTGCCGACAGGCCTGTGCGGGGAGCGGCGCACAATGGAGGCTGATGCGTGCGCCTTGGCGGCAGCTTCTGGAATTCGCTTTGGCTTTCAGGCGCCCTCGTGGTCCTTGCTTCAACGGGCGGCGTGAAACCGTCCCGCCAATTGTGTGCGGGGCTTGTTTGTGGCGGTCCCTTCCCGATGGGCATGCAGGAAGCTCCCAGGAGGCGATTCCAAATGGCCAATTTTGACGAGGCGCTGCTCTTGCGTCGGCGCCTGATGGTTGGCGAGCGGCGCCCGAGGCTCCCCAGAGAAAGGCGCTGTTCGTCTCTCTTCTGAATAGAAAGTTCGCTGCGCACACACTCGCACGGGCACAAATGGCCGCTAATGTGGCGTGCGAGAAAAGCTCGCAATTAAAAAACCAAAAAAAAAAAAAAAAGAACCGAGTGTGGTCTTAAAACAAAATATAGGATGCTTTGGGATTGTTGTTTAGTCAGACCGAATAGAGCTCCCCGTCTTGCTCAATTCGTGTCAGCTCCTACGCCGAGAGAACACCTCTTGACACGCAAACTTTGATCTGGGCAAAGTTTTATTGATCTGTACACTTTGTGCTGAACATTATACTGTCTGAATAAATAAATGTCCGGCCCATGCGCATTGTGCTTGATATTTATTTGTCGTTTACGGAATATACTTTTAGGCGACCTAAGCGACGCAAATTTTGCGGATACCTACACAGAAGTGTTCCCTGGTGGAAACACCGCGCAGTGTGTGTGTGAATATATAATATAAAATGCAGTAAAGGGAAAAACAGTGTAGTGCTGCTGAAAGCACTTCAGAAAAATACCCTAGAGATGCGAGTCCATCCCCTTATCCAAGTCGGAGTGGCCAATGGAGGCAGGCCGCCTTGATTAACCTGTTTTCTCCTCTCGCTCTTATCTCCATCAGAGATGCAAGCGAGCCAAACACAAGCGCAGTCAGCCACGCCAAGACAGTCGGTGGCCTCCCCATTCTCCCTACCCCAAAACTGTAATCCCGAGAAGCATCATTTGCCCAAAACATCCAATGCCCCCGCTCATGCACTCTTCCTTTTCTTTTTTTTTTTTTTTTTTTCCTATTGCAAGCGCGAAATTTGTTAACTCGAGGAGAGAACGGCGAACACCGGATAAGCCAGGGCGGGCACAGCCATTACTCCGAGCGAAGCCACGCCCGGTCGCACTTGGTAGACCGATAGGCCATCCGAATACAAACGGTCGCACAGATGAGCCACGACAGAGGGCGCTCGTGCCTCTGCCCACAAGCAGTACGCCCGACGCGCCCGCACACGCACGGGAGACCCGGGCTATCATTATCCAGAGTCCATTTCTCGCGCCGATGTCGGCGGCAGGCGAGTGAGCCTGGGGCGGGGAGACCGAAAGCCCACTCGAACTTCGATCACATTACGGGAACCCGAGCCCGAGGTGCGCACCCGAAGACGCCTATTTGCGGGCCAGATCACGTGCCACACGCGTCGCCAACGTGACTGCCGCCCCCGCAGTAGTCGCTGATGATGCGGCTGCCTCTGCGCGAGTCAACGGCGCTGAATGGCGTCCATTGTTTTGGAGGGAATCAAGGCGGCCGTTGCATATGGAATGCGTTCGGGAATGGTTCGGGACTAGGGGCGTATAGGGAGGCGCCGAGGGCCACAAAATCTATCTCCAAGCCCGTGTTCTCTCACCCGCAATAACTACGTTCACTCGTGCCGCAGCATTTGTTGATTAGCACCGAATAGACCGATCTCACCAGCCAGTTTGACTACGCCACCGCTGCCGCAATGCATTGAGGGAACTTTACTCTTTCTGCACGTGGGACAACCTCAATGGATCTCTGCGCGTGTGGAGCACGAGACAGCCCGAGCCCTTTCGTGCACTGCCGTTTGCCTCCTGGGAACTGAAGTTATGGCCGCGTCACGCATGCGCCGAACGCTTGGTGAGATCAATCTATTAGCACGAGTCCCGTGTGCTAACGGTAATTTCCAAATCCTGCAGCTGCAATAAGAGACGGTCTTTCAACAGGCATGGGCTGGCAGAAAACGTCGTCTAAATGGTTGTCCAAACTTTTCCCACTGTCCCGGAGAAACACGAGGATTCCTTCTAACACCTTGTCTGCCAAGCGTGTATTGGCGATCTTTATGGCGTGCTTTTGGACCTACTTTCACGGATTCGTTCTTGGAGCGCCAGTTGCTGCGAAAATCTGATTCGCCCAAAAAAGCTGGCCAAAGAACCTGTTTGGACAACTTTCTAGTCCAACCGCTAGGTGCTGATTTCGAAGAAGTCGCCGCTAAACCAAGAAATGGAAACCTCGACCCACATTGGATGCCTCGTCCGATTTCACCGCCAAAATAGTCAAAATTTTCAAAGTTAAAGAAAAGCTAAGTCAGCACCGTAATCTCGGGTGTGGCTCCAAGTGCGAACGAACCCGCCCAATTGTTCATTTATTCATTCAGCATGTCAATAAAGGATTTTTTTTTGTACAAATATATGATTCCTTTCGACTAATTCGGTGGTCACTTTTTGAAACTTGTACTAATGCAAGTAAGCACGTGATCCACATGACGGTTGCCTTGCACCGCAGTGATAGGCCCCTACGCACATTCGCGTTTGACAGCGTTTGAGTGCGTTTGACTGCGTTGCGTCGCGAAACGAAAGCGAGTCATCAGCACTTCTGTGCTTCATATGAAGCGTAGAATCCAAATAGAGAAATAGCTTGGCACGCGACATAAGAAGCAGGGATGTCATGGTTTCTCGCAGCCGCGACGCAGTCAAACGCACTCAAACGCAAGTGTCTGAACTGGCTTTAAAGGCCAGTTCAGACACTTGCGTTTGAGTGCGTTTGACTGCGTTGCGTCGAGAACCGAAAGCGAGTCACCAGCACATCTGTGCTTCGTTTGACGCGTGGAATCCAATTCAAGGAATCATCTCGGCACGCGATATGAGCAGCAGGGATGTCCTGGTTTCTCGCTGCCGCAACGCAGTCAAACGCAGTCAAACGCAACTGTCTGAACCAGGCTTTGGTGGATCGTATTTTAGAGCTGCGCTCTACTAGCGGGAGCTCGTGCCGTCACTTTGAAGCATGGATTGAGCTCCCGCCCGCTGGGCCCGCTTCCCTTAAGCGTGTTTCACATGCAGCGGTTTTTGGCCCTAGAGCGGCGCGATTTCTGCCGTCGCGGCGCTCTGGCCAGCACCAGCGGTTGAGCGGAACGAGCGCCGCGACGGCAGAAATCGCGCCGCTCTAGGCCCAAAATCGCTGCATGTGAACCAGGCTTTAGCGTATGATCTACTAGAACTCTATAATGAGAGATTTCGTAGACCGTATGCTGGGGGAGCGTGACCAGCGGTCGCGTGCTCAATCCATGCTTCAAACTGACGGCATGAGCTCCCGCTAGCAAAACGTAGCTCCAGAATATGGTCTACTAAAAGTATATATTATCATGCAGCTCGCCAAAGCGCGTAGCTATACACAGAACGCTTCTTTGCAGTTCTTTCTTTTCCGCGCAAGGCCTAATAAAGACCGCTCCCCTCCTCCCGTCAAACTCATGAAATTCAGGACGCTCCTTCAGAAATGTAACACATTCCTTGACTTTTTAACGTCAGCTTTGGCTGATCGAGTACTGCGCGACAAATAGGCCACGAACGTGTCGTCATTTCGTGAGCTAGAGTATGAGCCTCGTACGAATAAATCAATAAGACGTCGTGGGGGCAAAAAAAAAAACAAAAAAACGTGGGTAAAAAAGGCTGACCCGTTGGCAAATCGGATGAAAAAGTAAACGAGCAAACAGCCGAGGTGAATTGTAAAAAGGCTGGAAAGAGCCACTCTTTCGCGTGACCGCGGTCGTGAGCAAACGGGTCGATCTGCGCGGTCTATAAGCGGAATTGAATTAAGAACGACCCTAAATAGAAGCGGAGCATCGCTCGAAAACGCCGCGGAGAAGCACGGACGGAACACCGGCTTCGTTGGGCACGCACCGCGCGGTTGCATAGGACGTCAACCCGCGGCTATTTTCGACGGCACCAGCGAACAGTACGGAATGGCAGCGGCGCTCTTTCGGAACCTTTGGACGAGCCGGAACAGGAAGCGGGCGGCCGAATGTTGCGCGCCTCTCCGACCTCGGAGGTACAAACGGTCTTCAATTCATCGGCAAAACGTTCCGTCATCGGCGCAAATTGTTCAATGTTTTTTTTGTTTTTTTGTTTTTTTCGGGAGAGGGGGGGGGGGGGACTTATGTTTTGCAGCTGCCTACGTTTGATTTATGCTGTGGTTTTACAATTTGTGTTATTCTCTTTAAACTCTGGTCCTCTTCTATTGTCGTATTTTACAGCGAAGCTGTTTATGGCGAGGGTTCCATGAATATTTCCTGTGCGTCAGCAAAAACTCAGGTCCCGATTTTGATGCGAATTCGCGGCATTCTATGCAAAAGCTTATACGTCTCCTCACTTGGATGTGCATTTTCAGTAGATTAGTTATCAGTAGGCACCATTTTCAGCATCAGTAGACTCTCAGGTAGGTAATAAAAGTTTCTCAAAGATTTGCCGCTGTGCAACCCGCGTCGGCCATGTCAGTGCGCTCGCACCGCCCTCGCTTTGTCGTCGTTCCAAGCGCTTGCGTGCCTATAGTTTCCTTTCCTCACGCTCTCCCGGGGTGGAAGTCCCGTCGCGCGTGTCTACCTTCTGCCGGGTGGCGGTCCCGTCGTGCGTGTCTAGTTTCCTCCGGCTCCTCGGGGCGGCGATAGTTCGTACCTTTGTTCCAAATTCGGTATGACGTCTGTGTTGTGTGCTAAACAGCTTCGCTGGTCATCCGCCTTCACGGAGCGGAATGGCTCATGATTTTAATTCAACTTTACGCTTAGTTCAAGCGTTGGTTTCTACAGCGGCAACTGTTAGTCGCCCGTTCCCCCGGTTTCGCGACGGTGTGAGCTTAAAGGAAAATAAACAGTTTCCCGATAAATTTTCGATGAAATTAGTGTCACGTGACCTGGCGTCACGGAACGCACCGACAAATTCAGGTTCTCTGTTAAATTTAGCGGGAAACGTCACGTGACATATGCACCAGTTCAGTTTTCTCGCCAAATTTGACGGGAATATTACGGTTACTCAACACGACGTCATGGGGTCTACAGACGAATTCGGGTTCCCCGCTATATTTAGCGGAAAAAATTACGTCACGTGACATATGCACCAAATCAGTTTTCCCGCTAAATTTAGCGGAAATATTGACGTCACGTGTGATCTATGTACACATCGCGACACTGTTAGCGCGAACACGACGTCGGCGCATTTTCGCATTTTACTTCTAAATAGTATTAGCGAGCTCTACATTTTACTGCTTACGTTGTAGAACTAAATGAGCTCTTTCGGTAGCAATAACAACTTGGATGACATCTCTTGGTTTCAAAAAGAAAAACTGAAAAAACCGGCGATCACTTGTTCGCGCTAACAGTGTCGCGCTCTGTACCAATACAGTTTCCCCGCTAAATTTGGCCGGGAAACACATCACGACCTTGCTGCCGCTGTTCAAACGCATCACGTCGTGTGATCGTCGGGCCATTTTGTAGCATTCTTTTATGAGTGGATAATTTTTTTTTTTTTATTTACGTTAGCAGTATAAACAAAGAAGAGGCGGATATCACGATATTGCACGTACGTATATGCCTCGTAACAACCGTTCTTCCGAGGGAGTTACCTTTGTCTGGGTTCAGATTGAGATGCCATCCGTAGAAGCGGGCGAGGAAAACCTGAGGCGTCAGGTAGAATGATGCCTGTCGACCCATGTCGTTAAGGGGGACACTCATAACAGAGTTTCCAATGAGCAGACAAAGAAAGGGAGCACCTGGTCGGATATGGGCCCTTAACTGCGCCAGCATCTCGCAATAGCGCCTGACCCCGGCTCCCAGGCTGTCTGAACGCAGTTTGAACCTTGGACGCGCAGCATGCAGCAGCGTGACAGACGACGGCGCTGCGCCTCTCGACCGACCAGGGGCAGCGGGCAGAGCGAAGGCGACGGCGATTCTGCATCCTCTTCTTCTCAGGGCACGACAACAACGAAAACAAGAGGCGCAACACGCACGGCGTCCTCCTCCGCGACGCCCGATCGAGGGAGCAGCGAAGATGATGGATGGTGCCTTCGCACCTCGCTGTTCGGCAGCGCGTATCGGGGTTCGACTCGGCGCCCAGCTCGCCCCCACTGACAGGTGCGAAAAAATGGAAAGCCTGTCGGCCATTGTTGGCGCGTCATCCTTCGCTCGGAAGACGCCTGATGAGGGATAGAGCGTCGCCCTCGCGCTTTCTCCCGGCCTTTCTGCGCGTGGACAAGGCGCGCGTCGGCAGCCCGAGAGGCGCCTAGCTGCCATACTGGCTGTCAGCGAGGCGACGCCGATTTCCCGATCGCAATTAAAACGTCGGCCGTTCTCTGATTCGACTTTGACGAGAACGCCATACGCAGGAACGAGGTGTCCTTCTGGTCGGATGAAGTCTGCGGATAAATGGATGGCGGTTAGCAGGGCGCGACTTTGGTTCCTGCAGTGCCGAACGTGTTGCGCTCGGAAAAAGCAGTCTTGGGTATGAACCAACTTAACTTGCTGACGTCATACGACCGCGGTGGCGCTGCTGTCGGTACTGCGCATGCGCTAATGCTTCATTCCTCCCAAATTTGCCTTCTGCGCATGCGCAGTGCCCACACCTGTTGTGGGCAAAGCGGGCTTGTTTGTAAACAGTGTGTTGGTTTATACTATCGCGTTACGAGTATCGAGATACTGTATCTCGTTACTTTTTGGGTATCTTGTAACTGTAACTCGTTACGTTTTCAAAAACTATCTGTAACGATAACTTAATTACTTTTTCGTAAATTTAACGAAAAAGTAACAGCAAAGTTACAGTTACTTTTCGTAGAAACGAACTCTCTCTCTCTTGATGCCTACAGTGGCGTTCAGCCGGTAGATCAGAAGGGACGGAGTTAGGCCTTTGACAGCAAAACCAAAAATAAAGCAAGAAATAAAGAACGTTTCGTTTGCTGGCCCAGTGGCTTTAAGTCAGACTTTTTTTATATTTGTAAAATGTGCCACACGGCATAATAGGGGGGGAGGGCTCAGAGAAAGGAGTGCAGTCCAGCGTCGTGCAGGAACTGCAAGAGCGACTTGTAATACTTGTTGTCATTCACCCATTGGGTGTAGTTATCGTGTGGGTGACCCTTTAGTCCGGCCTCGCGAAGTATCTTCTCACGGGTGGTCTTGGTCCCGGAGCAGAGCCACAGCAGATGATGAGCATCCGCCGTAGCCACAGGGGCCTGACACTTAGGGCAGGTTCCCGGGTTGGCTGGTGTGTGCCCCCAGGTCCAGGTAACGGAAGGTGTTAGGGCCGCCCCAGCCCGAAGCCTCCGGAGAGAAACACGGACGCGGCAGTTTTGCCGCGGGGAGGACGGGTCGCCTTCGTGAGCCCATCACACCCCGGGCTTCAAGCCCCCTGTAACTACAAGTCGGACACACCAGACTCCTTGTTACTAGAGCTACAAGCCATACACGACGCGATCAAAGCTGTCATCGGTCTGCCAGACATCAAGGAAGCTCGCATATACATTGACTCGCTAAATTCAATTAAGCATCTGAAACAAGTTACCCAGACGCTACAAATATGTCAGCAGATACACATACTACACCAGAATGAATGGTTGTCAGCCAAGAGGTTTGAATGGTTCTGGCATAGCCAGAACCATTCAAACCTCTTGGCTGACCACCATGCCCACCACACTCAGCCCTTACTTGACCTCCCACCCGCTTCCCTCCCTTCTGATCCCCGGTCCGACCTAACAGCCCAGAAAAACCTCCTCAGACGGGACACACACGCTTTAATCCCTCCGTGTGTCTGCTCCCTTCCCCGTAACCTTTCCCGGGTGGAGGAAGTTAAGTCAGACTTGTGCTGTACGCTATAGTGTGAAATCCTTGACATTCACACTATCCAAGATTATTTTTCTCACCTCTTTCAAATTGTCGGAAAGGTGGAGCTGAAGATCAATGGGGTTCTTGGCTCGGGCTAAATTACATAATTTTCGCCAGACCGTATTTTCCCTGTGCAATAGTGAGTTTTAGGTTAGCAGACCGTTTTCATTTTCCGCTCCGCTCTGAGGATGCCAAACTGAGCATGCGCGGCCTGCTTCTCCGGAATGGAAAGCGGAGGTCCAAAAACGCCTTTTAGTAGACCGTTTTTTTTTAGCGTAAGAGCGTTTCGAGAGCGTTCGAAAAATTCGCTGCGTAGCCCCACAAGTAGACGTTTATTACAGTACTAGTAACACAAAAAAAAAAAACTAAACGTTAACACCAAGAGAATGAAAGCGAGCCTGTTTCTAGAGGTAAAAACGAAGGCGAGAATAATGAACACAAAAGAGTAGGAACACACCCGAAGCATATTACGCTATAAAATATAAATATAATCGTTCCACTCAGTGTGCGAGGGAAGCCGAAGGTATAAGCACGAGCATGTTGCTCTAAACGATAGTTGCACTACACGAGCCCGCGTGCTGGTCAAGGACGCTGAAAGGCCGGCACTCGCTCTTGTAGCTTCTGCTCGACTCGAATTAAAAATGAAACGAATTTACGTATCCGAAGTAGAAAAAATAAAAAAGGACGAAGTTTGCGCATTGCGAGTACACCCTTTTGCGAAGTACGAGTACAGTGTTGCACTAAGCTAGCAAGGCACCTGCACGATGAATCCCCGCTGTTCTTAAAGGGGCCCACCAACAATATTTTGACTGGTTTAAAGTTCGCGCTGAAACGGAGCTCCATGAAAGCAGGAACACCGAGGAAAAAAAATATTACAGAAATTCGCAATATTTTGTGAGTTATTAGCAAATTAAATATTGCAGAAAACAACTTTAAACAAGCAAAACATTGCGCTTCATGACGTAAAATGAAACAGTTTAGCGATTGGAGCAAAGCGGTTGGCCAATTGGACGCGAGTTTGGTTGATAGCCCGTCGGCCCGGTCGGCCATTAGGCCTCGCTGCAACCATCGTAGCTTTGGAATCGGGTTGCCATCATCGATGAATTTACCGGGCTTATCGGATTTTGAGCGCCGAATTCTCAAAAAGGAGTGCGGAGCTGGGCGTCGCGCCGTACGAGGACACACCACGCAAGCGCCGCGACGCGTCTCTGCCTCAGTCCGCTTCGACAGCCGCGGAAGCCGTCTCCCGTAACTCCGCCACCGGAGCCACCTCGGCGAGTAGGAGGTACTCTGCCGCTGGGAGGCGCGCATGAGCGACGAGACGCAGAGCCGTTTATACTGAGAGAGTTTGGCCTTCTTAAGGAGATTTTGACAGCCTGACAACCACAGCAGCGTAGTCTGACAACCAGGGGATGACTACTTCCGTCCGCCATATTGTGGCTCTGATTCATAGGAACTCTACGCGATTTCTCAGGAATGAACAAGACAAAGAAGTAACGCCATATTGTGTTACCGCGAAATCCGCTTGTTCTAGCGGCCAACAAGCTCCGCCCATTGGCCAAACTCTCTCAGTATAAACGGCTCTGACGAGACGTTGTTTTCGCCCTTTTTGAACTTTAATTTGCAACTTTATTAGCTCTATAAAAACGACTTTTTAGAGAAATAATGACGGTTAACGTGTGATATACTTTATTCCGCTTCAAAATTTCTGGGACGGCTCTCGCCAATCACGAAACCCAGTGAATGTGACGTACAGTGAAAGGGAGCGCCGTTATGCGCGCGCATTCGGCACCTCGCGGCGCCACCGTCGGAGGAGGTGTTTCCGAGTTGTCAAATTAAAATATGATGCGCTAATATTTTTAAACTCTTTCGTTGTCCACTGGGTTTCCGGGACCACTAGCGTGGAGAAACCGCAGAAAAAAGTAGACGCTCAAATACTGTTGGAGGGCCCCTTTAAGGAAGGAGACTTCTACTAACGAGGTTAAGCTGGCGCGACATCGAATCTATGATTTGTATCACTCATGCCATGAAGCGTTGAAGCTTCCTTCCGAACGCGGTTTGCTGGACATTGCCAACGTAGAAGAGAAATCCTTTAGGAAGCAATCCCGCTTCCAGAATAACAGGGGGGCTATGTTGCACGTTTTGGACTCCCAGGAGACTAAGGAGAAGGAAGTGACGTAGGTGTGAATGAACCAACGAACGTATCTTAGCAGATACCGTCATCAGCGACTCCACCAATCAACATCCAAAGAGCGTTGTTGACGTCACTTCCCTCTTCCTAGTCTCCTGGGAGTCCAAAACGTGCAACATAGCCTCCCTGGGCTGCTCTGCAAGCGGGCCTCCAAATCCCAGCACCCGTCAGATCAACGCAGGGTGTTGCCGATCTGGTGAGACGATTTGCATGGTTCTTTGTCGACTTGCCTATCCCAACCGTCTGTTCGAACTTGAATGAGCGTTTCGACGGAACTCGTCGGTGTTCTCCAGGGGTGCTATGTTGCGCTTTTTGGACTCCCAAGAGACTTGGAAGAGGGAAGTGACGTCAACGACTAGAGAAACGCAGATTGGATGTTGACAGAAGAAAACAAAATCAACATCCAATCTGCATTTGCTGCGTTGTTGACGTCACTTCCTCTCCCTAGTCTCCTGGGAGTCCAAAAAGCGCAACATAGCCCCCCAGTATTGTGAGCCTCATCGTGGGTCACATCAACGAGAGGCTCGGCCACCTGCTCGCTGACATGAACAAACATTGGTGGTTTACCCTCGCGAAACTGTAGCTGTGCTCACAGGTGAGACCCTGCATGGATTGTGTAAATTTCGCGTTTCCATTGTTTCTAGCACAGCCACTCTGTCTGGTAAAAAGTTACTCTTTTTATACACCAATAATTTACGTCTTTACTTTTGTTTCGGCACGAAAAAAAAGCAAAAACAATGTGTACATGGGCAGTGTCAGGACAAGTCACGACGAGCGCGTTTGTAATTTGTGAGGTTTAGTAGGCCACTTTTATGAGCCCTCTATGCTCAACTTTACGCTCTGCAAGAAGCATCACCCCCACAGCGCATGCGTGGCCCGCTCTGAGTTCGAGCGTATAGTTAGCGGAGTGAGCGTGCACTCCGCTTCACAAGTTGCAGAGCGGACTGCCCTCAGCGTCTTTAGCGTGATCGCTTAGATCTCAACATGGCTGCTCTTACTAAATACGCGTCGATGTTTTTCACCGTGAGCTCAGCCTGAAAGAGACCGAATCAAGAAGTAAAGCGTACGCTCCACGCGTGAAAAGTAAACCATTCCATTTGAGTTCTATGTAAAACAAAAGAGCATAATCCAACGAAGTGAACGAGTATCACTCTGCAACCAGCACGGTGTCGGTAAAGTCGCCGCGTTTTTGTGGACCTTCTATGGCTATGCAGTCATATGTACAGGAGCGTGTGCTTGAACGCCGATTATACCTGTGCACGCGCCCTCCTGTCGAAAATGTCACTGAAAGTTGTCCACGAGCATAGCGCTCGCAAGCCGCCCCAAAAACACCGTTCCTCTCAACTCGATTTATTCATATTCGCGCATAATTTTTAAATTGTCTAACTTTCCTCCGGAAATGTTCGCCTTGGATTTCCTTAGTAGATTTAGAAAATAACAGAGACTTGAATGCAGCCTTTTTAAAAGTGCATGTCATGCTGCCACTATTCGTCGAGGCCACCTTGTTTTTTGGCCAAGCGTCTAGGGAGCAAGATAGCAGCGTCATTGTTTGTGGCGGATGCGAGTCTAAATGTATTAAACATTAATGCTGCGTCAACTCTGTATATGAACTCCGTTCTAGTCACAAGTCTCGCACTAAAATCGATGCCCAAAATATGGCGTCCGTATATGTTACCCGGCAATGTTTTGAAAAGAGTTACCAAAATCGGTCGAAAGAATATTCGACGCCAAGTTTTTGTCTGGTGAAAACCAGACAGGCATAAACAATGCAATATTTAGTAAACACAACGCTGAACTTCAAAGAAATAACGGTAGATTAGAACGCTTTTCAGAAGTTTCGTTTTGAATTCCGGCGTAGCGGGCCTCGCATGCACAGTTTGACGGCCTCAAAGCTTAGCGAAATTAAGGAATAACAAAATTTGTTTTTAAATTTACGATACACATTTTTTTACAACCCTTCCATGAAAATACGCTTTATCTTATATGAGTAACAAGTCCCATCTCACATGTTTTGGTAGTGTTTAAATACTGTCGTGTTGTAAGTGTGCCTTTTTGTTCTTTTTATTAGGCCGTCGAAGACAAGGGAGCACCCCGGACAACTGTTGGGGTTTCGTTGACCGCACAGCACGCCCATATGCCGTCCATCAAAGAATCAGATGCCATACTTTTCTGGTTACAAGAGGGTGCTCGTTGTGAAGTACCAGGCAGTGATGTGCGCAGATGGCATAATTTGTCAGCTGGACGAACCCTACGAAGACCATTGGCAGGATGCAAGGGGTCTAACATGTTTCTTGTTTGTTTTTTGGCTCAATATTAGAATGCGTAAACTGATCACAGTGAATCATATCCAAGCTTTTGTACTGAGAGAAACACTTGTCCAACTAGGTTGAAAGGCATCTAGCAATATTTTAATAAAACAACATTTACTAACAACTGCCATTTTACTTCTCAGATGTGGGTGTGAATATTGTATCTAATCAAATTACAGTGTTACTGTTGACTTCAGCATTGTAAAAGTAGCCTGTGTTGCGTGGCCTTCTATTGCAAGAAAACACCATAGCACAAGTGAAGCTGAAACTAGGCAGGAGCTCGAGACGAAAAACGAACTTTCAAAAAACACAAAAGAAATAAAAAGAAGTGTAGTCAAGAAAAATGGTTTCAAGTCATACCCCAAGGCAGATACGTGCACTGCGCTCCACTGTTAATACGAACACGATAAAATCGCTTTTATTTGCTGTTTATTTATTTGACAGCTATTGAGAGGGCTGAAATTTTGTCACTCACATTAGTGCCCCAAACGAGCGCTTTATTCCACACCAATAGGTTGATGTCAGCCCCTCGCATTTAAGGTGAAAAAAAAAAAGAAACAGGATTGATTGTTCCCGCTAACGGTGTCCCGCAGTGTACACATCGCGACACTGTTAGCGCGAACATGACATCGGCGCATTTTCGCATTTAACTTCTAAACAGTATTAGCGAGCACGAAATTCTATCGCTTAGAATATAGAACTAAATGAGCTCTGTCCGTAGCAATAATAACTTGGGTGACATTTCTTGGTTTCAAAGAGAAAAACCGTAAAAACCGGCGATCGCTTGTTCGCGCTAATGGCGCGTTCACACTGGAAGCGGATCCGCAAACGCGAAGCGGATCCGCGCGTTCTCAACCGCAAAGCGGCTAGGATCGAGCGGTTGGAGCGCATTTTCGCCAACCGCTTCGGGACCGATTTCTCCCAACCGCTTTCACGAACCGCAAAGCGGCAACCAGTCACAACGCGACGCTGACGTGACGTCAGTGACTTTCGAAACAAGATGGCACCTGTCGCTGGTGAGGCGTCCAAGGCACTGTAGTCCTAGCGTCACAGCAGACAAATCAACAGAGAAACGGGATGTTTACGTCCGTCACTTGAATCCGCCGCGAAAATAATTGACTCGTAATTTTAACGGGCTTCGGACCGGTGATTTGGTTTGGGTGAGAGTTTGTTTATAATTCCGGGTGCCACAGCCCGAAGCTTGCTGCCCTGTTAGCCTTTGCCCGTAGAACGTCAGAACCCGCCCCTGATCGACCGAAATGTCAGCTTTTGTACCCACTAACGCAGTCGCGGGAACTATTGAAAGCTTTCGACACCGTGCATGACCACCAGGAAGGCCGATAGAGACGTCGTGAGCCTGATTGCGTAGCCAACGCACTGCCGCGGAGCGGGCAGGGTACCTGCGCTAGTTCGACCTGCAACGTTTACTACTAACAAAAGAAATGAAGGGAACCTACTCAAGGAATAAAGTGTGCGTACCAGACGTTGCAGAGGTAATCCATACGGCGTTTATTTGAGCTTAATGCCAAACAAACAGTAGACTGGATCGACGTGCGAGTGACGAGAGGAGAGTCCGCCACCAACGAAGCCACGACCGGCTAGCACCGACCGAACACACTGCCCCGCACCACGGTCCGCCTCATCGCTCACAACCTCGAAAATGATAAGATCGAACGAGGGAAGAAAAGCGGCCCTCTATCCCGAAAACAAGGTCAGCTATTCATGCGGGAAGGGTCCCCTTCGAAGAAAAGGTCGGGGGCATCTTGTTCTGAGTCAGCAAGGCGCACCTAGCTGGGCTTTGCTTGTGGGCGAAGTCGAGGGAATCACAGGCAGTTTGGCGGGTCCATGCTTTCTTTTTTTGCTGTCTGAACTCGTGATGCGTGCGAACATCCCGGAGAAAAATCTTCAGAGTGCCAAAATGGCAAAATTTTGGCTTTGGATCGTCGATTAAAGTGGATTTTGGATTGTAAAACAGGGTTGCCAAGCGCAAGTTTCAAAAGATCACGCGTGATCGCCGAGAAACCGCCAACCGCCTCTCGGTGTGTCTGAACGGGGTCGCTACCGCATCCGCAATCGCTTCGCGAACGGGGATCCGCTTCCAATGTTAATGCGCCATAACAGCGTCGCGCTCTGTACATAAACACTAAGGTACCCTATCACAAACCGAAGCATACGAAGAAGAAAAACTAATTTCATTGGGAAAACAAAAAGTAGAGATATAAATGAAGCAGTCACTTTCGCTAATTTGGACTATCTTGCTCGCTAAGTAACCTAACAAAATATGTGTCCGCTTGCCGACTGCTTGCATATAAAAATCGAGCCCGCTGGCTTAGACAAGGCAGCCCCTGTTCCCACCGTTCAGGGGCCGTGAAAGGATTGCGGCCAGTGATTTCCCAAAGCAGTCAGAGGTTCTCGACCACCGTGAAACGTTTTCTGGAGGACGCCGTTTCAAACAAAGTCTGCGCAGCCACCTTAGTGCAGCGAGGTTCATAACGGTCAAGCGCGCTGCCAAGCATACTTTCAAGTGGCGAGCACCCATTTCGAATTCCCTTCCAGAAAAACACCATCTACTGAAGCGTTACTGAAAGTGGAACGTGCTTCCTAAAAAAGCGAGGGAAGCGGAGCTGACGCTTCACGCTCAAATCCCAGAGCGGGTCGCGCATGCGCGATGGCGACTCCGCTTTCCATAGTTAATGTGGACGCCTCCGTTTCCCCAAAAAGTCGTCCATAATGCGAGTTTTCCATATTAACGAGACAAAAATGCACGTATTTTCCCAGTTTGTCCCCGAAACTGGTGTCCATATAGCAGGGTATCCATATTAATGGTCATATAACGACATCAAAACGCGGCAGAAATATAGCGTTCGGTGTGCCTTTGATATTGTAAGCAGAGAAATTGTAGGTTACGCCAATGAAACTTCGAGTGTCTAGATTTCTTATTAATTGACTATGGTATATTTTCGATGCTGCAATTTTGAATAGTTTCATTTTTTTTTAATTAGCCATTTTGGAGAGATGGCACACGAGGTTGAGGAAGCAGGCACCCCGACTCCCGAAGACCTCACCAGCCACTTGAATGTTCGCACTGTCATGAACAACTCATCAGGCGAAGTGCTGCACCTGCCCAAGCACAGGAGATGTGCCGCGCATACTTTGAACTTAGTGGCGACTGTGGACGTAAACAAAGGATGCACGATCAGCACGCATTGTCAGATGGCAACGGCCGTGTTTGGAAAACTGACACTTATTCGGAATAAGCAGGGCCAGTCCACCCGAGCGGCGGAAGTCATCAAGAATAAACTATGGAGATAGTTCCCGTTCCTAATACTACTCGCTGGAATTCCCTCTAGGACACAATGAAGTTTGTTGACGAGGCCCAGAAGGACAAGATAGAGGCTGTCTGCGACGCCCTCGCACTGCCGTGTCTATAAAAAGACGATCAGAAGTTCCTCGAGGAGTATTGCCAGGTATGCCAAAAGCTATATCACGTTTTAGCGCTATTTTTAATGAGTTTATTTTTTATTCCTCAGACCATAAAAGGAGTTGCCAAGGCGCTTGACATCCTACAAGGTGAACAGTACATGTTCATGGGCGCTTTGGTGCCGACATTGGTGACGCTGATGCGGCAGCTACATTCACTGCCTGCGCTCAAGTTTAGCAGCTCGCTCGTAGACACAGGGAAGATCGCAGAGATAAAGAAGTCAGTTTCTTATTCTTTGAAAAATGTGCGACCTCTTTGTTAGCGCCTTTTCGTAGAAAGTTACGTCTGCAAGGTAAGCTTATTCACGATTATCAAGACAAGTAATGCACACATTTTAATTAAATTACAAGCAAGACGGTTGAAATTATTTATTACATATTAGACCTAAAGGGCTTTGGCCACAATATTCCTACAATTGTTTTTATTAAGGCAAGCAATCATATGGCGAATACCGTGGACGTAACATCTAGTGCACTTGTACTGCGACCCGCTCGTGAAATGTTCAATTTTAGCTTTTAATGTTAAACATGTGAGTAAATGTTTTTAATTCATTCGAAGATTTTCTGAAGACCTCAGGTCCGACGAGCTCCTTCTGGCTACAGCGGTGGATTCAAAATTTCAAATTTCATGGATGGAGGGAACCCAGAAAACGCGTTCTCTCGTTAAAACGACAGGAATGTAGCGCACTGCGCCCTTCTGAGGAAGATACACGGGAGCCAACATGCGATGATGACGACGACGACGACTCCTTCTTGCGACTGCGTCCTAATGTTGAGTAGATCAGTGAAGCACAGCGATGGAAGACTGACACCTCATCGACGGCCTCAACGACTTTCCCAGCATTAAGAAGATTTTTTTTAAGCTTCAATGCCGCACTTCCCTCTAGCGCACGTGTTGAACGTCTTTTCAGCAAGGGGCAGGACGTTTTCAACATCAAGAGGGGAAAGCTAAGCGACAAGAACTTCAAAAAGCAGTTGCTGCCTCGATACAACATGGAATAAACAATAACACGGCATTATTAAATAAGCATATCTCGAAAAGTATAGAGTTTTCAGAAATTCCTAAATAAATGTAAATGTTGCTCATTTTGTTCTGTCATCCACGTTTCGTAGTTGCATACACATATGATTATCTCGAAAGTAACTAAGTTACTCTGCCGAAGTAACTGTAACTGTAACTTAAATACATTGTTAGGAAAGTAACTAGCTGTAACTTTAGTTTAAATGCATTGTTAGGAAAGTAACTGTAACTGTAACTAAATACTTTTATAAAGTAACTTACCCAAGACTGGGAAAAGTGGTGGCAAAGCAAAGAAAATTAGGCTTTGAATGTTTAGGCATCCAAAAGCCGGGGGACGCCTTTGAAGTATGGCAACGCTGGTTCACAGTGTAGACCTGGAGCCTTCAAAAGTAATCTCGTAATCTCAAAAGTACTCGCCAGACGGCTAGTACGCGTTATCCCGTACAAAAACGTGCAGGGGTGGGAATCGAGCCGGATTTACTACGGTTGATGGAACGCCGTTTCATCGAAACACTCTTTAAAGAGCGGGCACATTTTATCCAATTTAAATTTCTATATGTACCTTCTCGTATTCTTAGACCCCAAGAGCGTTACCGGATACCTCGATGTTCGACAAGATTTGGAAAAAGAGCTCGGAGTTACTATGTACCAGCCTTTATGAACAAACTACCTTCTAGTATTTTAAATTTAAGAACAAAATACAAGCCCAAGAAAGCGCTCAGAAATTTTAGTTCGTAAAGTGCTCACTAGTTTGCCTTTGTTATTCTATTTTTTGTGTGGATTTTATTTTACATGTTTCCTTTTGCAAACGGCTGGTTTCACAGATTGTAAGACGCTGCCAGTCAAGCCCAATGTGGCTTAGTCAGGTCTGATTTAACATACGTTTTGTTCATTTGCAATAAAATATTATTATTAATATTATTATTATTATTATCATTATTATTATCGATGCTGGATTTAGAGAAAGCCGAGCCTCAGTTTAGAGAAACGCGGTTTATCGAAAAGGGGACGCTGGTTAAAAAAAGCCTCTTCTTCGCGCGTGTATCACATGGGCGCGTGTTAACCCAGACGGCCCCTCCGTTTACGCCGCTTCGCAACGACAGACTGCGGCGGCTCATTACAAAAATGTTAACCCACTTGGTCAAGCCATACACGCCGCTTCTTGGCGGCTGAATTCGCTAAAAGGAAGCTCGCGCCATTTTCTCTAAACTGGGTTTCTCTATAAAGGAATCCGATAAATTGGGGTTGCTAAAACAACTTTCGCTAAAATGCGCTTCTCTAAACTGCATGACTCTTAATCGAGCGCAGGAACGTTCCCTGGCTTGTGCAGCAAGGTTCGTCCCTGCCCTCTTTCCTCTTCTGCGTTTATTAAAGGCGTTAGCATTCATTGCCCTGGTGCATGCAGCCGTCTTTTATTTGGACGGTTATGATTTGGACTGGACTGGACTGGACTGGACCGGACTGGACTGGACTGGACTAGACTAGACTAGACTAGACTAGACTAGACTAGACTAGACTAGACTGGACTGGACTGGACTGGACTGGACTGGACTGGACTGGACTGGTTTCGTGAGGCCGATGCGTGGTTTTGCCGTGCCCCTTCGCTCCGTTCGTTCGCTCCAGACATGCACACGTTACCCAAAAAAGTAACTAAATACAGTTGCTCGTTACTCGTTTAAACTAAATACGTTACTCGTTACCGATTCTCAAAAGGAACGCGTTACTTTACCTCAAATGAACAGCGTTACCTTTCTCGTTACTTTGACGACCGAATACACCACTGATTTTGTTTCATGGTTTATGGTTTTCTTTTCAGTTGTCGTTGCGCTTAAGCAGTAGCGGCCTCTTGAAGTTTTCATGAGTTATGTTCCCCCGCTTTCTCGCTAATACATCTCCGGCGACGCTGAAGGGTCGTTCTACCGACGCGCTCGAAGGAACTGCAGTGTTGTGCTTCAGGAAGAGCTGGTGAATCTGGGATTCCCTTCTCTCGTTTGTTCTCTCTGCTTCTAAAGTTCGAAGTTGACATTGGGTTCTGTGCCTTCCCGTGTTGGCAAGCTCCGGGTTTGCGCTCGGTCTGTACAAGGTTCTAGAAGGTTCAACCAATGAACCGTGATGTGTTCGTGGGTGAGGGACCTTCCCAGCTGTCGAGATGGACTAACGTGTTCAGCGATACACGTCGCAACAGACGCAAACTCAGGTGAGGGTTAAAACGAGTCTGTTTAAACGGTGTTGTACACGTTACTCCTCAAAAGTTACGAAATACCGTTATTCGTTACTTGGCATTAAAGGTAACTAAGTACGTTACTTGTTCCTTTTCTAAAAAAAGTAACTAAATACGTTACTCGTTACCGAAAGAAGTAACTAGGTAGAAGTGACTCGTTACTAGTAACGCTTTACGTACATGTCTGGTTCACTCGTTACAACCACTTTCCCTCTTACATGAGGGAAAGAGTCTTCTGGCACGCTTCCAATAAAGCACCGCGGGAGCGGGTGAGGAGGGGATCGAGCGGCCGTGGCGGTGGCACAACGAATACGCGACAATGTTAAACCGAGGCAAAGCGATGATGCCGTTTGCGCGAAACCGCCAACATTCGGGACTAAAGATTGGCTCTTTGAAGACAACAGTGTGCGGACCGTAGGCGGCAATCGAGGGAAGCCGTGGTAGTTGCATCCCAAACCGCCGACTCCCGGGCGAACATACCGGCTTTCCAACCACAACAGTATGCCGACCGTCGCGTGGTTGGAATTCCCATCCTTCGCCAAGTCGGAACCCCTGGGATAAATTCTAAACCATTTCATTGAGAATCAGCGTAGCGACAGCAACGATTTCGGCATAATTTTTGTCAGAAAGTGCGACACTCGTTCCGGTGTTTTCGGGTGGAATGGTTTCGGAGAAATACACCTGGTCGAGCCTGTAGCGAAGTATTTTCTTTGGACATGCTTAAAATCGAGTAGATTAGCTTTGCTAATTTTCGCGTGAGGTCATGATTTGATTGCTTACTTTGCGTGAAAATTTAGACAGGACTTGTTTTCAAATTCGCAATTGGAGAGCTTGTAGATAGCGTTTTCGAGGCACAGTCCGCGAGCGCTCTGGCAGAAAGAAGACTAGTCTCCGAGAGTACGCATTTTATTGAAACATAAATTTCAGACTTTATGGCGCACTGCGCGCATTGAATGATGTTGACATGTAACGAACTCTCGCGCCGGTGTTCACGACAGTTCCATGGAAAACAACAGATTTCCTCCCCGGAATGTGACGCTCTGTTTAGAAAAGGCTTTTTTGGTGAGACTGACTGGCCGACTGATTCCCCCGCGTGTATGCAGTGCCGTCATGCATTTATAACACCAATCATCGTTTTTTTTTCCTTTGATCAATTTAGCCACTGGGTGGTATCGCGTCCCAGTGATCATTCAGTTTCAGTGGTAGATAAGACACTAAAACAATTCTGAAATAAAAAAGAAAGAAATCTATCAGCCTAAATAAAACACGATGTTAAAAATATATGAAAAAAAATTTTAGCACAATATTTATTTTGTTAGGTGCAATTTAGGTGGAGGTATAGCCCTGGTCTAGCCTATTAGAGAAAGGAGCGTAGATAGCTACGCTCCGTTTCTCGGGTCTCATCCGTCGGGGAGGTGATTGACGTATGGAATGTTTGTTTTAGAATTGTTTTTCCCTGCCCTGGTAGTTCTTCCCCCCGGAGTCACGGCGATTTGGCTCGTTGCAACGAAAAGATTACAGACCCCTGGCTTACAGCGTTGCTGGGCGGCGAGAACGATCTACAAATACTAGTTGTTTTACAAAGACACCACGTGGCCACTGGAGAATTATACCGATTTACCTTCTCGATGAATGGTCCGATTAAAAGCAGACGCATGATCGTTCTTTCGAAGGCACCGCAATGCAGTATACAATCAAGGATTTCTGAAAGCGTTTTGCTAGATTAGCGGGTTAAACTTCAACGGCTCGAAATTGTAACTCCGAGAAACACATCAAGGATGTCTTGCCCTGAAAACCTAAACTATGGCGAGAAGTTCCTAGAACCTCGGAAACGTTCCACAAGAACAACAAAAAAAAAATCTAAATTTAAAACTGTTTTTTTTTTTTTTTTCCTTTGCGCGTTTCGAGCAAAGTTGCAACTCCGACTTCCTGAGAGAGAAAGAACCCTAAAGCGCCTTCAAAAACATTCTCATTGTCACTTTTTTCTCGTTACTCAGCTAAATTTACCTCTCAGTTTCCCCAGCGTACTTTTATCGGTCCCGTCGATTGTGCTGTCCCACACTGAGGGCACAAGCCGTTTATGGCAGTTGGCACTTAAAGAAGCATCTCAAGGGGCTGGCGCTTCGAAGACCATCAGCGGACATTCTATGGGAAGAGTGGTCCGCAGCACGACGGGAGAAGCCTCTTCTGGCCCCAACTGCGGACAGCTCGACGGAAGGAAGGAGATAAATGCGGTCGTCGCCGACCTCTTGTCCCAGTGTACCCGGCAGATTTATTTATCCGCGTCCGCGGAAAAGGACACGAAGGGGTCAAACAAATGGAGCGCGCTTCCACACACCCCTGCCAGAAAAGAATGCAAAAAGAAAAAAACGAATGCCGACCAGAAAAGCTACCTTACCCCGTTTTGACAGAAACGCTTTAATGGGCGACAAAAAAAATCTAGAAGATGTTGCACAGAGGAAAGCACACAATGATTCCTTAGAATCTATTCCCATCTTGAAAAAAAAAAGTCGTGGTTTTCGAAGAAGATTTTAGCGTTCTCCTTTTGCTTTTTTTACTCTGAAGACGGCTTAAGTGACAAGCGTTCTTTGAACTGATCTTTAAAAAATTCCAGTTGCTTTCGATGCTTTTAGAAAAACCTCAAAGGTATGGTGGCGCTGCCTGTTGATATCTTCCTTTCAGAGATAAATTTTTTTAAAGCGAGAGCCACAACCAAGCCGCCATTATATACTCTTTTTTTCTTGAAAACTAGTGAATACTGTGTCTTTTGACAAGGGGTCGAAAATCTCTGTTTAAAGCGTGCCTTCTGAAATAAACGTCTAAAAATTGATTACCGAATTTAAGTATTTCAATCCTTCATTCTGAAAAACAAAACAAAAAATCACTATTTGTATGCTTTTTAATAACATAAAACTTACTAAACAGGAAATAGAACACAGTTGACCGGCATGGGAACTCCATCACTGTCGTCGTAGACTTCCAAACTCTAGCGTATGTGCGACCGAAGGCCATTAATACAACTGTGCTGTAGAGTAGACTATGGTGCAATAGTACGACAGAGCTCCGTAGTATGTGTTCACTCGAGCACGGGAAGACTACCAATAAAATTATTAAAATGACATTTTATCAGCAAGATTATATTGCGGGTGAAACAAAATCGCAAATGCTAGAGTGACTCATCCTTTAGACCTTGGCAGTAGGGGTGTGCGAATACTCGAATATACGAATTCGAATCGAATAGAAAGTCCCCGAATAATTCGATTCGCGAATCGAATTCCTAGTATTCGGTCACTCGAATATTCGATTTATTCGGTCAAAGACGCGCGGTCGGCGCGGAGCTGGCAAAAAAAGCCGTTTTTTGCCAGCAGGCATAAAAGGTGCCAAGTTGGCACCTTTTATAAATACGAAGACATACTCCCTTGGCCTCGGACACATTTTTGCACAAAAAAGGGAACGCTGTAATTGTAACAATTACAAAGGCCAGTCAGCATGTTTGATAGAACACAGAAATGGGGGATGCAAGATACAAAGCAAATAATGCTTAACACGTTAATGAATAAAAATGAGACAATTTTTGAACTTCTACAAAGCTAATCGTCGTAATATGTCAATCTGTAACACTAATTTTAGTAGAAAAAAACAAACAAACAACCTCGCTCCTTCCCAGCACTTTCAAGCGTTTCTGCGTGACGTGAGACAAAAGGAGAGGCCATTTAGAACGGCTGTGAATTGATAAGCTCCGGTGGAAACACCGAATCGGCCACTGGCCGAATTATTAATGAACCGTCAGACGTCGTCTCAAGTGAGTACAAGGTCAGACTTCCACGTCTGCCAACCGGAAATCTCGTCCTCAATTTTTTATTTCTTCATGCTGACAAGTCTGCAAGGCCTTAACGGCACCGGCCTTCCATGATGCTCTCAAAGAAGTGATAGACTTAAAAGATGTCAAAGCCACCGGACAATTTCAGATGGGTCATGTGTGGATGGTCACCTGCGTGCATGTGGATGATCACCTGCAAAAATCCCAACATATTATGGGAACGCGCCACAAATTATGAAAACGTTCTATTGTTCCTCCTTGCATCTGCAGCATCTACCAGGTGACCCCAAAGAGAGCGAAAGAGAGAGAGAGACAGGGTAGCGCAGTGAATTGCCTTCACATGGTTTCCCTTTTTTTAAAACGATTTTGACTGATCGAAACGATCTCAGTTGGATTATAAATTTATGACACAGCACTCATGTTCGATCCGTACGCCTGTTCACCTAACTAATGCCCGTTCCCACAATCGCGTTTCACTACGAACGACTTCGACACGACCGGTTTCTAAGCATCTTGGGACGGCTTACGACCGGTACGCTGTTACGAAGCCGGTCGTAAGCCGTCGCAAAAGGCTTAAAAACCGGTTTTTCTCTGGTCGTAAGCAGTCGCAAGTGTATGAACGGGCCTTTAGACGACGTTGGAAAGTCAAGACCAGAGCTTTGTTACCTCGAGGTGTCGCCTGACCTCGCCCGCTCGCCCGAGTTTTCTCCGTAGCATCCAGGGAAGTCTGCGTCGTCTGCTACAGTCCCTTCTGTACAGAATGTAACGACTGCCAATTTTGCAAAAATTTTTTTGCTATTAATATTTCTTTAGAGGATTGCAATTCAAGCTTTCTTTTTCTCATAGCAGTGTCTGCAGAAATCTTGCAGGAGTCCTTACGCAAAGGTCGCGGTATCGATTAAATACATAAACATTTAAAATGGCATCTACGTAGTGAGCATGCATTTGCCTGGAACCGAGCCCGGCGATAAATGGCGCGTAATATTAAACAGCGGCGTCTGCCCTTCCGACTCCCGCACATAGAAACAGCGTGGAAAAGCAAACACCACGCCGCTGTAGTTCCTTTTCCAGCCAAGAGAAGCCAGCTCGGAATGGCCCGAAGGCGGGCATGCAAATACGGCCGAAGCGCTTGTTTGTCGAGACCGTCGGCCGCGCGCGTAGTCCCGCGGTCATAAGGCCGCCACAGTGTGTCTAGATTACAGAGTGCTTCCGACTGCTCGATCGGGTCACGTGGTCTATTAGCCGCGTTCGCAATACGAGCTGAGAGAAGGTGACGGAAATGTTGATCGTCAGCAAGCGTCTCTTCCTCCCCGCCCGCTTACCTGCTCTCCACGCAACAACGCGACGCGCATGCGCACTTGCGATCCATCTGCCCAGGAGGCCTTCGCAACTAAATTACAAACGCTTTCCGTGGTTGGAGTTGCTCCCTCTCTGAAATGTAGGCTCTCTAGCCTCCAGCGGCAGCAGCGGTTGGGAGCGCTTCCAGTCGGCGCGCGGCCCAAAACAAGGCGGCCCGTTGTCCGCGATAAGAAGACAAGGCGCTCCGGCCGTCCGAGGGCCAGCCCCATCTGTCGGCGTAAATCACGGCGGCTAGAATGAATTCGTACGGCCAAATTCGGGTACATATTGTTTTACGGCGCCGCAACGCAGCTGCCCGGCGGGGTCGTACGTCTTTGCCGCTTGTCCAGATCTCGGGTCCAGACGTGGCTCCCTCGCGCTGGAAACGCACGCAGCGCAGGGTATGCGCTTCGTTCGGAGTCGCTTTTGAAGATGTAGGTCTCCGAAGCATCGTTCAACGCTGCTGGGGGCTTGCACTATAATAACGAAACATCCAAGCTCCCATCTCATACGCGTAAAAAATTAGGAAAAACGCCTTTCCTCTTTCCTTTTTTTTTTGCTTTGTTGGAAAGAGTTCTGGTTGGTCGAAATCAGATGTTTTATCAACAACTCCTTTGCCGAAGCATGCATCAAACGTTATGCTTCCTTGAGGGGTCAAGGCCACTTCCTAGAAAGTCCATTTGTCGCCGCGTATAACCAGTAAAGAAGGCGTACAATTCGTCGACTCGTTGGTCGTAACTTCCCACCCTCATATAAAGAACGTTACTCGAAGTACTACGCGAAATAATGCTGACTGGAGTGATTTTTATATAAATATCAATATATTCCAGACATAGTAACCCTGGAGCTAGGGGACAAAACGGGACGGACAGACACGAAACTCCAGGGTTACTATGTCTATCATTAACGAGCTCGCCTGCCTACTTGCTTTAACTTCAATATATTCCAGCCTTTAGGATTTTATGATCGCGGTGTCGATTCATATATGCGAATGCGAAGTTATGCTTTAGTGTTTATGTGCTGTTCTTTTAAATATCATCGATTTTTGTAGACGCTTCCGAAATACGCGCACGACAACAGGAAACATGACTATGATGCTGAGGTTCAGGTGTCTTCATGTGTGTTTTCTGAAGGGCATTCATAACGTTTTCATCTCCGTACACAATTCCCAATCAATCAATTAAAGAAACTTTTATTTCTTTTTTTTCGGTATATGGCGTTTTTAGTTTATTTTAAAAACGTCCACGCGCGTTCTAGAGAATTTATTATGAGCTTTTACAAGTAATCGCCACCCGAAACGACGGTTTTTCGATTATGCTGGTCAAATACGAAGCGCCAACCATGTAGTGCAAGTGCTACAGACAAAATATTATCTCATCTGCAGCGAAAAGGGCGCCATAGCTCCCTGTGAAGTACTAAGTTTAGAATTGACTTCAATTGGCAGTATTTCGATTCAGCATATATGCAAGGTCTATAAATCTGTGCTCGTGTAAGAGATGATGTTACTGTCACTGACTTGCGTGTAGGATATGTTATACATGGTGCAAGTGCTCGCCATTTGCGCATAATTGCGCCATGGACGAAAGTCTGCTATATCTTGCCGCAAAATGCCAATTTTTCTTAGAACTACGGTACACCAGCGCCGAGACGGGCTTCAAAAAAGAAGCGAATAAAACTATTTAAGTACTTACCGATCCTAATATTCAGAGAAGTAGGAGGGACAGGAAAATGGTACAAATATTTATTTCACAGAGCCTCTACTTACCGTATAGTTACTTTCATGTTAGGTCGGAACACAGGCGAAGGTTCGAAGCAGACATGTACAAGTTACTAAAAAAAATAATTAAGTTACGTTACTGAGTATTGACGTCAAAAGTAATTTGAGTAGAGTAGAAATTACTCAAAAAGAAAGTAATTGAGAAAATTACTAGTTACCGTAAAAAAGTAGCGAATCACTTTTGAAGTTACTTTTATATGTTTTTATGGTAAAAAGAAAATACAGAGGTTTTGATCCGTTAGCGGAATTGTGCTAGCCAAATATGAATCGGCTTGTTTTTTTCGAAGAAATGCTTTAATAGCTGGTTCTGCTTCTGCGTGCCTAATTGTTTTGTACTTTCTTGTTTGTTTGGTCAATGATGTACTGCGAATGTGTCATTTGTACTTTGAGGTTTAGCACTGTCTGAGCTTGATTTTTTTCGACAGTGTTTGCTTGTTTACAGTGTTTGGTAAAGTACATCTAAAATGTACTTGAAGTATATAAATACAATATATATTTCAAGGTAAAGTACGAGCACTTTTAACACAATCTTTCATGATGCCGTTTCATTCCCTATACAGTGTTTTTTTACTTACGCATTGCTCCAGGGGTGATCGGAGGTGCATCGGTTTTTTAAGGAAATGGCAGCAAATATTGTATATAGTCAAGCCGCCGCAGAGTAGTGGTTTTACCCTCGCTCACGAGCTATTCGACACAATCAACTTATAAGGCACTTATTTCCATCGGTCTTACAGCCGCTATTACTTCACTCAGAGAAATTAGCAGATGACGTCTCGAAAGAGCGTGTTTTCACACGATGATACCGCCATTTTTGGTTTTCAAATTCGGGAAATGTACATTGAAGTCGGGAGGTTTACTTTCCTCAGAAAATACAAGTACACGTTCAAAAAATTTACTTCAAGTAAAGTACGATTTTTCAAAACAGTAGTACTTTAAGTACCATGTACATAGAGTACTTCCCAACACTGCTTGTTCATTATTTTTTATATAAAAAGGTTGGGTAAATTACTACAGGTTTCTCGAATGATCTATGAATCTTTGAATATTTGCATATTCTGAGTTTTGGGAGGAAAGGCAACGCCAAAAGGTAATCGTTGCGTTGCCCTTTAGCATGCGATTCTTCGAGTACTGCACAAACTACGGGAGCACACGATGAGTTTCAGAGCAGATGCTGCATTTTGTTACCTCCTTTGAGTGAGGATGCTGTGTGTAGACCTCCTGTAGTGGGCGAGAGTTTCTACGTTGGGGAGAAGCGGGGCCCAGCCCTTTCTTCAAAAGGGTCAAGTCTCCGTGAGCTTCGGGACACCGAGAAACGCCAGTCTTCGGCGCTAATCCCGCCGTTACTTGGCCTCTCTTGCGTCGTGGCTGTTCGTTCCCCGGGCCTCATAGCAGTGTTGTTGCAGTGGGGGAGGGGGGGGGGGGGGGGAGGCTTGTGAAAATATTGAGGAAGCTTCGGACTCTCCAAACCGTTTTCTCCCCCCCCCCCCCTTCCTACGCCACATGCTTCCCCCTCTTTGCAAATATCAGCTGATCTTGGAACATCTTATCTCCTATGTGCAGTAATGTTTGTTGATAGGCAAAACAACCACTAAATTCAAATGTAAGTTGTAACTTGAGTAGAAGTTACTAAACAAAGTGATTAAAGTAAACTACGAATTACCGAAATAAAAATGTAATTGCAAGTTACTAAACTACTCAGAAAAGTAGTTAAACTACAGTAACTTGAGTAGAGTAGTTGAACTACGTACAAAACTTCGAACACATACAACCACGAACATACTTACTAAAATTGCAAGTCACGGTACATTCGCTGCACTTCATTATAGTAGCCGATGAAAGAACAAGTATAGGAAGACGACGAATGCCACGATGTCGCGCTTTTGAAGCTGTTTGATTGGTCCCATTGGCTCGTAGCGTCGGGTGCGCTTTGACTAAAGGCCCGTTCACACCCTTGCGACCGAGTAAGACCGAAGAGACCAGACCGGTTTTTAAGCCTCTTGCGACGTCTTAGGACCAGCTCCGCTGCAGCGCATCCGGTCCTAAGAAGTCGCAAGAGGCTTAGAAAACGGTCTGATCTCTCTCGGTCTTACTCGGTCGCAAGAGTGTGAACGGGCCTTTAAGGTGAAGCGAAGAACAGAACTTTCTCGTCAGACGCGCTGCCGGCAATGCCAGGAGCTAGAAATAGGATAACGGATAGTGTAATAAAGAGAACCAGGGTCTTGTCATCCTGATGGAATCACGTGGTTAGCACGTCTGCCACATGCCTCCGTGCTGTGGCTACAGAGTACCGTGGCACTTGTTCCGCTGGCATCAATTTTCACCGCCTCTCACTGGAGCGCGCGCATCGAGCTTCACCGCTTTCCACCGCTATGCTAGGAGCAGCAGCTGATGTGGGCAAGCGCCTGGGTAAGCGCGATAGGCTCGGAAATTGTGCTCAGTACTATTACAAGTCTGCCTTTTATACGTCTCGGCTAACCTTCTACTAAAAAAAACAAAAAGAAAAAAACCTGTGCTAAGAAGAGAGAGAAAAAAAGAAGAAAAATGGCGGGTCTATGTCTGAGTAAATACGGTAGTCAGGGTAGTTCCCGTGCAGCTGTCAATCGAAAGAGCAGGGAACGTTTAAGCCCAAAACACACAAGCGACAGAAACGGACACCGCAGCGGCGGTTGCTATGGTAACCGCTGCGCGACGTCAGTTTTGATCTCTTACGTGTTTAGGGCTTTAACTATGGCTCCAACATCGCTAAGGAGCCGTGCCCTTTTTAAAATCGCAAATGTAATTACTTTTCCTAATATTTGTGGGTGATTGTTTTTGCAGTTTATTATATTAGAGTTTCGAGTTTGGTAGGTTAAAAAATCTCGAAGGAAGCATTTTTATTGACTGACGCTTTAGCAGAGGTTCTGTTTTTTGCCGCTATTTTACAGAAATTATGTTTAAAATCTAAAACAACTAAACCGAATGTAAAAACTGAGACTATCCCAGCTTATGTTCTACGCAGTGTTGTGCCTGTTACCGAAAATAAGAAACGAAATAGCGTTACTCCTTAGCTTGGAAAAAGCTAACGCGTTACAGAGCTCCGTTACCATTTTGCAAATGCAACGAAATACCGGTGTCGTTACTTGCCATCACTAACGGACGTTACTTTTACGTTAGTTTGTCGTTACTTTGTGTTTCACTGTTAGTATGTGACAGCTGTTAGTATATGACTGTAGAGTCTGAACCACAAACGTCTCCACAAGATTGTCGAACATATCTTGAGAAAATGCCTACGGCCGATCTTCCTCTGCTTCAGCAAGGGCGTGTCGGGAAAGTGGGTTGTAGTCTCAGTCTTTCGTTTGTTTGAAGTTACCGCGAACTCTGATAGCTTCTGCGAATGGAGGCACTGGCGGAAAAGAAAAACAATTAGATCTGATGTGAATAAGCACCGCTGTTAATTTCTAGTTATCAGTGGTGTGGAACAACGAACCATTAACTAAATAAACTGCATCATGAATTAGTATAGAAAAAAACTCTATAAATAAATCGCAAACTTAAAAAAATATAAAATAGGCATGTTTATATATGACTGCCATGATTGATTTACCCTCTTTCTGAAATATACAAGTAAACTAAGCTACGCCGTTTTCGAAGACTTTTCGCCAGCTTACATTAATGACCATTGCGAGATGTGTCTGAAAACCTGCCACTAACAAAACGATCTCGAAAGAAAGGCGTGTTCTTTTGGCTAAGAAGGCTTAACGACGGCATTTTAACGGAACGAAAGTGACATTGAAGAATAACTTATTTTAATGTGCTTTTTCGAATTATACTTCGACGTCCTGGATGTGCTCAGCAGCTTGAGTTTCGGCATACAAAGCAGAGTACATTTAAACAGCAAATTGTCTGATTTCGTTTCCGCCAGTTCAAACATAGTACTTACCCCGGGCCATAATAACGGAGTTTCGGTGGCCGTTGCCATCTTGCCCGAAAAGGGAGTGCGAGATGGCAGTAAAAGGGGCTTTTATAACAAGCGTTCCAAAACGGCCTTGATAGAGGCAGAACTTGCATGACAGAGGGAACTGTACAGTACACGGACTGCTCACAAACAACACACCTAAGCGCGAAACACATGTACGACGAAACCGTCCGATCCGACGTCCGATCAGGCAATACGACGGTCGGAGGCGAGGGTTTTCAACGCTCTCCGGTGCTACGAAAACCCTCGCCCCCCAAGGTCATTCCGGCAGTCCGCACGTCGGATCGGACGGTTTCGTCGCACATGTGTTTCGCGGTGGCAGGGATTCTAAAATATGGTGACGTCTTTCTGGTGACGGACTCCTTTCAATCCTGCGATAACCTTGCCACTTGTTTTGGTTCAAAGCGTTGGAACGTCAGCGCTTCCAAATTTAGAGTTTATCCTTTCTGTTGTTGACCGATCGAGAATTTATTCATTTTGAAGAGAAGGACTTGACCAGCTGGAGTAGCTGGACGATTAAGCAGAATCCTTTGAGGGGTGGCAGACTGTTGCCTTCTGAGCAGATGTCTCTTTCCAGCGAAACGGCTGTTCCTTCAGGGCACGGTGACGGTGGTCTTGGTAGCTTCGACAAAAAGACTGTACCCAGGACGCTTGGGAATTTCGCAAAGCGATGATCTCGCGTCCTTTTGGGCCCGGCCGTGGAAACGCTGAAACCTTCTTCTGAGGGAGTTTGAAATGACGCCGTTTATACATAGCTTTGTTGGGGTTTCTTTGCCACTTTTTTAGTGCGCAGAATAAAAATCATTTTGGTTTCAAACTATCATGCGGCCATTTTTAATCATAAGTAACGAGTAACGGGTAACGTAAACTGATGGCAGATACTGTGCAATAATAACGACATTACTTTACTCGTTACCCATTTGGGATTCTAATGAGTACGTTAGTACGTAACTAAAAAACTAACGCGTTACCAGTAACGTCGTTGCTTGTAACGCGTAAGTTCCAACACTGGTTTTGCGCTATGGTTCATTTTTAACAATTTTTTCTTAATACATTTTGTATTTCGTGACAAAATAATTTTATATTTTGTATATAAAAATACGAAATAATTTCTTAATACAGACGATACCAACGTATTCTTTTCTGGAGTGACGAAGAAATGCCTAGAAAATGCTGCAAATGTCTACCTATTGAAGCTATCCAACTGGTTACAAACAAATTGTTTAAAATTAAATACAAGCAAAACTAAGTATATTATTTTTAAGCTAATAAATAAAATCGACTGCAGCCCCATAAGCTTAAAATTTTAAGACATTGTGCTTGAGCAAGTGTCGGAACAAAAATTTCTCGGTGTATGGTTTACTGAGGACATCTAATGGAACACTCACGTGAATACACTCAAAGGTGAACTATCTCGTGTTACGGGAAGTATATATATAAAATACGAAACTTGCTGCCCACTTGGCTAAAACTGACGTTGTACTATTCTTTGTTCACCTCTAAAATCAGTTACGGCATCTTAGTTTGGGGGACGACGATCAATTCGAACTATGTTTAACTTATTACCTTGCAGAAGAGGATTCTTCGCATGTTCGAAAATTATAAAGGAGATATTAGAAACATAAGAACCCAACCACTATTCATCAAATATAATATGCTTCAGGCTGACCAAATATACTATTTTAAGCTCTTACAATGGATTCACAAACACAGAATATACTCCACACCAAAAGCGAGTTTAGGTCCTAACCAACTACGAGACACAAAGCGAAGGATGCCTTCAATAAGAACCAATTATGGCCGCACTGCTTTGTCATATCAGATAACCAAGATGCTAAACAGAACAGACATTACTATAGATTATAATAAAACATTTTATGCCTTCAAGAAACAGTGCCGAAGCTTTCTCGTGGGCAGTGGTATCAGCTTCTCAGTTGTGTAATATGTAGGCTAAGTTGTTATTTTTATTATGTACTTATATTTGACTACAAATGTGACCCTTGACATATATTCGATCATTTTTTATTGCTAAACTAAATGGCGGCCATCAGTCCTATTTTATGCTGTGTCCTTCTCACTTTTTTTGTGTGTGTGATTTTTTTATGTTTATATTAGTGATATGATGCTTCTGTGTCATACGACGTTACATTTGTTCTACGCTTCGAATCATGCTTGTTGTGTAACATGTGATTTTGCTAGTTGTTTTATTGTGCCGTTTTATTTTATTTTACAATTCACAATGTTGAATGTTAAAGTAGCTGTTTCATTGTGCCTTCTTTTTTATTTTTACTCAGTATACCAATTGCTGAATAAATAATATATTGATTGCACTGTTGACTGTTGAACTGTTGGGGGGCAGAGACTCTGTCAGGCTTCACGCCTTTATCTCTGCCCCCTGGGCGGAAAAAGCCCGCCAAACAAATAAAGAAAAAAATGCAACCTACTCTTACCAGAGCCTCTTTTTTGAAAAAAGGGCTCTTTGTTCCTTTTGCGCCCTGTCCATTCTTATTACAAAGGTAATAAGGAATATGCATCAGAAGCAAACAGGAAACCTCAGTCATTATCGCAAATGGACTCATTTAATGATGTAATAACTTTATGAATTTCAAGTGAAGAGCTAGCAGATGTTAGCATCTGCTCCAAAAGCGTCAGTGGCTGTTCCAAACCAATATTGTGCTTGCTACAAAAGTGCAACAAAAGGTCAAATGCCGCATCCATCCTCACTCTAAAAAAAAGGGAGTAGTACTTCCTCCCTTAAAGGAGGAACTCGCGCGTCCCATATATTGCTCTATCAGGGGAGGGAATTGAATCCTACAAAACGGGACGGAAATTTGCTCCCCTAAGAAGAGAGGAAAGTTGCCACTTATTTTCGAGAAAAAGTTCGTCCCCTAAGAAGGGAGGAACATTGCCACCTTTTTTCTCTCAATGGAGGAAACTTTCTCCCCTCGTGTAATTAATGTAGCTTCCACCAGATGGCGCTCAAAACGAAAAACAAAATCGGAGGAGCGCTAATTTGTTTTTAAGTTCCCCCGAATTTTGAACGCTACATGGTAGATACATGCACATCACTGAACACGCAGAATACACGGAACACAAACAGAACACACCCCCACACAACAACAACAACGCAGAGACACCGAACCCCCTCCTTTCTCAACGTACGCCAAATTCGCACTATCTCTATATATGGCAGTCTTATTTTTTAATCCGACTTGGCCGGTGACTGCCATCATTTGTCGCATAAACACGGAAAGGCGGAGTTTATATTACTCATACTTAATGCATTATTTGAAATGTCTCTTGGAATAGCCTCCATCTCTTAATTCAACACCCTGAGCAAAGCGAATGTACAGGATTAAGCTAATTAACTAAAATTTAATAATTATCTTTTAATAAGTTTGATGAATCATGTTGGCAATGCAGTGTTGAAATGCGGTAACTGGTGTTTAATATTGCAATCAAGGCTATTGTTTAATTGCAGTGTTCAGTGACAGTGTAATGTATTTTCAATTTTGGTGGGGTAATGAATCATTTTAATTGTTGCACAAATATTTCAATGCATTTTTCAAACAAACAATATTACTGGTTTTAACACCACTACAGCCACGCTCGTTTTGTGACACGAGAGGAACCGCGCAATAATAGATTTAATTAGCCGCATAAAAAAAAATGCGACGGGTTATTTATTTTTTTTTTTTTTTTGCGAGTGCGTTTTTTGATATGTAGCAAGACTGAGATGCAGCGCAGCGCAAACTAAAAAAGCAACGGTGAACCGTCGGCTGTGGTGAATCATCCCTTCCTTTAAGCCCGCGGACCGCCCTCCCTCCCCCACTTCGCCCCGCAACCAGAATGGAATGTCTGTACTACCTTTTCTTTCAAGTGGACTCTTCCCGAAAGCATAGTTGACCTTGCTTTCCGGATCCATCGCTTCGTACCTTCGCCGAATCGTCATGTCAGTGTCATTTCTTGTGAGGGGCTATGGTTTTTGAAACACGCGTGTCTTGCAAGCCGGTCGTGGTCTCGATGTTGACGGACTACAACGTGTGTCGGCCGCAACCGCTCGTCGCAACGCAGTGATCGTTCCTATCGACTGGATATGCTGTTCTGTTTTACACAGAAGTGAAATAAACACCGCACGGATTATCTTTCGCTGCATGGTACGTACACTTTATTTCAAGAGTATACGTTTCTCGCGGAGGTGACGGGGGTAGGAACGTAGAGACGGGTCGACTCGAATAGAGCAGCGATATTGGCAACTACGCGATAGAGGAAAAAAAAATCAAGACGATTTATTTATTTGTGCGTTCTACTTGTCATTCAAGTTAAAGCAAATAGGCAGGCGAGCTGGTTAAGGATATATTACTATGTCGACTTGTAGCAAGTAACGCGACGAAAGTGGTCGTAGTTGCCATTCCAGTGATAAATCGCCACCTGTGCTTATCGCAGCAGCAAGCTTTCATCCACCAAATAATTGTGGTTGTGGGGATATTTATACAGCGTGTAGTTGGTCAGCCATTTAAAGTTCCGACGAGTCACTCGCTGTAGATGAGCAATTTAGCCAGTGCAGTACAACTGCTAGCCTGGGGTCTTTAACGTGCACCACGCAGTAGTGATACACGACCGCACGCCGGTACGATGCTCATCCGGATCGAAACGGGCAGGGGTGGGGATTGAACCCAGGATCCCTGGGTTCTGCAACGCGAGCTTTCGCTCCACGTGCTCCGAGCTGGTGTGCGCTAGACCACTCGGCCGCCGATCCTCCTTTCATCCACCATGAACAAGCGCGATATCGGAGCGGGCACGGCCTGATTCTCGCGAGACACACGCCGCGCTACGCGCCTCGCTTTTTTTGTTAAACTAGGGTGCCTCCGCTAGCCTCCGCAGCTCCGCTTTTAATCCGCTAGCACCGCGCATGGACAGTAGTGGGATCGCTCTAGGTGACGGCAACCAAGCCCCCAAGTTGCCGTCACCGCCATTAAACATGTTCGCGCCGGCATCGGCGGTGGCACCGCCGCTGCCGCCGCAAACATGGGAGAGGAATTTTCATTCCTTTTTCAAGCGCCACCAGGTGGCGCTGCATGTAGATCGGTGAAAGGGAGGAACGGGGGCAATTTCCTCCCTTCCGTTGGCGACAGGGAGGAACATCGGTTTTTCCTCCATTTCTGCTCCCTTTCTTTTTTAGAGTGCTGGATACATAATCGATGTGACGACTGGTTTTTGAATCTCAAGCTTCCCGATAAGTAAATACTATAACAATGCCGACCTCTAGCAGTTTAACTATTAACCTGAGACTGGAAAAGAAGAGAAACATCAAAACGTAGAAGGAATAAACAATAGACAGGACGACGTTTCAATCGTCCTGTCAATTTTATGTTCCTTATGTTTTGATGTTTCTCTCCTTTCTTAGTCTCGGGATAATTCAACATGGTCCAATTTGCGTTTGCACTTATTTTTATCTGGTCCGTGATCGTTGAGCATAGTAAATACCGAATAAGAAACAAAAAAAGCCACCTTGTAAACGGTTGTGAGCTAATTTTGGCGATATCATCCCGTGAGTGACTGTTTGCAGGTAGACACGGAAGGGAGCGCCATGTTTTGTTTTTGTTTTACGTGCACATCAAAGCCTTAGCAGACTCTCCGTGTTCTTAACGCTCTTTATCGTAGTAAACCTAATTGAGTGGAAAACTTAGGAGGGAATTCAAAACTGGCGTCGCCGTCCTGAATGCTCACATGTCTTCGCGTCGAGAAAACTCATTCACGTGTTCCCGTAATCGATATCAGTCGTTCTTGGTCTTATTAGGTGTAAAAGAAAAAGCCGTATGTACGAGATTTATATGGCCATGCATCACAGAGGTCAGTGTTGACAGTTAGATCATCGCCAGAGCTTCCACATCTTTACTTTAATTGAAAATGCTATTATTTACCGGGACTATATCGTCTCTCGTAAAACATTTCGTCTCCAGCACTATGAAAAAAGAAAGTGTGCGTACCTGAGCTTGTGTTGATGCGTATGGGCAGTCGATAAAAGCGTCGCTGGGAGGTCGCTGCAAAAGGAAAGCCGAACCACGAGAATACTTTCATTTCCTTTTATTCCGACCAACATGGGCGCACCTGCGCAGATGTGGGGATCGCCACGTTCACACCGCATTAAGGGAACAAATTGTGTAGTCCCCTCGTCCCCTTTGGCCAGTGAAACATAATGAGGCAAATGCGTGCCCGAGCCAACGCAGAAAGGATCCATAGCACGGTGACGTTGATTACAAAATGTGTCCATCCGGACACCGGCGGGTCGCAACTGGTAATTACCGCGTGTCCAGCTGCCCGCACCAGATCGATGGCACTGACCGTGTGTGTACGCAACCACAAAGCGCCCAGTTTAATCCTCGACGACGCCGGGGCGACCGGGACCTTCGATCCATTTCGGGTGATTGTAATCCGGCGGCAAACACGCTGGCTGCGAGAGTCTCCCCCCAAAAAATCAAGAGGGGTCGTTTGGCGTGCCCACAGACGACAACTGCGGATAATTACGCGCGGGGACCGGGTGGCATCATCGACCGCGAGTGCACGCTTCGGCAAGAGCGCCATTCCGGCGCACGCGGCTCCAGGTGAAGAGGGCCGTCGTCGACGGACGCTCGGTCGAAGCGAGTGTATCGGTTCATCTGCCCGCCCCTCTGACCGCTTCCTCCGCCGCGCAAATCCAGCGGTGCGTCGGAACTGATGGCCCGCGGTCCAAGGTGCACGCACGGCCCAAGGCCGCAGCTGCAGCCATCTCTGACCTCTGGCGGCGTGCCGTGGCTGATCGCCGAAGAGGGATCCAATTGCTGCAAAATCGTGCGCGTCGGTATCCGGAATGCGCGAGCTTGCTCTTCAGCTCAACTGGGACATGTGCACACACACTGCGCTGGACGTGGCAATTGTTTTTTTTTTTTAACAAAATAATTACAAACTAAACTTATTTATTTTGGGAGGGAAAGGACTGGAGACCAGCTTTCTTTCTTTTATTTTTCTTTTCTTGAACAGATGTAGGCGTTTACTGTTACTTTTGTGAGCAACTTATGAAAGTAAACACGGAGAAGCTGCAGCAAGCTCCGACCTGCTGTTCTGGGATGTGTTTCGGGGAGGAATGGGCGTGCCGTCAGTGATCAACGGGACCAGCGTGTCTCCCTTCCCGACTCAAGCAGAGTCACACGAACGGCGGGGAGCCGAGAGGAATGTCAGTGTTATCAGACGTATCTAGCGATCGCACTCTCGACAACAGGGCTCGGTGCGCGCTGCCGATAGTAGAGATATGGAGACGCCCATGAAACGGCGTTACGCGATTCTGGCAGCAGCGCTGTTAGATGCAGAAGACGACGAACTGCTTCCTGCTGAAAACAAGATGCTTCTTGAATGGGGGAATGCAACGCAAAAGATGTAGAATAAAAAACAAAAACGTTGTATGAGTAGCGGCTTGAGGACGGCTATAATGAATATCGAAGATTCCTTCGGGTTCCTCCGGCGACACGCGCAAAAGTGAAATCGACAACAAGTTAGGCGATCCCGATGCTACCGCCTTCATCTAGCTGAGCAAAATTTGTAAAGTGACCGGACACGCGAATGAAAAACTTTGAGACCGGCTAGTCTCCCGTTCGAACGCCTCTCTCCACGCAGCGAGATGGCAGCACCGTGGATGAAATTGCAGCGGGCGCTGGGCGCAATCAGCGTATGCTGTAGCTGGTACCTTCCTCACTCACTACCTTCTTCCGTTTCAACAACCTTAATGAGAAAAGAATTCTCGACTTATCTGCCTTCTTGGCAAGGACAGATTTACCTTTGTTAGGCTGTGAGGTGCGCGCAGGGGCGATAACAATAAGCATACTCAAGTTCTTCGCCCTCCTACTTTTCCGCCTTTACACCGAAGCAATGAACAACGAGAGGGCAGCAAGGCGAGAACGGCTAAGGCTTCTGGCACGCCGATTGCTTGCAGCGCCGCCACGCGCTTTCATCCCGCAGCAGTCGCCGACAGGGACAGTGGACGGAAGACTAGCCAGTCTTTCCAGAGACCCTAAAAATACCGCCAATTTCAAAAAGATTTCACGCTAAAGCGGGGAGCGTTTGTGCAGCCCGAGCAAAAGCTCCCCATCTCCCTAAGATGTCTTCGTCAACGCTGCTCCGTGCAAAAGCGTGACGTTGTGGTGCACATCCTGGGAAGCAAAGTGAGGGATTTCTCCCATGTGTGAATACCCCATAAGAGGACTACAAAAGAACATTGACCGTCAAATCTTACCTATAATTTATAAGAACTCACCCTCGCAGATCACGCACGAACAAACCCACGCACGCACCAGTTTAGCACGAAACATTTCTGCCTTCATAATTCTTTGCCGGTGTTTAGAAGGTTATACGTTGGCACTGCTGTGTTGTCCACGGGTAAAGGAGCTTCCTGAGATAAAAGGGACTCGTGTCCAACCTCCAAAATATTATCACCACGATATATTTTTGAGTGTTGGTCCCCGCACGCTCAAAATCATTTTCATTTTTGTTTCCAAAATCGTCAACTATCGGTTCTCTTTGGCATCATAATTTACAAATGTTCGCGGTAAAATAAATTATCGAGTCCCGTGGTCTCTCTCGTAGGCGGTGAAATCACAGCCCTCCAGGCCAAGACTGGAACACGCGGTGGGTCATCGCCTCGTTGTCAAGAAAGGGATGACACTTCTCTGGAGGATCTGCTTCTACAAACAACCAGATTACTATGACAGTCCGAGCCTATTGTCAGTTTAAAAACTTATCAATGACTTTATTGACAACACCAATATGGGAGATATTGCTTACAATGATTACGACTTGTTGAGCACCGTCGCAAGCAAACCGCTGGGGTTCTAGTCCCAGAGACTTCTAGAACAAAAGCTCTTCGCATACTAGCTGCAGAATCAGCTTCATTCACCGGTCCACCACTCAGAAAAGGGGCAAGGGGTTGTTGTTGCCAGTGCAGACGGAGTGTGGGAACTCCTTCCTCCGGGACGCGCTCTATGAAATTCAGATATAAACAGCCTCATCATACTTGCTAGTACTCTGAGGCTCTTCTGTTAGAGTACCTGAAATCACAGAGCGTGATTGCATGCAGCTCGGCGTCAGTACCAGAGAAACAGAGAACCTGGTGACTACGCAAGACCGACGCCTGAGTTCTGCTCTCATTCGGGCCCAACTCTGAATGACCGTCAAGGGTGGACCTCAGTTTTAGAACAGACACTGTTCTTGAACACGTAAAGGGCTCCACCTCCATGCTTCAAGTACCAAACTCTCGATCAAGTAGCGATGTACTGCAGAGGCAAAACTAAAAGCCAGAAATGCGGAAGGTCGCATCTTTCCAAAGCGTATCTCAGTATACTGCCTGCTGAAAACTCCCAGAGGCAGACAATGAACGTCCCCACCTCACTGATTAATGTGATTATGCAAACTGCATGGTGCGCCTCGCAGCCTATTTACGCGTAAAGACACTTCTGCGCGGTCTCAAACAATGTAAAAACAGTGAGTGCGCAGGCGAGCTGATGGAAGTTGATCATGATGTAGAATACCCGAGACTGTGGTAAGAGCTGGGAAACTTGGTCGAAGAAAAATGACAGGGAAAAATAACGTCATATATGATGCGTTCAGGCTTCTTTCCTGGAAAAAATTTATTAAAGTATTACGGATGTCGATTCTTCTGTTTCCTTTCTTATATATATTGATACGAAATCTAGATATCAAACACTCCCACAACAAAATCAATTGTTCCTGCAAAGGGTGATATTATTTTTTCTTTTTTTGCAGGGACGTGACGTTTAGTTTTACGCGCCTTCCAGGCACACTTTCCAATTTTACTTATTTATTTATCTTTATTTCCAACAACGCTGACGCACGAAACAGTGTTTTCGGCCGACTTAGATAATACGTATCCGGCAGATGGGTTCATATTTCTCCAGGTTTTTCTCAGCTGCTGGGGCAGTAAAAAAACGCTGGCACTGCTCGGGCCCGAGATCGTGACCACATTAGTTGGCACAAAAGCCGTCCGAGGTGGCGTTGTTTCTTTCCCCGCCCGTGGCCATGGGGGGGACGGGCGTTCCGTATCTGCGGCAGGCATCGCCTTCTCTTTCCTCATTCGCCTTTATATTTTTGTTCACATTGTTGGGTGCCGTTACTTCTCCGAGGTTTCTGTTTCTTTCCCAACGTCTATCTAGTGCGCGCTTTTCCCGTCGAATGAAAAATTGGGGAAACCAGAAGAAAAAAGGCGCCGGAGCCTGCAGCGCTCGGCGAGAACGGCAACATTGAGAGCGGCGCCCGGTGCGCCAGGGCATCGATTTAACGAAGGTCGCGAACCCTCGAGTCAGTTCGCCGTATTTCGGCCACGACTGGCGGCGGCGGTGGACGATGAAAAATGAATCCATAGAAGAAAAAGAAAAATATTTTCAGAAAGCTTCAGTCTGCTGTTGCCGCCGTGGCATCTATGCACACGAAAAAACGAACAAAAACGTTTGCTTCTTGTAGCCAGCATCAGGGGTTATTTGTTTGCTTGTTTTGTTAGTTTTTAGGTCGCTTAGGAAAAGTAGTGAAGAAAAAATATATTGGACGAAAGCTCTGAGAACGTACGAGGGCCTCTTTGTCTCGGCAGGAGAGGACGTTTCGCAACGCTTCCGGGCGCTGCTCGGGATCACCTGGACCAATTAGCGATGCCGCAAGAGGCGGCTTTCTACAGCCGCAGACATCGACGACGCTCTCTAATGGCAGATGGCCCGCCAACCGATACTCTCTCCTTGATTGGCGCTTATGTTTCTTTTTTTTTCTTTTTTTTTTTTGTTGTTGGCGTCGTTCGATCATCAAAATGGCCGACCGCCTGCATGGTCTGGAATCTATATGATCTTTTCTTTCAGTTTGAGCAGAGGTATGCTGGATGTGGATTAAAGAAGAGTTGGGTGAAGTCGAGCAACAAACGACAAAAGTGCGGGGGAACTGGGCCTGTTGCAACATAACTCAGACTCGAAAGCGGCGAGCACAAAGGCTCAAGAGCACAAAGTGCGGCACTATTGCTGGGTTTTGATAATGTTATTTCAATTAAAGCGTTCACGTTTCGAAATCGGGGCCGTCCCTCGCAACACAAAGAAGAATATTCCCTTCCACCTCAAGCGCATCTCTGGGATATTATTAAAAACGAGGCACGTCGTACTCTAAATTGATTTTTTCCTGAATATCGAGTATAGTCGAAATCTCGTTCTTCCTAAGACCTTTCAGAGCTTTCAGCAGGTCCCCATAACTGTAGCGCGGTGTGGCATGCTAATGTAACGAAAAAGAAAAAAAGAAGGCATATTCTCGCACTTTTGCATGAGGGGATTATTAGAGCTCTCGCGAAACATGTCTCTATCGTGCCAGTTAGGCACAAGAGAAAATGGTACGTTTCCTCCGAATGCGCTTGACCTGGTAGCTTCTCTGCCGTCACGTTTATTTCATCGTCGTTTTCTTACGGATTGTGCATGATTGGCTGGCTTTATGACGGATACATAATGGACGCAAAACAAGGCGGGTTTTTTCAGTCGCGCATTAGTCACCTAGCTGTGTTTGGAGATTGGGGTTTGTCCTTTGTCCCCCTTGCTCCCCTTTTCCAGGGATTATTATCGTCAATCTAAGTGGACTGTTCGGGGCAGATCTAACAACCCTGTACAGAAATTCTGGTACGCTGCATTTTCCCGCGGCCCAAACCCGGCCCTCATGAAGTAAAACCTTGCTTGCCTGCTTACGCGCCTTGAGCATGGGTCACACTGCTTATGCATATACTGAATAAAGTATATATTCGATTCAATATTCAATTCAATACAGTAGACAATCTGCATACAGATTTGAACGCGAGTGACCGCGAGATCCGTGTTTCGAATGCCGCATGATAATGAGTTCAAAAAGAGAACTTTGCACGCGGCGTTTGAACCACAGTAATTGCGGTGACTTGAGTTTGCAGACTGTTCTTTTGTATGATGTATGAGCAATGTGATCCCGGCTTTACGGCCCTGGGTACGTCGCGCGTGCAAACTGGTGCCGTGGTCCGTGAACGTTTCACCGCTCCGTCCAAAAAGCTGGAATCCATCTCCGTCCTTCTGTTTGAACATGACAGCGAGCCATGGCGAGCCGTGTTGAGTCGGACAGCGGGAAGCGATGCGACGTCACCTCCTCTCCACGGTGCTCGTGACCATCGCCACCGTGATCGGTAGCATCCAGTGGTTTCGTCATGGAACACATCACCGTGACTTGCCGTGATGTGCCGTGGCGAGGAGCCAAGTTTTGCCGACTTTTTTTGACGAAGCGGTGAAACGTTCGCGGACCACGGCGCCAGTTTGCCTGCTATTCACTGCCACTCTTATCTCAAACAACGAGCGGCGAAATGTCACGGTCGTCTCCTGCTTTCGAAAGAGCGGGAGGTTCAAATGGTCCAATGAAGGCCCTTGATTGGCTCCATGGTTCTACTCCGTGCGGAAGTCCCAATATGTGCCGGGGCGACTGGCGATGGATACCGGTCGGTCGCTGTGCCCGGAAGAATGAAGCACGTCCAATTTGCACGCGCGGATCGTCGGCGGCAGAGGCGCACGCCGGGACCCGCGTCTGACGATTAGCGGGGCTCCAATTAAGTTCGAAAGAACCGCCGAGAACTGAGCGACACCGAAGTAGAGGGCAAAATAAAATAGGAGCGAAGCGTCCTCCCAGGTGCATCTGGTGCAGTGTCGCCTGGGTTCGCGGGCAGCGGCGGGAGATGCCTTAATTAAAAGCCCCGCTCGCTCGCTGTATGCAAAACAGCCCGAGGGAAGCTGGCTCTCCCGGCTCCCCCATCCAGATTTGTGCCCGGTCTGTCAGCAGAGCCGCGCCGCCGCGTTCCCTGCCTCTTCAAACGAGTCTCTTTGCAGGGTGAATCAAAGGGTCTGCTTTCGGTGCTTTTGCTGGCTGCCGCCCTTAGCTGCTAGGCCGGTTTGTGGCGGCCGACGCAGTATCACTCGAAACTCGTATCAACTTCTGGGATTAGGGAGTGTCACGGCAGACCCGTTTTAATGGTCCACCGAACCTGGGGCAGATACAAGTACTTGGTAGTACGTTTTGCTCCCTGTTAAATGAAATGCTGGGGAGATTGGAGGGGAGGATTTGAGTGACTGCCTTTTTTGTGTACGCATTCTGACTCCATGAGGACCTGCTGCTGGGATTAACGTTAGTCATGCTGCTTAAGTGTGGCATCGAAACTCGCGTCTCCACAACCGTGCATCCTGTCACGTTCCGAACGGTAGCGGGTTTTGTAAAATAAAGAAACCCGAAAAGAAACAAATACGCCTAATTTTAGGCGTGTCATTTAAATTCCAACTTAAAAAAGGAGTATAATTTCTCGCAAAACCGCGCCCGTGGAGATTCGGATTCAGCTAATCATATTTTTATTTTTTCACCGGCTCACCGCTTACCACCTTACGATACTCTGTAACCTAAAGGTGCCCCGAGGAGGTTTCTGAGATCGCCTAGTTACGGCGATAACCCACTCTGCTGACTCTAAGCATTTTAGAAATCTTTAAATCATGACGATACGCGGCTGATTTCCTTATTACAGCGGAGCTGTTAGGGACTAGTTTCCCAGTATCGTGTGCGTCAGCAAACAAATGATGACACGCAACTCTGGGCAGCTACCGCCATCTATGAGCGACTGCGGCAACCAGACAACCAGCGCACCGGTTGTCTGGTTGCCGCCGTCGCTTATAGATGGCGCAACCTTTCCAACCTTTCCACTCTGGCTTGCCGACCTGCGGCCGGCCATTACTTCCACCCCGCCATAGTACAGCTTCGCTAGTCTTCCTTGTTCACCAGAGTGGAAAGGCTGTTTAAAAAAACCAATCCAAGATCGCAAAAACACCGATTTCGTCCCCGGCGATCGGAGGAGCATGTTCCGAAACAAGGGCCACTGTCAGTGAATAGCAAGTGAAGGATCCTCGCACCTCCGACCGGTGGAATCGCGGAGTGATAGCTCGAATGTATGCGGCTCGTTGTCCTTACAGCCCGGGCTACAATTCAACACAACAATCGCGCGCTTCAGCAAAAAAAAAAAAAAAAAAAAAAAAAGCAATTTATTTAATTGTTTTTTTTTTTATTTGCAAAATTAACTCCGGTTAAATTTAGAATTAATGAAGAATGAAAACGCTGTTCTTGAGAAGAATATTGCAGTATTATGTCGAAAAATTATTGCAGTGATACACATTTTCTAATACCAGTGTTCGCAATCTCAACGAAATGTCGCGTTTTCATTGGTCACATGCCGTCCTGGCTGCCGGCACAAGGCTCCCCCCATAGCCGGAGGTAATTTCCTTGAATTGCTTTTTTAATAGGGAAATCGGCCTCGCATCGTTAGGATTTATGGATTTCTGGGGTCCCCAGCTCTGTACCCAGCTCGGGGCACTCTGTAACTTAACGAGGCCTTTCTGGAAACTTTTACCGCTATAGCTGTTACGGGCTATTCCCACCACATGAAATGACGTCCGTTGTCGTGGTAGCTGTAGCCAACGTTATTCGATTAGCTCAGTTTCGAAACTGGTCATAGACGCTACTTGCCACCGAGCAGTACCCCCCTCACTCACCACGACTCGCGCCCAGTCGTTCGACGTGCCGGACGGCTCCGATGGTAAATGTAGTGTATTCAATGGAAGACGTACGTTTCGAAGCACCACGTCTAGATGTCTTTCCACCGTACATTCTATGGAAACACAGTTATGAAACGAAAATCTCGATGGCGCTTCAAACGACGGGAGGCGGACGGAAAAGAGTGAGGAGGGGTACACCCTTCCCCGGTGAGTTCCACAACTGACCTAATCTTGTAACATTGGTTGTAGCTGTAGTTGTCGTAGTAGGGTGTAGGGAGTCCATAGCCGATATCGTCAAATGCTTCAAAAAGATCGGCCGCCGCCGCCGTGTTTTTAGCATTCTATCCTGGGTACGCCAAAAATGAGGGGCCCGCGTTACCACGGAGCTATACGCCACAGCTTTCACAATCTGCTTCATTGTATAAACACAGCGCGCACACGTCAAGTGTAGCGCAAGCTAGTCAATCATAGTTGCAATTACGTCACGATAAAAATGTTTTATTTTTTTACCATTTTTAATCAATTCTAAATTTAATCGGAGTTTATTGTGGATAAAGGTATCCATCCAGCTTTGCATCGCGCCACCTGTCATGTCCTATCACGTCCCCTTTGATGTCACATCCCAGCATTTGACCCACCTAAAAGACAAGGCCTTTCCCCCTCCCCCCACACGTCATCGCTTGTGGATCCAGGCAGTGACAAGTTAGCTCGCGTGAGCGTATCGCTTGTGGATCCAGGCAGTGACAAGATAGCTCGCGTGAGCGACGCGTCTCGCAGCGTCTCAGAGCGAGCGCGACGCTAGCACGTGGCGATGCCAAGACGGACGCGTCTACCGCTTTGCGGCGGCTCTCATTGAGCCTCGGCGTGTTTGCCGCTTGGAGTGGCTCGGGGCCCCACTAACGATGACGTCATCGAGAGGCTAAGCCGTCAAGACTCCACGGCGCGTGAACGGGACACCCATGGCCAGCGACTTCGCCGTAACGTCTATCGCTGTGACTCTGTACTGCTCGCTCACACAAAACTGCCGTCTTTTTTTTTTTTTTTAAGGATATTTATTTTTAGAGGCAATTTATATTCTTATATCTTATTTCACTTAAGAAACGAAGGAAAAAGAAGTACGGAGGGAGTGCAGGTCCAGAGGCCAGGGTCCATGCCCCCAGGTGTGCCCAACGAACCCGCCCGCCAAATAATAATAAGAACGGAAGCACAAACAACATACAACAATAGCAAACAACAAACAAACAAAAAACCACAAAGACAAAACAACGCATATGTTGTATTTGAAAGCGATATTCCGACTGTTTTGTAAACTTTTAATTGTGAAAGCCCGAGGTCGATCAGAGTGAGTTGCCTGTAATGCGTTCCTCGGTCTCGGGTTTTCACGGTGTTGGAAGGTCACCAACTCTCCTGTTTAAAGTTTGTTATTTGTAACCTTAATATGTGTTGTAAAAAGCACGCTTAAGCGAAGAAAAAAAAAACACCCAATTTGTTTTGAATTGAGTTGCAATATCTCCATACGGCTCATTATTTGCACGGTCGCCACTTGGGCGGCTTTAAAGCTATGCTTTAATATAAAAAAATAATTCTTTCTCTCTCTTCCTCCTATTTGAGTGGAGCGAGAGCGATTGCTTTCTTGTTGATATACAGAATTTCACAAGGATCCCTTCCTAACTCCCCTCCACTCTAAACCCAGAAAAGCAAATACTAACAAACACATACAGCATAAAAACAGCTCAAACCTGGATGATACAACTTAATTAAAGGGGGCTCGCGATACACCCGAACGCGATATTTTTACGCACCTTTCCAGAAAGCTTATACTACTCCTCACTCGAGGCATTAATCGAGAACAAAACAAAGGCAGCGAACCGCACGTTTATAACAAATAGCTACCAAATTGAAAAACCGCAGGAACTCGCGCGCCGGCGGCTTGCACCACGGGTTATTAACGAGCCACAGCGGCAGATGGAGCGGCGCCAAGTGAGAGAGAGTTTTCGGCGACCCAACATCTGGGGCGTGCGATGCTCCTTCCAGAGGCCGCACGGTTCGGCTGGGCACCCGGTAAAGGCGAAGGTTTCACGTGGTGTGCGCGAAGGGCGAGAGCGCGAATACGCGAATTTCGTCGTCGAAGGAGCCTTGGGAACCTCACGATCGCGCCTCGGGAGCGCCGTGCCGTTATACAGCCTCCCGCGCGAGCCGCTGCCAATCCAAAAACCGTGACCTTGAAACCGAGGTGGCGCCCAACGGGGGGCATTTTCGGAGAACGCTTTGCAAGAATGCCACCGCTCAGCTCGGATGCCTGTAGCACTTTTTCCGCATTCGCTATTTCGGTTTCCCTTCAGAAACCGCGAAAAGGCCCGTGCGAGTCGACTTCAATCGAGCTTAAAAACGACTCCCGTTTTTTACGCTTTTGTTTATGAGATTTCTTGCCCTGCTTCGAGAGAATATGTCTGGGTGAACCGCATATGTTTATATGCAATTCATGTTTATGTTTGTTGTTTTCATGCTCGTGATAATCAATCTGACCTTCGGGTTGAGGAACACTGTAAACGTTTGGCGATTCGTTTCTCAATTGACGCTTTCGAAATAAACAATTTATTTCAAGCCTTAATTTATTTTTGTTGTGTCTTTGTTGTACTCTCACGTGTGCGTGTAATCGTGGTGGCTCCTGTAGTATGTGGCGATATCGGGTCAGCTTGCACGCGTTTCTGAAATTTTAAACCTCGTCTTCTTTATTTCCAAATGGTCGCGATATATTTGTCCCACAACTGCAAAACTTCAAGGTGCGCTATGACGCGATGTAGCGAATCTAACTGCAACGCTCATGAACTGCTCTTTTTTTAGCTAACAAAAAAAAAAGGGGGGGGGGTAATTAGTGGGAAACATTGAGATCCACACGTTTATCACATCACTTCAATGCCTGCAACGCTTTCAGAGCTTATTCCGTACAGCGATGCTCACCCTTCACGAAACACAATTTTTTTTCTTTTTTTTTTTTCCTTTTTTTAGCAGCTTAGCCAATAAGGAGGGCAATCAGTATCGTGGTGCAGCAGTCGTTCAGTGTCAGTGTCAAAAAGTTAAAACACATTATGCTCACTGAGATTACATTAGCTATGGTAGCATAACACCGATCACCCTTCTGATTGATCGATCTCATTAAAGGAATGCGAATGATTGGTGTTTCGATTTTAACGGGCAATACGCAGGAAAAAAACTTTTAAAAGTGTTTCTGTACCTGAACAGAATATCTGAATGTGCAGTTGAATCGGATAAAACTATCAAACTAAGCCGGGAGGCTCTGGCGATGACGCTGCTGCCAAATTGGTCGCTTGTCCTCGACCGGGACGTGACGAAGGCCCCCAGGGGACATGGCCTGGGATGGACGGGGGCTTTTCGAACTGAATGAAGACCATCGCGGAAGCCGACGCGGCAGGGTATACAACGGCGGAGGTTTGGTTGCATCACGTCCTCGTGCAACGGCCTCCGCGCGCTTGGCGGCGTGACACCGTTGCGTCGAAGGGAGCTTTCGTTGGCCCCTTCCGATTAGTCACGACGCACCCGCGCGATCGCTGGTCGGAATGCGTGCCGAAGACGCGAGCGCTTCCTTGTCCCGCAAACGGATATTCGGGTCGCCGATGAATGACGCCAGTTGCGAGTTTTAATTTGTCCCCCGCGGAGTGTGGCAACTTCGTATAAATGTGTGATGCTGTTCGCATAAGAGTGACTCGCAGCTTCGGAAGTTCTCCGAGTTCAGATTGTACCACGATGCAGTTCAAACACCGATAATTATTCTTTCAATTAGGTTAACCATTCAGAGGGGTCTTCCGCAGAATGTACCAATGGTCCTGCGGTATCAATGGAGAGAATGCGTTCCTTACTTTCGCCACTAGAACCGCTTGGCTATTAGAGCGTGATACCAATCGCCTTTGTCATTGGTTGAACCGATAAACTCAGTTATGGAGGTTGATACATCGGGACGTTAGTCCGTGTGGCGTATCCGCTGTAAATTGGTAGTTAAGTCAGTGCAGTGCGACCGCAAGCGTGTATTTCTATGGAGGACGGCAGCGCGCCTAGATAATGCACGTCCAGATGAAAGTGGACAGAGGAACTGATTAAGGGAACCCCCGTAATCGGTGTCTTGAAATGCATTGCGGGCAATAAACATTCAGGAACTTCTAAGAGTGCGAGACTGCTGGCGCTTTTGACATTTAAATAAGCAGCACGTCGATCAGAGCCCGACAGCCGCGAAAAAAGCATGCGCGCAATGTCCCAAAGCCCTTTCTAATACTAGTTTTATTCAGCACGACACATTTTGTGATGCTCCAGCCAGGGGCTGCTGAACCAGAAACCGTCCTCCAGAAAGAACCCAAATGATGATAGCAGGAAGTCGCGCGTATAGCCTCCGAGATGCGACGAGCTCCCGGGCTCAACTCAACCCCCGCTCCAAGGCGCACGGAAGTGCACGCAGCGACCCGGCCGCAGCCAAGTGCGTGCCGATTGCCTCCGGGCCCACACCCGTCCAGGCACGATCCCCATTCCGCATCAGGCTCACTTTGTGCGAGGCCCGCCGGCAACTCGCATCCGCGTCCATCTACATAAGCGCGCCAAATCTGCGCGCGCGTCGCTCGCGCCCGCGCAAAACATACGCGGATCCGAAGGAAAGAAAAAAAAAAGCGCGCGCAATCGAGCGAGCATTCTCAGGAGAATCCCGCGCCAAAAAGAACGAGTCGCGGATTTCACGCGCATGCACGTTCCGCGATATTGGCCATGCACTCACGAAGCCCGCGCATCTCCGTGATGCTTGGCCACGAGACGATATCGCTCGTGACCCGAGGCTAAGCGGAGACTTGCTGAGTGTCGTTGTGCGGAGAAGCGGTCTGCGTTCTCCTCCGAGAGAGCTGTTTTCCGTGACGCGCTCACGCCGTCAACTTTGGGCCGAGTCGGTTTCTCGAACCCCGCGGGAAGGCGTCGGACAAAGCGCACGGTTCTGGTGGCACAGAGACCACTTGGCCTCGCCGGGGTTCAGGGCGCTCCAAACAAAGCGCAGGAGGAAAGCTCGTGGCGTATTATAACTTATAAGTAACAACCGTGGGCACCATTCGACTCTGATAATGAACGAATATTTTATGCAGAGTTGAGTTACAAGAGTGGTACTAGCTCGGCATTGTTGACGATTTGTTCTGGTGGCGCCACCTCGCGGGCGCTCTCCTGTGACGGAGCTGGTAGGATGCGAGCAGACGATGCGCTGTGTCAAAGCACGGAGTGGCTATGTTAGTTGGCATCTATGCCGATTAAAATCGGTTTATTCGTTAAAAAAAACGTGTATGACGTTTTTGTGAATGGTCCAAATAATGAATAACAGCACCTCGAAGTTGCATTTTATATTAAAAAATGCTTTAAAATGCTCAAAAACAAGCATCACTCACATTACAGCCTGCGCGCCATGCGTCAGGGCTATTCACAGCCTCTGGGATTCTTGTTTTTTCGGATCTGTGGAGGCTGCTGTATAAAAAGGTTTTGCACGGACCAGAGTAAATGACGTGCTGTCTTCTTAGCTGTGCGCGCGCGCACAGTTGTGTTACAAAGCGACGCACACTTGTTTTAGCTACATTAAGCTTGCCAATACCAACGCTTCAATCCAAGTGTGAATCGGCAGTTGCTGACAAGCAAATGCTCGTCAGTAACTTTCGCTTATCTTCTCCCGCGTAGAACACGTAGCAAAGAAGTTTGTCCCACCGCGACTTCTGCTCTAAGAAAAGCTCGAATGTTCATAAATTCTTAGATTGTCAGACATGGCCCGGCAAATTCAGGCGATTGATTAATTTATTCTATCCCATTTTTTACAAAGAATTCTTTACAAATTTAAAATCCGTCGCTGAGAAGCGCATCACGCATTATGCGCATCTGGGTCCGCAACATTAAACATACAAACGGTAGCAATTCATAGCAGGTGTATACCTAATTTTTTGGGACGCTCAAATGTCACCGACTTACTAGATTTAAGACTTTGATCGCAAGGGGTCTCGCACGTTTCGCGTCGACCGGATGTATAAACGGGGATTTAATTGAAACGACTCCGGAAGCCAGCCACCGCTTCTTCCCGCCAGTTATTTTGAGGAAATGTTTGTTTACTGGTTTACAAAATTCAAAGAGGAATAACACGGACGAAAACGAAGAGAGAACTGCACAGGACGGGGCTACACCATGATGCAAAATCAACTAGGCAAACTAGCCATCCTTGTAGAGAAATAGTTACTGCGCATGATTGTGCTAAGCACCAGGAAGATGCATGTTCTTTCTACCGATGGTGCTCTGACAACGACCTTCTTTTAAACCCGTCCAAAACCAAGGTCACAATGAAAGACTTTCGGAGCCATGGTTGATTCTGGCTTGCGTTTCTGTGATCACGTTGGTAAGCTGGTTAACTCGAGATTGCGAATGTTGGGTTTCGCCTCTCGCTTAACCAGGGAATTAGAAAACCTGACTGCTTTTATTACGTTGTACTGTTCGTTATCCTGGTCACAGTTAGAATATGCCTCAGTTGTTTGGAAGGAAATCTCTAAAACTCACTCTTTGCAAATCGAACGAGTGCAAAAAGAATTTGTTGCTTCACTGTTTCACATATGAGGCTGCGTTTTCGGATCTGTGGAGGCTCGGCTGCTGCTCTGAAACAGACTTGCGCTCGTTACTTGAAAAATGTAATGGATCACAATTACAGATTACCGAGGCCTCAAATGTAATGAATTACCGTTACAAATTACTTTCGCTGAAAAGTAACGGATTACTTTACTCGTTACGTTACAAATTACTTTCACGTTACTTTTTCCGTACACTTTTTCAGAATACAATAGAAACAATTTTGATATTTAAAAAAAAAGTGCTTCAACATTACTTTTCATTTCTCATATGCCCGTGTTATGTTCGTCCTTTAAAAATAAAATATTGTATTTAAGAAAAAGAGTGTAGGTGCACTCCGTTAACCTGCAAGCTGACAAGGCACTGAAAGCTGCAACCACACCAGCCATCCCGCTAGCTTACGGCCTCCGAAAATGATCCCTGGAATTGTGCAGACAAAGCTAGCGGTGCGCATGCTTAGTAGTGGCGTCTACCTCCGCGACGAGATTCGGAGCTTAAAAAGCGATCTCCAAAAGCTCCCTTTGGAGTCTGCTGTTTCGCCTGTTATTCATAAGAAAAGAAAAACTTAGTTCTACCGTTACATTGGATAGCCAATGCAGAATGCAGGTGTTCCAGCTTACCTTGATGTGTTTCCGTAGATTAGAGTTTGTTATTCTTGCTGCTGACAAGGTGTGTTTTTTCTGCCAAGCTAAGTATGCACTGAAACTTTAGTTTCTATTCTCCTTAATGCCCTGAATTTTTAACGTCCCATTGAGAGATGGCCATGGAGACGACGGACACTCCATGACCGAAAACTCGACCAGTCAGAGAAAAAGTCGCGGTTACGGGTTATTGATAGTTCATCAGTTTTCACTTTCATACCAATATTCGCGGAGGCCAGGGGAGAGGATGACACAGAGAGCGAGAGAGGCGGTTGGCATTGGTCTCACAAGACTGTAGAGGATCACATCACTTTTACGCGTTCCGTCTCTCTCTCTCTCTCTCTCTCTGTCAGCACTCCTTAGATCGTCTAAACCCCCTTCTCCCCTCTTTATGTTGACAGTTGACTGTAAAGTGAGGAGTGGACTCGACCACCATGCCCAGACAAGTAAACCAAAAGAAGTATCGTCCGTACCCTCGAAGACGATGCTCTTAGCCTCGCGCCGAGCGCTTTTCAGCCGTGCCTCAAGAGCTTGCTAGAATACAGTAGCGCACATCAAAGACAAAGATAATTCGACCCCCTCGCGCGAGGCTACATCGTCTGTTACGCGAGTCGCGAACCCGCGAATCGAGGGGGTACGGACCCGCGTTTGATGTCTGTGCAGGTGGCGGGAGACGTCGAAGAAGTTGGAAAGGGTGAAACGGTGTAAAAGATAAAAGCAAATAAACGCGAAAAGCTTTCTCCTGCCCGGGAGAAGAAGAAAAACACGATGGAAGGCGACGGACAGCCTACTCGGCGTTGTCTTACTAGATCTTTGACTTTCGTTTATTTGTACACGCCTTGCCAATTTTTCTATTGGTTCTAGTGACTGGTTATACAAAAAATTGTGTTTTCTTTTCGGCTATTCTTCCTTTCCTGACGTTTTCTATTTTGTTGAACTTGCTCTCTGTATGCTGCTGAATGTTCTGCTCGTATTGCTCCAGTTACTGTATTATGCTCATATTTTAAAAAAAGTAACGAGTAACTAAAGTAATCCGTTACCAATATTTTGTAACGAAATTACATTACAAATTACTTCCGGAAAAACGTAACGTGGAAATTACAAAATTACTGGAAAAATCAACGGATTACAAGTAATCCGTTACATGTAACTGATTAGGCGTCCCAAGTCTGGTCTGAAAGAACGTTGGATGTCACGCCGTGGGCAGCTCGGCTCATTACCTATACTCCGTTTCACCTTACGTCCGGACGCAGCAGTCGCTACGAGCTATCCTAGCCAATCTCGCCCTGTGGACGCAGCCCGTGATACGCTTTCCGCGCTTTGCTGTCCTCCTTCTCCAAGGTCACGTGACACTCACATAACCTTGGATTGGCTGCGATGGCTCGTAGCATCCTCTGCGCTCGGACGTAAGGGGAAGCGGAGTATAGTGGCGGTGCTGATTCTCGAATATATTTCAATGATAACCTCACAGATTCCAACGGGAAACTATTCTGGATGGCCCGAACTAGAGGAAAAGAGAAGGACTTTAAGTTTATACAGGTACGACAAAGCAATATTTTCACAAAATAAAGCCAGGGATCCACTACACTTCACATCACTAATACTGAACCGTTGAAGATAATCGTCTAGACACAAATGGCTAGCTTTTTCCGCCTTAACAAGCTTCAATCTTGCCTAGAAATCTTCACGTCAAGTGCATATTTCTTCACTTTATTTTATGTTAATATCCGTAGCATCCGGAAGCACTGGGACGAATTCCAACTGGCTATTAATTCTGTGCTCCCAATAACTGACGCATTTGTTCTAACAGAAATCAATATTTCTAATGAAAGTACAGACCAATTTTTCTTGCCCGGATTCAAAAGCCTTTTTTACACTCGCGACAAGAGATACGGCGGTGGAGTCGCAGTTTCTTTTTAAACAAGAGCTATTTTTTTCCGGATATACAGGTAGCGTTTCGGTCATCTGAATCAATAGCACTGCTTAAACTTACATCGCCCTCTGATCTATACCTGCTGGCTTTTTATCGAACCCCCTCTGAAAAGTTTCCGAATTTTTAGCCGATCTCCGAGAGTCTGTCTACTTTGCCAGATAGAGCAATCTTTTGACTCGCGACAAAAAATACGGCAATGAACTCGCGGTTGTTGTTGTTGTTGTTGTTTTTTAACAAGAGCTATTTTTTTTTCGATATATGTAGGTAGCGTTTTAATCATCTATATCAATAGCACTGCCTATACTTACATTGGCCTCTGATCTATACTTGCTGGCTTTTTATCGATCCCCCTCTAAAAAGTTTCCGAACGTTTAGCCGATCTCCAGGAGTGTCTGTCTGCTTTGCAAGATAGAGCCGTCTTTTGTGTAGTAGGAAGAGATTTTAACCATTTATTTATTTATTTATTATTTATTTATTTCAAATACCCTCAAGGTAGTAATACATTGAAGAGGGGAGTGGACATCAAAATAATAATTACAATGTGCACATGTTAGTTAGAACTCTCTTAAACAAAACAATATCAGTAATGTTAGCTATCGAGGCGGGAAGGTGGTTCCAATCCAATGATGTTTGGGGAATAAAAGAATATTGAAACAACGAAGTTTTAAAATTTGGCACACCGACTTTATGACTATATGATCAATGCGAGCAGAGATGTAGAATGGTGGGATAATTAGTTTACGACGAAGGTCAGCATTTTGATGAAATATTTTATGGAAAAGACACAAACGAAAGATTTTACGGCGATGCGTTAGTGATGGCAGGCCTAAAGACGTTCTCATGCTAGAAACGCTGGCAGTGCGGTGATAGTTCGACATGAAAAAACGGGCTGAACGGTTTTGGACAGATTCAATAAGGGAAATTAGTGAAGAGTGTGAGGGGTCCCAGACAGCCGCGGCATATTCTAATTTTGGGCGAATTAGACTTTTGTACATGGTTAGTTTCAGAGAGGACGGAGCGAGAAAGAAATTTCTTTTAAGGTATCCTAACATGCGATTAGCATTTTTAATCACATATTCAACATGAAGTTTCCAAGAAAGGTTAGACGTTATATGAACACCAAGGTATTTGTAACTTGACACTGATGCGAGAGGCTTACTGTTAAGGTGATAAGTGTGAGGCAGAGATGAACCACGTGATATTTTCATATATTTACAATTGTCAGTGTTTAGTTCCATTAGCCACTGTTTACACCATAATGATATCTGGTTAAGGTCTGATTGTAGAAGTAATGTGTCAGATATGTCAGTTATTTTTCTATATATTACGCAATCGTCAGCAAACAGGCAGATGGAAGAAGAGATGTTCAGTACCAGGTCATTAATGTAAATAAGAAACAGTAGCGGGCCAAGCACGGAGCCCTGTGAAACGCCTGAATTGACTGGAACAGTGCGAGAATTGGTATTATTAGCAGTGACGAATTGTAGGCGGTTAGTTAAAAAGGCGTGGATCCAGTTAAGTATGCGTGAGTCGATGTTAAGTGATTGCAATTTATGAAGTAGTAGCTTATGGGAAACTTTATCAAATGCTTTTGAAAAATCCAGAAAGACACAATCAGTTTCATAATGGTCATCAAGAGAGTGATGGAGATCATATGTGAAGGATATTAGTTGCGTCTCACACGAGAAATGTTTTCTAAAGCCATGTTGTGAAGTAGTAAAGAAGTCATTAGATTCAAGAAAGTTAACCAACTGCGAGTAGATGACGTGTTCAAAAAGTTTGCAAGGTACACTGGTTAAAGAAATCGGGCGATAATTGAGTGGATTATGTTTTACACCCGATTGTGTAGAGGAACCACCTTCCCAACTAACCAATCGCTCGGGAGTACGCCAAAGTTAAGGGACTGCGTATAAATGCTTGAGAGAATTATAGAACAATACACATTACAATTTTTTTTTAAAACTTGCTGTTGATTCCATCAATTCCGGCACATGATGAAAGTTTCATATTGTTAATAATTCCAGTCACACCAATATCGTCTACTGTTACAGGGTTCATCGGTAAAAAAGAAGTGGATGACAATGCAGGTATTCGGCTGACATCACAGGCTGAAAATGACATTCTAAAAACATCGTTTAGCACCGTTGCACAATCAGCAAAAGATATGCTTGTACCATCTGAAGACTGAAGACTAATATCAGACTTAAAGTTGGGATTAATAACACTCCAAAATTGTTTAGGATTAGTTGCTAACATGGTAGGCAGAGTGTGATTATAAAAATGTGATTTTGTTTCCTTAAGAGTTGACGTGTAATCCTGCTAAGCTTTGTGGTACGCTGCCCATCGAGCGTCTGTGGACGATCGCTTGGCAGCGCGAAACAGTCTTTTCTTCCTGTTTCGCAGTCGTCTCAGAGTAGCGTTAAACCAAGGTGAGTTAGTGTTGCAACGAATTTTTTTAGAGGGTATGTATTTTTCTGTTAAAAATGCTACAACATTTTTGAACAACACCCAATTCGACTCCACGGAGCGATTTGAAAAATTAGGTAAGTAGTCATCAAGAAACTGGGACAGTTCTGTGTTAATTGACGTAAAGTCAGCTCGGCTATCATCACGAATATGTTTTATGGTTACCTTAGGAGTTACTAATGAATGCGCAATGAAAAGTGTAGAACTAAATGGTCGCTTAGAGATGGCAGATAGGTTATTGTTGATATGACGTTTGGATGTGTTGTTAGGACGAGATCAAGAATATTTGAGGATTGAGGTGTAACTCTAGTAGGCTCTGTGGTCAGTTGAGAAAAGTTGAAGTCAGAACACAGGTCAAGAAACTCGTTAGTTTCAGATGAGAAAGGGTTAGATACGGGGCTTTTATCGAACCAGATAATGTTGGGATAATTAAAATCACCCATTAATAAAATTGGCACTCCTGGATACTGAACGACAATTTGGTTAATACAATTATGCAACAAATTCACAAATAAAGAGCTGCTAGCTGGAGGTCGATAGCACACACCGATAATAGTTTGTTTGTGCTTAATATTTAGGCAAACCCAAACAATCTCAAGTTCGCAGGCTACGATGACAGGGCGTGAAATTATCGAATCGGCAACGGCCAATAAAACACCACCGCCGCTTCTGTCACGTCTGTCGCAGCGAAATGTGTTGAATCTTTTTTGACAATTAAATAATTCACTATCAGTTACTTTGCTAGAAAGCCACGTTTCAGTTAGAGCGATGACGTCTGCATTGCATGAATCAGCAACTGGGCATAATTCTTCACGTTTACGGATTAGACTACGAGTGTTAGTAAATAAGATTGATATATTTGAAAAAGGCGAACGCTCTTCGCTACTCCTTGCTGGTTGTTAGGATGACGCAGGAGGAGACGATACAGTTTGAACAGCAGATCGGGATGACGTAGCAGAAGCATGGACGACTAGGCGAGTCTATTTCGTGAATGCTGTCGTCGATGTCGTTGTAGATAAAGCACTTGTTATCTACAAATAGTTTCTTATAACTTAGCTTGAATGTATTTCCCTGACCTTTTCATACTCCAGAAGTTTTTGTCGGGCTAAACGCGTCGAAAATCTAAGTCTTCCGAAACAGACACGGGGCTAGTTTTTAATTTAGACTTAATCTGCAGAATACTTTCTTTGGTTTTAAAGGATTGGAATTTTACTAAAATAGGTCGATTCTTTGCGGTTACAAAAGTCCCCAAACGGTGAGCACGCACAATTTGTTCCCGTGAAATACTAAACGAAGCTGTATCTGAAAGTAGACGAATAACCTTATCTTCTGCCTGGGCCCACGTTTCACCAGCGCAATCGTCCACCCCATGAAACACAAGATTGTCTCTGCGTGTCTGGTCTTCCATTTCGTCTAATCTGGTGCGCAAAAGATTATTCCCCCTTTCAAAGCGCTGAACGGCTTGATAGTTACCGGCCAACTCGCGGTGTAGTTCGTCGATTGATGCAGCCTTCACCTCAATCGTGGAAACCCTTTTACCGATATTTGTAACAGTGGCTTGTAGCTGTTCCTGGTTTTCTTTTAGATCGTTAATCGAGCTCAGTATATTATTTTGCCCTTGCTCAACCCTCTGAGTACGCGCATTCATATCTTGCATTAACCGCATCATTTCATCAAGCTGCTTAGCTAGTTCGGCATTAGTTGGTCCGGGGTTGGTCTCCACATCACCACAAAGCAGCAATAACAATACTCTGAACAACTTCACCAAAGCTTCTGGGCATGGAAGCACTACAGTACAAACGTCATTTGATTTATAATAACAATCGTAATTTTTACCAACCTGCAGGGTAAGAAGAAAGTAGTTGACGATGTGCATCCTTGGCGTGCTTCCATGCCCACTGAAGATCCACGGCGGCGAGGGCGTTCTTGGCGATAGCGATAATGCCGGTGACGATGTTGCTGTCCCGGAATGGCAGATGTGAAGCTGATTGGTGACGGTCGCGGGGATTTCGTCGGGTGGTTTGTCGTTTTTGTCCTTGAAAGCAGTGGAACCGTTGACGAGCGGGACTCCATCCAGGTTAATCGAATTCCTTGCTCCAGTCAAGTTGGCGTCCAAGAACCCAGGATCGAGACCAAGGCCCGTTCCGCTCGAAAACTGCAGGGTAAGAAGAAAGTAGTTGACGATGTGCATCCTTGGCGTGCTTCCATGCCCACTGAAGATCCACGGCGGCGAGGGCGTTCTTGGCGATAGCGATAATGCCGGTGACGATGTTGCTGTCCCGGAATCGCAGATGTGAAGCTGATTGGTCCTAAAAAGGAGGAACTGTTCAGAGGCAATTTGGTTATCTCTTATTGGTAGACTACATTAGCTTAACGTCGCCATCGTCAAATGCCAAAGCAGCAGTCATAGCTCAAACACTATCGGATCATTACTTCGTGGCATGCCGCATAACATTTCCTTGCGTTACACCGGAAATAATGCACAATCAAGTGTGTCAAGTTGAAATTACTGACCATCAAAAACTTGATAATTATATATCCAATTACGAATGGCTTGCTTTCAAACACACTCGGACATCTACCCCTCGTTTGTTCAGTTATTTAGGCAGTTCTATAAGGATTAAAAAATATTACCTTCATAAAACAAAGAAAAACAAACCTCCCATGGTTTAATAAAGATATACTATATGACATAATGCCTAAAGAAATTGCTTGGAAAATTGCCGTCGATCACCGCAGAACTCGAACCTTCTATGTGATTTCAGTACTATTTGGAACAGAGAAAGCGCCCTGATTCGTTCAGCAAAGCGTCTTTACTTTCATAAAAAAAATTTTGGAATCTCGAACCAATCCTGCAAAGTCCTCGTCATGGATTAATAAATTACCGGGAATTTCTTCGAAACGTCTACAGGGGAATGCTTTCAATGCATGCACCTTTGGACCTGATCCACTTGTTCCGGCTCATGCCTTCAACAATGGTTCCACACCGCTTTCAGGCAAAGCCAGACAAAATGACTCATCAGCCTCTCTCCTCCCTAACTCAAATATGGCGTCTGCATTTCTTCCACAAATGACCCTTTCTCACGTTGAGACCAAAACTTTAAGTCTGAAACCGAACAAGTCCACAGGATACGTTGGGATGCACCTCAGCAATCTTCGTAGAAATTTCAATCGCACAAAATACACATTCCTTGCTATCTTCAACAAAATAATCGAAACTGGTTCAATTCCCATCGAATTCAAAACCGCCGTTGTTAACCCTCTTTTCAAAAGAGGACAACGACACCGAATAAAAAACTATAGACCAATATCTATTCTGCCATGTATGGTTAAATATTAGAAACATTTATTTATACAACGATGGCTTCCTTTGTGGATAAATGCAACATCATATCTCCTACACAGTACGGATTAATTCTGGGGCGTGGTGCACAAGCTTTTCTTGAAGCTCTCTCAGACAATATAATTTGGATTTCGAGTCTAACTTGTTTACATGTGCGTTTTTTCTCGAAGACTCCAGGGCGTTCGCCACTGCAAATCATGCAATGTTAATATGAAAGCTCCCAGCCGTTGGTTTCCGAGGGATTTTCTTGGCCCCGTTAAAAACTTTTCCACAAGATCGAGCACAAATGGTTTCAAGGGAAGGAATTTGTAGCAACAAGGTTTCCTTAAGGTGTGCCACAGAGTTTGATTCTTTTGCATTTGCTCTTTAATATATACGTCAACGACATGTATATTACCATCTCAAACTGTGCCATCTATCAATATGCTGATGACACTCTTCTACGGACGAGTCACCTTTCTTTTTCTATAGCGATGCAAATGCTACAGGAATGCTCCCTCGAATTAATGGACTAGTTTGCCAAACGTCTAATCGACATAAACGTTTCAAGAACAAAACTGGTTTCTTTTCACAATCCACTCAAGACTATCGTTTTAGACATTCCTCTTCTGCTTTCCACATCACAATGCATCGCATGCACTGTGCTCCTTACTCAAACACTGTAAAATACTTATGCATTATTTTGACTCAGACCTTTCATGAAACTCACATTTCACAAAACTATGTTCTAGGTTAATTAGTGTTTCCTCTTATTATACAACATCAAGCCCTTCCTGCCATTTCCTATTCAAAAACTCATAGCAGACTCGTTATTTTATAGCATACTCCGCTATGGCTATGGCATAACAGTTTTCGGCAACTGCACCGGGTTATGGCACAAAACCGTCAACAATATCTTAAAAGGAACCCTGCGTTATGTTCTTTACAAACCCTACTACAAGCCCTTTTCATGTCCAATTTTCAGACTCTTTCCTTTAAAACGATTGTACTCACTCAGAACTGGAATGACGAATTTAAAACATTCCGTCCAATATCACTCCAAGACACTCGGCTTCTTGTTACCACGTGTTATACACGTTATGGCAAACACATGCGATGTTACTATGTTCCTCAGATTTTCAACTCGCTACCATCCAACTTTTAAAAGCTCACTTCAAAAAAAGAAACTGAGGAAAGCTCTACGTCGTAGCTTTTCCTTCCAGTGAACGTCCATTGCTTCACAAAGACACGTCCTGTTAAAGACAAATTATTTCATCTCGAAGGCATCACTGCGTAACATGATTGACTTCTTGTCAGTACTTTGTGCTTTAAGTGACTGCACAACTACTACTATCTTTATATTATGATTCTCTGAGTTACTCGTCAGAAATAATATCTTATTGGTATGAATTTTCGGCCATTTATATACTAACAAGTAAAAACAAATATAACAGTTCTGTTCTCCTATGTGAAGTACATATAGTTTCCTTTCACATAGTTTTCCTATGTGGAGTACATATATTAGTAATATATATCAATTTTTATTGGTGTACAGATTTATATTTACGTCAAATTTGAATAAATAAAGAAAACATTTGAAAGAGCATGCAGCAGAATGGTTATTGAATACGTGTTTGAAATATCACAAGAATTAGTAGATCTATAAAACCAATTATGACGCAATGTTCCTATGTCCTAAAGGTGGAGGACGTTTCGGTGCAGGACGTTTTGGTGCACAGACATTTCGGCGTACGGACTTATCGGTGTATAACCTTTGAAATCCTGGTTATCTTTTAACGGTCTCTGAACCTACGTCGCATATTTGGTTACTTATACTGCTTATACTTACATCTTCCTACAATATTTATGTGACATCTCGGTACGGATGACTCTCATCACTGCTTCCACAAACAACTATGTTTATTAATCCGATGACTAATAAATTACCTTCAGCTTACTTGCCCCCCCTCCCCCCTCGCCACCCTGTTTCCAGCATATATGTGACCACATTTTTACGCCATCGTTTTGCCTTACTTAAGCTAAAGCGATCCCTATTATACCCTCAAACTGCATCAATGCCTGTAACTAAGAAAACACGTTGCATTTTTGTAAGATTTATCGATTGTTTAATCTCTCATAATGACTGCCTCCACAACTGTATTCAGATATAGTTTTGCGCATTAAAATAACTTTGAATTGAATATTGTTGGTTCAGAGACGCAATTACTGTTATTTGTTGAAGTCTATATATTTCCTATATTTTTATAATGGAGGCAGCTACATGAAGTCAAATCTACAGTCCCCATAGAAAGATACTGTACCTTTTATGCATCAAAATATTAAAGTTTACAAAGGCCTGCAATGTCTGCTGGAGGTTCAACTATTCATTCCTAAACACATTTCGTATAGCATGGTTTAAAGAAAGCAGAGCCTCAGTTTAGAGAAACGCCGTTTATCGAAAAGGGGGCGCTTTGAAAAAAAAAAAAAAAGAAGGTTTTCCTACTTCTCGCTTGTATCACTGGTGCGCGTGTTAACCCATGCCCCCCTCTGCGCTCCCGCCGCTTCGCGGCGGCCGTCTGCGGCGGCTCATTCCGACGGACGCATGCGGTTTAGAGAAGCTCGTTTTAGCGAACACCGTTTTACCGACCCCGGTTAATCGAATGCCTATATAGAGAACCCAGTTTAGAGAAAATGGCGATGAGACTCCTTTTAGCGAATTCGACCGCCGCGAAGCGGCGTGTACGGGTAAATCAGGTGAGTTAATATTTTTGTAATGAGCCGCCGCAGACTGCCGCCGCGAAGCGGCGGGAGCGCAGTGGGGGGCATGGGTTAACACGCGCGCCAGTGATACATGCGAGAAGTAGGAAAGACTTTTTCTAAAAGCGTCCCGTTTTCAATAAACGGCGTTTCTCTAAACTGAGGCTCTGCTTTCTCTAAACCGTGCTTCGATAAAACGTGCCCGTTTTCTAAAACGTGCTTCGATGAAATGGCATTCGATCAACCGGAGTAAACCACCGACGGAGACACGCAGTTTAGAGAAGCTCGTTTTAGCGAACGCCATTTTACCGACCCCAGTTTATCGAATGCCTAGAAACGTCCTACACCAAAATGTCCGGATCTCCTATGCAATTACGATCGCTAGCTTACATTACTGACTGGGATATGATTTTCTTCTTCCTTAGTATCGTAAATCCCGGACAAAAAAAAATTAACGGACATAAGTTTACCAGACGAAAGCTCACCAAGTGCTACATGAACCCTTAAAAGCTCACGAGGAGAAATATAAATAGCATTGTTGAACGCGAACACGGGCTCCGTATTTGGATGTTTGTGCTTTCGGAAACCAGGCCATCATTACCAGTGAATCGAAGCTTCATATATTCGTGCACGTTCAACCTTATTCTAACCTGAATGGAAAGATAGGATGGTAAATTACCTAACGATCAAACTTGTCGAGTGATTCAGGAAAAAACCGATAGTTTGTTTCGACCCGTGAGGTAGCGGGGAGTGAAATAAGCCAAGTACATGGCGTCTGGACTGTTGGCCTACACCAAACCTTCTAGACCTAGGAATTCATAGGTTTGTGCTTAAAAATATCGGTGGGATTTGTTGGTGTGGTCTTGTCTGGTAAGAGGAAATATGTGATGCACAAGCTGCTCGGTGTTTTATTTTTAGGGCGAAGCTCCTTAGGGTCTAGCCTTGTCCATCCGTCCGGCGTCCGCGCTCACATCGATTGCCATCCCATCTGTCTTGTTAAAAAAGAAAAAAAAAAAAAAACGCTTGCGCAGTCAACAGGATTCGAACCTGTGCGGGGAGACCCCAATGGATTTCTAGTCCATCGCCTTAACCACTCGGCCACGACTGCGGGACGAGTAGGTGGCTCTGAGATGTGGTAGTAACTCAAGAGCTGGGATTAGGGCCGAAGCTCCTTAGGGTCTAGCCTTGTCCATCCGTCCGGCGTCCGTGCTCACATCGATTGCCATTCCATCTGTCTGTCATGGATGAAACGTTGCATCTAGCCGCTCAACGTCTATACAGGAGAGGGCGCTGCGGACAAATGCGTATTTAATCGCGTTAAACTTTGCATGCATTGGCTCAACGTTTATAGACGAGAGGGCGCTGCGGTCAAATGCTCAAATGCGTATATAACCACGTTCCATACCACACATTCTCTTTTTGACATGGACCGTTGACTTAAGCGGTGGAGATGCGTTCCCACGGCTTCTAGCGGATCCAAGCTGATCCGCTAGAAGAACCACTGGCTCTGCATTTCACCGACCATAAAGCAGTAATAATGAAGTCGAAGCGCAACCCGGAACTCAGCACTACCTATGAGCAATAAAAAAAAAATAAAGAAACAGCACCATCAGCACTACCTATGAACAATAAAATCAGTATCATCAGCACCACCAGAGCTTCGCTCCAATCAACATCATTCACCACGTGGAGATGTTGTGATTTTTCTCTGATCGGCTTCACGAGTAATTCAAAGGCACCCAGACTGAAGGCTCTCAAAGGCCTTCGTAGAAATCGTGCCCCTCGGCATGCGCTGGCTCACCGATGCTATGAAGTCTTTCGGTCTGGAGCCTTTAAATACGTTATGAAGACGCGTGGCATTAACGTATTTAATAGATGCTTGTTGTCATGGGATCGCTGCCCTAAGGTCGGATCAGAGGCTTGTCAAGCTTCCAATTAAGTAAAAAAATGAATAAATAAATTCAAATGAAGGCTTTCTTTCTTTTTCTTTCCTCGTTGAGCCCCATCAAGTGTTTCTAATAATATGCATTCGCGGGTTAATCATTTCCTCAATAGTGAGGAGAGAACAAAGGAAATGACATTTGTAAAGGAAAAAGAAAGCATTTGAAGTCAAGCCAAGCATTCGCACTTACTTTCGTTTTGCGTTTTGTTTCATTTACCACGAGTATAGTATCGTGGCCGTACAACTGGCGTCGCCTCGTCGAAAAGAAATAGGCACTCAAAAGGGCAAAGTGCCACGACGTCATCCCGTCCTCGATGAAATGGAGAAAAATGAAAAGGAGCAAACAACGCGAGAGTCCCTTCGACGCCGAACCAGTCAAAGCCCAAGAAGGCATCGAGGCCTGCCACGGCGGTGATTTAGCTGTCAGAAAAGCTTCTTGGCAAAATTATGGAAAGACTGGCCGCTTCCCAAGAGGAGCCCTCCTCGTTCACCGAGGAAGCGCGCGCCTCATCGCCCTCTCTCTCCCACTTGACTTTCCGTTCAACGTTTCCAAGAAAATGCGGTTTCGAAGAAGCGGGGCAGGAGGGAGAGGTGGCCATATTTTCGACCCCCCCCCCCCCTCTCCCACCCGTGTTTTTTTTTTTTTTTATTGTCTTTTCATGGGGTTTTGAAACATTTTGTGTCATGTTTTTCCGAAGGCTGGTGGTGCCGAAGCGAAGCATGTCCGCTAAACGGTTGGCGTCCAGATGGAACAAAAGGCTCAACCCCTTTCAACCCCGGGGAGAGGAGTGGGGTAGCGAGAGAAGATTGAAAAGGGGGAAGAGAAGGACCGAAGAAGGGATGGCAAATTCGAAACGTGCGTCTAATATTTCATTCGAAGAAAGTGGCCACGGGTGGGCCTCGAAACAATCTAAAAATGGTGAAAAGTTGACGGGCGATGCATCTCTCGGAAAATGGCCAAGGACAACGGGAAGGGGCTTCCGCCTTCCGCCCCACGCGGAACAAACGGACGCGGACAAAAGAGGCGTTTGCCGACCGAAAGCCGCGCGCGATGGGCCGCCTCAGCCGCCGCTCCTTCAAACATTAGCCCCGCCATCAGGCGCGTAAACGCTTTGTCAATCGGCTTCGTCTCGGCGACGCTGGACGAGTCCTTTCCTCAAACGACTCAGAAACGTTTCGAGAAGCTTTCAGAGAGTCGCCCTCGAAGTGCTTCCAGCAGCGTCGACTCCTACGTCGACACCCGCGGGATGACCCGGGAGCGACTCGGATAGAAGAACAACGTCGTCTCGAGGGTACGGGGTCGGTTTCTTCACCCTCGTGCCACGTCCCCGAACCTGAGTGCGCCCTCTTTACCGATTCCTCTCGAGCCCCCTCCCCTCGGAAGAAGACTGCTAGGCCTAATTGGGGCCATCTTGCGGGCCGTCTGCCCGACCAATTAGGGGCATGCGAAAGCGCCTGTTCGTCGACCATGTCCCCACTGCGCCGTTGGGGAGACCCCTATTTGGGAGAGAGCGGTCGCCCATGATTTATAGGGACACCGTCCGGGGGGACAGCGTCTTTGTCCGCGGCGTGCCTACCGATTCACGATCGCGCCCGACCCAGCTTGTCATCGGCGCCACTCGACCGATCTTTGCGCGGCACCTGATTGGGCCGGGCGGTGACGGCGCGTGTGGCTTTTACGAGTCGCGCTGGCATAAAAGAATGACTGACGCAGCTGAAGATGGCATCTTCAGGAGGCGGAATATTTTAGGAGTTTTATATTAGGGAGCCGCAGTGAGTGATTTGTGCGATTCAATGTATACGACGGTTTGTTTGTTTCGTTAATGATGTCGGCGAATCGTACCGCCCATATTTATTAAAAATAAATCTCAGGGCCTTTCTCTGCTTTATTTCCAAATTTTTTATATTGACTACTGTGTAGGGGCCCCAGACGACGCGTGCATATTGCAGTGTTGCCCTAATTAACGTCTTATATGGTAGTAATTTAACTTCAGGAATTGCGAATTTAAGTGATCGTTTTAGTTGCCAGAGTTTGCTTGTAGCTTTGGAGGTAACAGAAGCAATGTGGGAGTCCCAGGACAAGTTATTCGAAATGTTAATTCCCAGATACTTTCACTCTGAGACGTTGTTAAGTTTATGTCCGTCTACGCTGTAGGTAAAAATGTAAGGGTATTTCTTTAGTGTTATGGACATACTTACACACTTGGAAAGGTTCAAATTCATTTGCCAAGTCCTGCACCAGGAGGCGACCTCAGAAAGACACATGTTTAGTTTGAGCTGGTCATCAGGGGAATCAATGATGCTATATAGAATACAATCATCAGCAAACAATTTTATATTTACATCAATATTTGAACATAAGTCGTTAATAAACAGTGAAAATAATAACGGTGAGAGACTAGAAACCTGCGGTACACCGGATGTAACACTGCATCTATTCGAAGCAGAAACACCAAAGGAAACAACTTGCAGCCTATTTGTCAGAAATGCGTGTAGCCAATTTAGGATTTGGTCGTTTTTAAATATTGTATAAAGCTTCTGTAACACCTTAGTATGCGAGAACACATCAAAAGCCTTAGCCAGATCTAAAGATATAACAGCCACATGTTTGTTTTTATTGAGCGCGGAAGCAAAATCATGGACAGTAGGTAAGAGCTGTGTGGTTGTCGAGTAGCCCCCTCTAAATCCGTCTTGGTGCGGATTTAGTATTTGATGTTGGTCTAGAAAGCTAGTGATATGCTTCCCAATTATATGTTCGAGTATTTTGATGCACTGAGATGTTATTGAAATAGGACGATAGTTTGTCCGATCTTTGCCCTTTTTGTGAATTGGTTGTATTTTAGCTATTTTCCAGTCACTTGGTAAATCTGCATTTGAGAGAGATTTTTCAACAATGATACACAAATATTTCGCTCTCCATGGAGCATACCGCTTCAAAAATGCATTCGGTAGCATATCAGGTCCCTGAGTTTTCGTGCAATCGAGATTGATTGCAAACATATATAAAACAGTGCGCAAAACAACGAAGACGGGAGAGAAGAAGCACGCAGGAGGAGCGCAGGAGAGATCAGCGCTCGTCCTGCGTACTTTCTTTCTCCCATCTTTGTTGTTTTGCGCGCTGTTTTATATATTGCTTGAACATGAAACAACTCGCCCACATTGGCACACTACCCCTTCAGCACGTGTAAAAAAAACGATCATGATGTTTCGTATTGGAAGCCCTGGCTTCCCTAAAAGATCGATTGATGGCTCTGCACAACCTTGTCAGTTTGTCAGTAGTGCAGAACAACCACCCGGTGGAACTTCACCCTTGTCCGTGCATCTATTTCTAAACTGAAACAAAATGAGAACTGAATTGTTAAACACGTTTATGCGACGCGTTTTATATATTTCGAGCTAACATTTCCTTTTTGTCGATTGGTGCAATGTAACTCTACTTTGGATATGGTATGAATAATCTAGTGCCATCTTACGTACATACTTTACCGCTCATTGCGTGTATCGATTCCCGATTCGCAATATACCTACATTAAACGAGCTCATCTGTAGCGTCCCCACGGGTAACACCAGAACCACTTTCTTCTTAAACGACTGGGGCATAATAGCAGTCTTTCGTGGCAACGAGCCGTCAATGTGCACACCATTTAAACGGCTAGTCCAACAGAATTGTTGCGGGCCCTTCAGCCCCTACTCTCAACAGTCCCAGGCAGTCGCTTCCACGCCTGCTTCGCCGAGCGTTCCTTTCGGCACACTGGTCATGCGGAAGAAAAGTGCCAGAAAGGGGCAACGCCGCTTTTTCCGCCCAACTTTAGTTATAGTAGTGTACAGTTCAGGTTCAAGAACCTGATAACAGCCAGGCAAAAGTTCAACCAACATTTTTTTTTTTTTTCGTTTTCGTTTCGTAGCTTGCAATTACTCCGTTTCTCTGACCCGTCAGCTAAGTGAAAAGACCGCATCGCTGCAGTAGTCTAGCCCCGGCCCTCGAGAGAACGGGCGCTGGTCAGCGAGCCACTGGAGCGAGCTCCCTATTTTTGCGGGGCGGATTTCCCTTCACAGGGCAATTTGGTGAACTCGGGACGAAAGGGAATCCGCAGAGGAACCAACCGAGACCACCGTGAGAAAGCGGTTTAAAGATCGACTTCCCTTTCTCTCCCCGCCTTCCACCCCCCCCCCCCCTTTTTTTTTTTCGGGGGGTCACGAGAAAAAAAGATACAAACCAAATGAGGCAGTCTAGTTGGATTGTAAACGAACGCCTTGCGCACAACATCCCCAACAGCGTGTTGCCAAACAATAAACGGTAGAAAACTGGGAAAAGTAAAAAAGAAAAACCAAAATATTCGGCTCGCCCCCAGCTGTGGGCGGTAAACCACGTCCAGTCGGTTTTTTCCCCCGCGGCCCGGGAGAGCTCGCAGCCCGTAATTTAAGCGGAGTTGTTCACCTAAGCCCCGGCTTTAATTGGACGCAGCGTAGCGGAAGCCGAGAGGAATGGCTACAAGGAGAAGAGGCACAAGATCCCGTTGGTCTCTCAGCCTCTCTCGCTTTTTGTTTTTGTTTTGTTTTGTCTCGTTTTTTTCCGGTGCCCCCCTGAAAACAACAAGCAATGCGGCGGGGCGCAAGAGGCCATCTCGCCCCGGGAAAAGGTCGTTCCTCGGTTCCTCGAGGCGGCGGGTTGCAGTGTCGAGTCCGTCCGGGCCAATTAGCCCCGAAAGGTTGGTCGAACCAGCCTGGGATGCCGTTTATCAGCACGGTTCTCTCTTCGTTGCCATCCGTCGGTCTATCCTCTCCGCAGCTTGAGGGGCCGAGAAGCGAAAGTGCACGACCCGAAAAAGAAAGAAAAAAAGAAACCTTTTAGGTCTTCTTTCTTTTTTCTTTTTTCTAGAGTTTAGAGGATGTCTTTCGACGGTGCAGATCCGGCACTCTCCAAGTTGACTCCCGTCGCGATGCCCTCGGCACGAGCCTCTGGAGCCAACTTTTGGTTGGAAACTTAAACAAACACTTAATATATGATCCATATATATATACATATATTTTTTTTATGGTTTTATAATTTCGTACTTCGGTTCTCGCGATGACGAACTCGGGGTAATAGAGCTGAACTATTTTGATAGCGCTCTCTTATGATTCCGACCCGTGACGTCGCGACCACTATTTGCTCGCTATGACGTCACGAGTTGTTACCCTAGCTACTTATCGTTAGTCGCGACAAGTTCGATGGCGGGTTTAAATAGCGTAGTGATCTCTCAGCAACTTGACGTCGCAACATGAGCAACACAGGCCACCCGCGTTCACACGCAGCAACCGATTGCTGCGACTTGCCATCATTATCATCATTAAATTTTACTTTTCTTCCACTATTTAGACGCACAGTTACGCGCTATAAACGTGTTTTTATACCTTCAAATGGCGTGGAGAATACTAACTCATCTTTCGGAAACGGTTTATTCCTAAAACGGCGAACGATGAATCGCGTCCCTAATTGGCTGCTGCCGCTTTAAACGTCTCCTAGTTGTCCGAGTTGGTCGTCCGTTTCGAGCCGGAAGCCACCCCAGCAATTCGTGTCGCACTACGGAAAGCTAGGAAACAACTCGCCAGCAACACCGAAATTACTGGGAAAGTTGCCCCGCCTGCAGCGGGCCTAAACCGACACCGCCCAAATTGACAGGCTGACAATGCGCTCTTATACCCGTGGTTCGACCCATCGTGGAAAGGCGATCACAGCGGGCTTTTGGCCACACATCGCCAAATGACGAGTTCCTCTCTACCGATATCTATCATGTAACTACGCAGCGCATGGCGGTTCGTGCAAAGACTGTTGAGCCGATTTTCTGCAGTTCACTTATTCGGGTGAGTATATAGAACATAATGATTTAGGGCAATGGTTGGCTCCCGACATAGACCCGTTCCGCAAAACTTATTTCATAACCTGCGACCTTGCAAATCTAATAGAGAAAAAAAGAGTGAAAAGAAAAACGATTACTTGTTTGCGCTAATCCCCTCCTTGCGGTGCACCAACAACTCAAGGACGACAACAAAAACTCCGTGTCTCACGCTTTCTGAAATCATAAACAATGAATGAAGTACTGCATTGTTGCATGCATATATGCGGCTTGGTTTAGCTTCCCTTGTGTGGCGGCTGTCATATTGAAGGAACCTATATCGTCTATAAATCATCTTTAAAATACCAAGAACGGAGGAACAACAAGGAGGGGGCAAACACACACTGGGTCTCCGTTTGTAGTCCCCACTTTTGTTTGCTGTCCCTCAATCTCAGATTTATAACGGCTAGCGGCTTGCTCGTATTTTTTTTTCTTCTAGCATTCATTCTGCGAGCCATGTCCAGCCACTCGGCAACGCTCAAATGGGGACCACGATCAGCGCAGCCTTCGTGCAGACCTGTACCGTTCCGCTCCGCGTACTCTGCCCCAAAGTTCCAAAGGTGCAATTTCACTTCACCGAGTGCTTCGACTGCAATGCGTGAATGTTGTGCGTGTCTCAGCCGCAGCAAGTTCCGCCCGACAGAGAGATCGCTCGGTCGAGAGAATGGAGGCGACGTAGCTCTGCCGAAGGTGAGAGCGGCGAGCAGAGAAGCCGCGCGTCGGCGATAGTCTTGCCAACCGCTCCGTCGGCCAAGCGGGGAGTCCGGACCACTCGTCCAAAAGGCCGGTCCAGCGGCGAGGCTGGCGGTTCCCTGAGCGACCGCGCGGCCAAATGGTGCGCACGACGGCGCGAAGAAGAACCCCAATCAAAGTTGGCCCCGATTCGATTTCACGCAGAGTCGCTGTCCCCCCCTCGCCCCGTTTGGGCTGTGCACCCGCAGGCGGAACCGAGAGTTGAGCCTCGCGTGCCCTCGCCCCTTCCGGTCTGCCGGCTCCGTGACCATTGTGCTGATTTTCGGGTCGGCACGCTGGCCGAAAGTCCGTTAGGGCCGAAATTAACGCAACATAGAAGAGGGTCATTCCGGCGTTGTGTGATCGTGCATATAAAAACTCCAGTGACTAAGGCAGAAAGAAGAGTGACCAAAGAGTCAGATATGTAATCTTGTATTTATCTCATATCTTAGAGTGCAGCTCTTAGGCGCCCATTTCCGGGTTTCGCGGCGTCGGCGTAACCGCGCTAAATTTAGCGGGAAAATTGACGTCACGTGACCTCAACACCAATTCGATTCCCCGCTAAATTTGGTGGGGAATTTCAGTTTCTCCGCTAGATTTAGCGGACAAATTCAGGTTCTCCGCTAGATTTAGCGGGAAAATTGACGTCACGTGACCTCAAAACTAATTCAATTCCCCGCTAATGGTGTTGAGGTTACGTGACGTCAGTTTTCTCGCTAAATCTAGCGGAGAAACTGAATTTGTCTTTAGGTGTCGTGACACCAAGTCCTGTGACGTCATTTTCCCGGAATCGGAGGAGGAGCGGATGAGGAGAGGGTACGGAGGAGAAGGAGGAGGAGGAGGAGAAGGGGCATACCCTCCCTTCCGTATCCTCCCCTCATACTCCTCAAGAGCTGCGCCCTAATTTCGCATTACAGAAATCTGTAAACGTCTCTATTTTTTTTTTAATTATTATTGTCGCAGTTTTAATTTATATCACTGATGTTAACCTTGGAATCGGGTGCTCTCAAAATTATTATTCGATGGTCCATGACAGTTTTCCTCTTTGGCGGCATTTAAATTATTTACAGTTTGTGTCGGATTGATAGCTCCTCTGCAAAAACCAGGTTATAACGTTGTCATGCTTTGCGAAGGATTGCTAGAATAAGAGTTCAGCTAACGGTATGGCCGAGGCTAAAAACGCGAAATATGATTTGCATTTTTCGGGTGCATTCTCAGTGGGTAAGATCTGTGCTTATTGACCCCGTAAGTGTGAAGTCACTGCTACAAATAAACCGTTGCCAGGGGCGTTGGTATGGACGAATACATGGGACAGGATTTCACCCAGAAGGAACCATCCTTGAAAAATTGAACTTGGAATTTAAACCTCTAAAAAGAAGCTTGTTATAGAAAGCCTATATTTCACACTTACACGACAAACGTTTTGCCGAGAATCGGCTGTTTCTGAAATATTTGCGACCGCAACTTTCGGTCCTCGAGACGTCTCAAGACGCCTGCAGCAGACGATAAATGCATGACGAACTCACGCGGTATGACTGAAGTGTGCTATCTAAAACAGGTAGAAATCTTTGCATAATAATACGATATTGATTTTTTATTGATTGGGAACATAGATCTAAAACACTGATGGGGTTTACAAAAAGGAATTGTTATTGCGTGCGACATGGGATACTTACTGTATGACGAAAATCATCACACCTATGGAGATCTGCAAAAAATGTTGCCAGAGAAGCCTCTGTTTAGAACATGATCAGGGTTTCCCCCAGGAATTGAAATTAGGGGGGGGGGGGGGTTAAAGGGGGGGGCATTGAGAATAGAGGAGTCGTTGCGAATTAAGGGGGTGCCTTCAGAAAAATAAGGGGGGGGTGTACCCCCCCCCCCCTTTACGGGGTGTGTAGGGAAATCATTGAACATGATATCAAAGCAGAGTCAGGCGTTCTTTTTTGATTTTGGAGCGGACGTGCATTCTAATGAAGGGGAAATTATTAATGCGAAACGTTTTTTGTCTCGTCAATGTGTGCCGCCAGATTTAGTGAAGCCCCAAAAAATCGACCGCGAAGTTCGACGCTGATTAACTTGTGGAAATTCACGCGATTAACGCTGATAGGCTGTTTCCGGCGAGTACGGGAGGTTCTGGAAAACCACCAGGCTTTAAAACCTGACTAGAACCAGTATCTTCATTCCAGAGACTGCTATCATGTTTATGTGCCAGCAGCCAGATGTTGGGTTTTCTGATGAGGAGCGCCGTAAGCCTAGTCGCCGGGCTCGAGAACGTTCCGGAGAGATACCCGAACGCTTCCCATGTAACTCAATTGCCCAGCAATCTGCTACACAATTCTATAGCAAACTTTCGGTATTCGTAAATATAAATTTAAAAAAAAATCTTTTCTTCCAGGAAATAGTTTGAAAAAATTTAATGATTTCAAATTTAGGGGTGAAAGTCTGCGGGGATCGAGTTACGCAGTTTCAAAAAAGTGTCGCGGATTCATAAAAAAAAGAAAGAAAGAAATAACTGCAACGTGCGGGACAAATTTACCTAAATACGTAGCATATTTATGTTGTGTTGTAAAACTCCTTCCAAAAGTAAAAAGAGAAAGCAAAAAGCATGATTTTGTTTATTTATGTAAATCAAATATATTTTATTTCAATGAGATTCTTTTTTTTAAGTCAAACTAACTTGGTTTAAATCACTATAGCTAAAAATATTTACTCTTTATCACTACATGCGTTTATAAACATGGCAGATTTCTTGATAAATTCGTCACATCACTGATAATAGAGCCGAAGAAAGACTTACTGTAATTTAAGGTACAGTTTAATTAACCAATTTGTTTATGTAACCCCGCCATACAAGAACAGAAATAGCCTGATATATTTTTTTTTTAGTTTGCTAAAAGATTTATTTGTTTTTTCACGTTATAATTTGCTTGCAATAAGATATTACTTTTTTTTTTCTTTCGCGTTGTGACTTGCTTGCAATAGGACGTTAGATAACTTATAAACTAAATGGAAGGTACAAAGAAAGCTCAATGCTTAGATTTGCTCAGAAGAGAACGGTTTTCTGACCGTGCTCAGTTTAATATAAAGATTTGTTGCTGGATAATTTTCTGGTTTTAATACAAAACAAATCCATATAGAAAGCATCAAATGATAGACAGACGGTACATAAAAATTATTTTCGGGTTTATTTTTGCGGGAAATATTTTATTTAAATCATCGCAGTAATAAGTTTAAACCACAATATAAATAATGGTATAAATCATCTCGCTTTTTTTTCTCCGCCCTGCTCCTTCCTTCTCAGTAGTGTGCCTGTCGCAACTATCAGTACTACTCGTTATTTGTAGTAACTCAAGAAGCGTTGAAATGGGTTAACAGTTCAGCAAAATGCCCTGAGGCGGTCCGCCGAACGTCTTCTGTAAGCTGGCAGAAATCTGATCGAAGATTTAGCTAAATGCGATGCAGGCGTTAAACAACAAAATATAGAGGCACCAAGGCATCCCGAACGCTGCACGTATTTGCTCTGGGCGTTTATTTCCGGTTGGATATACCACACTGGAAGGACAAAGCATTGGACACAAGGGCTCAGGCATCATAGCACCCGACACAGTTCAACGTACAGAAGCATGCAACCATTCCAGACTAAACTAGTCCCCCTCCCCCCTCTTCCCTCCCCCACACCCCTTCCTCCCTCTCGTCCTTCGAAACAACAGCTGATCAGGCGACGACTGGTCGTGCGTGTGGCTTTTCACGTTGCCTTTTCTTCGCACTTTTCTTCGATAAATGAATGATTTTAGCCACTCTTAAATGGAGCTGACTCTTCAAATATTATTTTTACAAATGATACTGACGAAAATTAAGCGCTGATACAGCGTTCATTGTCCCGCATCGGTGTCGCTCTCTGGCGCATCTTTCTATGACTTGCCGCTTACACGAACCAGTCACTATAGCATGAGGAAATCGGGGTACATACGTTCATAAACAACAACTAAGGTTATGAACGACACCCCGAAGAAGAGCCGCTGTCCTATTCCAAACTTGCAGACTAGGGTTCTGTTGACGCGCATGTTACCTCAAGGCAAGCTACGGAGTTTAATACGAAAGAGCCTTTGTACACTATACCTAAGAGCGACTGACCGAAACTTCTCCGTAATTTCCACTCCACTACACAGTGTAAGCCTTCGAAACTAAAGTAGGTTCGATCTTTCTCGAACTTTCGTTCGGAAGTTCGAAGTTTGTGACCTTTTTAACTTCGCATGTTCAAAAGTTTGAAAATTACCGAATTCTTAGGATGAAAAGTTCGAAGGTTGAAAATTATAAAATTTCTTATCACGACAAATTAGAAATTTCAGAAATAGTTGAATGTCCATGGGGATAAAAAAATTCGAAAGTTCAGAAATAGTTTAACTTTTTAATCTAAAATGTTCGAAATTTCGAAACGCAACGATCCTCTCGAACCCATTGGATTGTTCTTCAAACCTCAGATTGAAAAAAGATGTTCGCGGCATCTCTAGTGTACACGAGTTTCCTACCTCGTGGTACGTACATACTTCCAGCGTGCGTTTTTTTTTTTTTTTTTTTTTTTGTCAGTCGCAGCAGCACCGTTAGATTAAACTGAGTTAAATCTCATACGTCCCCTGGAATAACCAACTGGCGTCAAAGAGCTAACTCGCAGCGCAATATAATAGCTATCGTAAAGATATAAAAGTGAAGATACTGTTGCTAACTAGACGTTGTCTCTTATCTGCACGGAGTGATCTAAAGTCATTGAACCCAAGGAATGGTATATCTATGTCTGTAAAGTAGTTTGGATACGACAAGCGAGAAAAGCGTAAGTTGTT